>OX578150.1:140191735-140641735 GCA_951213105.1 Amaurobius ferox
GTGCCAAGGTCATGTCAATACCCCTCCGCTATATCGCGGTTACGAATACTTAACTGCGAGAATATCGTATGATGAGGGGATATGCCAAGAGCATCGAACATAAATTTTAAGAATGTGCCGCTTTTAGCGTTTTTTTCACAAAAAGCTTTAAAAACGTTAAAAAAACAACAAAAATGTGCGTTTTTTCAACAAGTTGAAGTTTTGGAGTTGTTGGATTTCTCTATGGGAATTAACATGGGTTTTCACACTTTTGTGAATTTTTTAGAAAAAAAATGTGGTTTTTCGCAAAAAAGCGGCCAAAAATGTGTTTTTTGAAAAACGCGGAATCGGCCGATTTTTTTCAAACTGTCGGATTTCTCTATGGGAATTAACATAGGTTTTCACACTTTTGCAATTTTTTGAAAAAAAATGTGCGTTTTTGCAAAAATGCGGCCAAAAAGGTGTATTTTTAGAGTAGCAGAATTTCGGGAATCTCGGGAATTGGGTGTATGAGAGGGGATTGTTTTCCTCGGGAATTGGGTGTATGAGAGGGGATGTGTGTGCATTTTTCAGTCGGATTGAACATGTAAGTACTTGCTTTAATATGATTTTATTCTATAATTTTATTAAACTTAGTATTTTTATAGTATGTTACAGCTTCATTATTTTATTTAGTTAAGATTTTTATCAATTTAATGTAGTTTGTTGGTGTTTTAGTATCTAGATATATTATTCGGCTTGGTAATTTTATTATTTTAGCTGATTTCTGATGGGAATAGTATAATAGATTCACGATTACTTTATATAAATCTTGGGGTATGTATTACATTGCTACATAGAATAATGTATGTTTATATTAACGTACAACATTTTTTTATCTTGTATAGACATGTCTTGTCTGTTTTAGAATGTCGATGATCTGTATTATCTACACAACTTCACTACATATTTTTCGCGCCTTTAAAGGTTATTTACTTAGAAATTTTAAGGATTCCCCTTTAAAATATTTGTAGTATCCCCATTTCGCTGTTATCTGATGATGATGAAATCATCTCATACCACCTTATTAGGTGTTTTTGACTCTTTAAATGTTCTTAAACATCTCATTTACCCAAAAAATTCAGAGTTCTATCCTTAAAAAAACTTACTTAAATTAACATTTAACTATTATGTGTCCGCGATGTGTATCACACATACCGTCTGAATCTTCGTATTCGTCCGCTTTAAGTGCTGATATATTGCGCTTAAATAGAAAAAATTTTAGGTGTTATTCTAAAAAGCTATCTTAGCTTTTCCCTATTTAATAACTATGTATTGGCTATGTGTATCGCATATGTCATCTTAGTAGGTATTTACGCTACTTTAAAAGTTTTTAAACATAACATTTACTTAAAAATCTAAAGTCCCATCCCAAAATATTACTCTAATTCCTCATTTTAGCACTAGGTGTTAGTAATGATTACGCTCTATGCTCTTCAGTACGTGTTTCTATTCCTTAAAAGTTAGTAGAAATCCCTATTTAGCTAAAAAATTCTCAAAGTCCCCTCTAAAAATTTGCTGTATACCCTTTAGTATGTCTTTAAATCCCTTTAAAAAGTAGTGGAATTCCCTATTTAGCTAGCAAATTCCCTAAGTCCCTTCTAAAAATTTGTTGTACACCCTTTAGTATACCTTTCTATCCCTCTAAAAATTAGCTGAAATCCCTATTTAACTAAAAAAATCCAAAGTTATATACTTATAAATTATTCTTAGTTCGTCATTTAACTGTTATATCGAGTATGTGTATTATACTAGTCCATTAAAAGTTTCTGGGTATGTACATTTACTTTGAAATTTGAAGTGCAGTCTTTAAGCAATATTTAAGTTTTCTTTTCACTGTTATATATATTGGCGTTGTATTCATTCTATGTCATCTCGCTGGGCGTTTTCATTTCTTTAAAAACTAGTATAAATTGCCTTTTATGTGAAACTTCTAAAGTCTTTACTTTAAAAAAAAATTTATCTTAGTGAATAATTTCAGTGCTGGGTATCTTGGGTAAGTACACCCCCATTCCGCCTCATTAGATGTTTTCATCCCCTTTAAATGTTTCTTGATATCTCATTTAGTTCCAAAATCTAAAGTCCTATCTTTAAAATTTTTTCTAATATCCCCTTCCTAATGTTATATGCTGCTTATGTGTATTATACATAAAACCCTCGGTAAGCGCTAGCACCCTCTAATATTTAGTAGATTCTTCACTTAATTGAAAAAAGTTAAAGTCACATCTTTAAAAACTACTCCGGTATCACTTTTCCACCACTGTGATCGGAGACATGTGTATCGCACATAGTTCATTAAAAATTTTCCAAACACCTACATTTACTTAAAAATTTGAAGTTCGGTCTCTAAACAATACTAATGTTTTCCTTTCGCTGTCCTATATTAGTTGTGTGTATTATGGATGTTACCTTATCATATGTTTATATCTCTTTAAATGCCTCTAAATACTCCATTTACTTAAGAATCTCATGTCTTCTCCTAAAAATACTATCTTAGATCTGCATTCTACCGGTGGGTGTTGGTTATATGTATTATATATATATATATATATATATACACACATAACCTCTTTCGCTATGCATTTCTCCCTTTGCAGTAGTTAGTATAAATCATGTTTAATTATAAATTCAAGTTCTACCCCTAAAACATCAAAACTTTAAAGTCCTATACTTGTAAACTTAGCATAGTTCCTCATTTTATTGGCATGTATCGTTCATTCACACGTTAAATAACCTCAAATACCTTATTTATCGAAAACAATTTCAAAGTCTCGTCTTTAAAAACTATCTCACCATTTATTTCCATCGATTTGTGCTGAGCGCGTGTGTCATATGTATCAGCATATTAGGCGTTTCTCCCTCTTAGAATAACACACGTATTAAAACATGTTGGTTTAAAGAAATAACATACGTATACAGGCATTGGTTTCTGCTATTATTTAAACTCCAAGACTTAATCGCCTAATTTAATTATCATCCTTTAATTAACTTGTGAGATTCATAACACTCAAGTATTTTGGACATAAGCACACTTTCACGATTATTTAAAATATTTATTTTTTAAACTCCAAGACCGAAATGGTTGGGGAAACACACCCCCTCCCATACACCCAATTCCCGAGATTCTCGAGATTCCCGAGATTCCCGAAATTCTGCTACTCTAAAAACACGCTTCTTTGGCCGCAGTTTTGCAAAAACGCACATTTTTTTTTAAAAAATTGCAAAAGTGTGAAAACCTATGTTAATTCCCAAAGAGAAATCCGACAGTTTGAAAAAAATCGGCCGATTCCGCGTTTTTCAAAAAACATATTTTTGGCCGCTTTTTTGCGAAAAACCACATTTTTTTTCTAAAAAATTCGCAAAAGTGTGAAAACCCATGTTAATTCCCATACAGAAATCCAACAACTCAAAAACTTCAACTTGTTGAAAAAACATACATTTTTGTTGTTTTTTTAACGTTTTTAAAACTTTTTGTGAAAAAAACGCTAAAAGCGGCACATTCTTAAAATTTATGTTCGATGCTCTTGGCATACCCCTCATCATACGATATTCTTACAGTTCACTTCGTAACCGCGATATAGCGGAGGGATAGTGTAGGAACGATGGTCTTGGTATGCCTTCAGCATACTCCTTTGGTACACCCTTGGTACGCTTTGACATACCCCTTGACATGTCTTTGACATGCTCCTGGTATACAGGCATTCAATACTTAATCAATTAATTTAATTAACATCCTTTAATTAACTTGCGAGATTCATAACACTAATGAATGAAAGATTCTTTTTAAAACATTTTAAAATTTAATAAGAACTTCTTTAAAAGAGCCTCTCCCAGCTGAGAATACAATGATATTTAGTGGTGTCTTTTTAATCTAACAACACAAGCATTCTATGAGCCCGTAAAAACTATCCTCCACCACAGATGTTAACAATAGCAGCGAGAGCAGTTCTAAACATTCGACCAAACCCAAGCCCAACGCGACATATAGCCTAAAGTTATATCCTGGTACAGAACCACGCTTATAACTCCGACAACCATAAGATGTTTTAATGTAACTATCCGCATTCACGTGAGGTGGGGAGGGGTAGATCTGTCATCGTGATTTAATGCCCTGCTCGGATATTCTAACTGCAGGAAAAATAGTATTCTGAGATGATCATTCACATTTAAGAGGGGTTTTAATCATATGGTTTTTAAAACATGTTAAGATTGAAAGGTACCCCTATATTTATTAAAAATATTTATTTTTGGGAATATTAAAATTTTTTTTAAATCCAAGATCGAAATGGTTGGGGAAACACATCCCCTCTCATACACCCAATTCCCGAGATTCTCGAGATTCCCGAGATTCCCGAAATTCCCGAGTATCCCGAAAATCTGCTACTCTAAAAATACACCTTTTTGGCCGCATTTTTGCAAAAACGCACATTTTTTTTCAAAAAATTGCAAAAGTGTGAAAACCTATGTTAATTCCCATAGAGAAATCCGACAGTTTGAAAAAAATCGGCCGATTCCGCGTTTTTCAAAAAACACATTTTTGGCCGCTTTTTTGCGAAAAACCGCATTTTTTTTCTAAAAAATTCACAAAAGTGTGAAAACCCATGTTAATTCCCATAGAGAAATCCAACAATTCCAAAACTTCAACTTGTTGAAAAAACGCACATTTTTGTTGTTTTTTTAACGTTTTTAAAGCTTTTTGTGAAAAAAACGCTAAAAGCGGCACATTCTTAAAATTTATGTTCGATGCTCTTGGCATATCCCCTCATCATACGATATTCTCGCAGTTAAGTATTCGTAACCGCGATATAGCGGAGGGGTATTGACATGACCTTGGCACACCCTAGGTATACCCCTTAGTAAACCGTTGGCATGACCTTAGCATGTAATAACAATGGCCTTGGCACGCTCCTAGCATGCGGATATTCATTACTTAATCACTTTATTTAATTATCCTCATTAACACCTTTAATTCATTTAGAAAAAAGAAAAAAATCCCAACTATCAGAAAAATTCCCAGTTTTAGTTCTCCTTTCTGCCGCTAGGGGGCGTTGATGGTTCCATACCGCCTTCGTCGGTGTTGCCATCCAGAAAAAAGTTTCTTCCATACTTAGAAAAGATCCCAAATATTACTCCAATATTTAAAATTAGAAAAATCCCAATTTTAATTCCACTTTCTGCCGCTAGGGGGCGCTGATGGCACTGCTCCTCAATTGAGAGTAAGGAGAAGGTGTTGCCATCCGGAAAAAGTTTCTTCCGTACTTAGAAAAAATCCCAAATATTACTCCAATATTTAAAATTAGAAAAATCCCAATTTTAATTCCCTTTTCTGCCGCTAGGGGGCACTAATGGCACTGCTCCTCAATTGAGAGTGAGGAGAAGGTGTTGCCATCCCGAAAATAGTTTCTCCCATACTTAGAAAAAAAAATCCCCAATTTCATCCCCATAGTTCCGCTTTTCGCCGCTAGGGGGCGCTGATGGCACTGCTCCTCAATTGAGAGTGAGAAGGTGTTGCCATCCCGAAAATAGTTTCTCCCATACTTAGAAAAAAAATCCCCAATTTCATCCCCATAGTTCCGCTTTTCGCCGCTAGGGGGCGCTGATGGCACTGCTCCTCAATTGAGAGTGAGGAGAAGGTGTTGCCATCCCTAAAAAGTTTATCCCATACTTAGAAAAAATCTCATTCCAAAAAATTTATTTCCCCCTCGTACAAGACTACGACATCGTTGCCACCCAACAAAAAGTTTCTCCAAAATTTTCACCCCCACCTTTTTTTCATTTCCCCCCTCTTACACCCCCGTCCAGGATTACGGAATTCAAGATGGCGGCTATTTTTGCTCCTCGCTCCTCACTGCTCCTCCTCCGCCGGTGAACTCTCCTTCCTCTTCTACTAATGGGTCTCTAAGGCTCCATTTTTTAATTCATCTCTTTGTTTTGTCCATATTGAATACTTGTGCGTGTGTGAAGCCATGCCTCGTCTCTCGGTAAGGGTCCACGTGCCAAATTTCAGTAAGGGTCCATGCTAACACCATTCCGAAGAAAAGAAAATTGAGCTAGGGGACATAAATAAAAAAATCTGATGTAGCCAGCACATGACTTTCCCTGCAGACTCATTCATTTTTTCTTAATTTCTTTAATAATTCATTAAATTGAGTTGAATGGCACAAAATAACAATGAATTTGCATTTTTAATTCAATTTTTCTTTTTATTTAGTATTTGGACATTTCCCCAAAGATGTGAACAAAAATGCGAAATATCTCAAATATCTCGAGAACGATTCATCCTAGAGTAATGGAGTCGATCTTATTATTTTCATCGGCAAAAATGACGTGTAAAACAAGCATTTAAGGGATACATTTGAGCATACGTAGTCTTTCTTTAGATTTACGGGCCATTTCGCAAAAAAGGCGTGTTCTGTTTTCCGGAATCGTACCCTAAAGTAATCAGCACCAGGGTCACACCCAAGTGACTTACCTACCCAATTTTATGAAATTCGTTTTAGAGTTAGAGTGGATACATTGCATAGACAGACACACAGACGTCATGCTAAAAATAGTGTTTTCGTGTTCTAGAGGTCCCAAAACGTGTAGATCCGTCGAAAACTCGAGTTTCGATTTTCGCCATAATTCCAATACTTTCCCTATACATTACCATGCATTATAGGGAAAGTCTGAGGTTTAAAATTTCTTTAATAAAATCTCTTTTCCTCGACTTTCAAAATGACAGGGCCAAAGCGCTTTCGTTCCCTTCATCACGATGCCCTTCATCAGTGGTTTTATTAAAGGACCTTTAAACCTATTTTGGTTGTCTTTGATTTTAAAGTTTAATGAGTTGACGTGTATCCATACTATTTATTTCTGTTTAGTATAGAAAAATATATTTAAAAGGGTGTTTAGAAAAGAATATATTTAATATTCTTTAAAAGTACTTATTTAATAAATACTTGCATTTTCTCTCTTTCTAGTGTATTTTTGTTTAATTTTTCTTCGATTGTATTGCTAAGTAGCCTTATAAAAAAAAAAGAAATTGCCTTGAAAATGCCTTATTTTTTTTTCTGCTTGAGGTATGGGAAGCCTGTCATAAGTAGCAAGACATTAATTTACATCACATAACCCGAATAGAAAAAACGGTTTAGTTCAAAAAGCATTGCTACCAGACAAATTAGTTCAAAAAGCATTGCCACCAGACAAATTACCAGTAGTGTGACTGAAAAAGATGGGGCTCCAATGCAAAATGGAAAAAAGGCGTCTATATATATTATGTAAATGATATAAGAATATTAAGTACTACCTACTTTTATCCATTAAACAGTAAGAATAAAGGTGGCTTCTTGTCTGCTGCTATAAAACTCACACCTCCATAAAAAGTTACCATGAAAAAATAGAAAGTAGGTGCTTAAAAATAGTTTATTAAATATTAATGTTTTTAAAGAAAGAAGACAAACGTTTTAATCCAATTTCAACAAATTTCATTCTAGAATGGGGTTTCGTCTTCCATTTTCTCAGCAACTTCCAGCAAAGCCAAGTAGTGTTAATACAGATATTGCTCCACGATATTCCTCAGAAAATTCTTGATTGATTTCAATTTAAAAGATAAAATGTTTCCGTGTTGACATCGTGGTATATTAATGATGGTATATTAATGAGGGATGCACTTTAGAAGTTCACATCATAGCATTTTACGATAACCAGTTCAGCAAACTCAAAAATATTTTAATATCAGTTTTCTAAATGTGTGAAACTTAGAAAACTGATTTTCACACATTTTCCATTTAAAAGACAGGATTTAGATTTTTTGAATGATTATTTTATCATTATCAGTGTCGAAGCGTGATAAAATACTTTTGGGAAATGGAAAACCAGGGATATAAATTTACGAATCAAGTTTCATGCTCTATATTTTAGCTAGGTTGCAAATAAAATAAAACATACAGCAGACTTCAGTACTAATGTCACAGATTACTGGATGTTAAACTGAAATGGAGATAGGAAATGAAAAAGAATAATGGACAATGAATGTGATATTCTTTTGCCTAATTATGCGAAAGAAGATTTAAATTAGTTTAAAAATGACACAATGAATCTGCATATCGAAGCATTTCGTCTATTATAGTAGATAATATGTCATTGCAGCCGAGTGGACCGAAACATAATTTTTGGGCAACCCCTACTTTGCAAATGATATCGACCTTTCTATCGTAAACTGTTTATGTGACATACGGCTCCAAGCCTCCCTAATCCCCCCTTTTGCCCCTACCTGTCGGTGGCAGTTTATCTCTTAAGTTTACTGTAATAAATGAATGACATCTTGAAATTTTATTACAGTGGAACCTCCGTTTTGAGTTTCTCTGTAAAACCGATTAAATTACTTTATATGCGGGAAAACTCTGTTTTAATTAATATATGAAAATCGAGGAAAAGCGGTAAGAAAATAAATCCTCACCAAGCTTTACTTGTTAAAAAAATTTCTGATTCACATAACAAAATTCCAAGCGTATTAAAAATGTGTATTTCGACTATATTGCATTCACAATCCATTTGGTTTTAACCCATTCCGGAACTGCTGTTGACGAATCCGAACTGGACGGAACATTTTTTTGTACTGAGCTCAACTCCTGAAAAAAAATCCACAGCATTCTACTGTTTTAAAGAACAGAGGAAATGCTTATTTGGCATTGGATGGGTAAGTTCCACACACGTAATTTTTTATTTAAATAATTAAAAATGATTCACTAACTTGATTAAAATAGTTATTTGTCACGCAGGAAATATATCTAAATGATTGGACTCAAAACTCTATATAGCTAATAGAGATTATGTACAGTTTTTGATTAAAAAAAAAAATATATATATATATATATATATATATCGTTTTTACTAATTAAAACGCCTTTTTACCTATGATATATTTCAAAACGTGGATTCACGCACAGACCAACATGGCAATTTTTACATTCACAGAAACTGTTCCTGCGCTCAACAGAAATGCCAAGGTTCCACGAATTTTACATTACTTTCATAACTGTCCGGTGTGATTACCATGCGAGTCTATTCTTCTATACTTAAAAACGCCTTGGCCCATTCTTTTATCCGAAATAACCTAATAAATTCATTTCTCTTCAACCCAAACTTGACAGAAAATACTCTCATTAAACTAAAATTAAAGCGAGAACCCATACTTAATTGTAACATAGCAGAGTCTGCGAGAAATGATCGGTTTATTTATATTACAAAACCAGTTTGTTTATAGTGCCTACTTTGTTTGAAGTGATGATTCATTAGGACCTCCAGTGTTAACAAAATATGTTGTAAATGTTACAATGGACAGTCAGCGCCATCTAGTCTATATAAATAAAATTGAAAATATGTCTCTCTGTTTGTCCCACCATCACGGGAGAACGGCTGAACCGAATTTAATGAAATTTTGTGGGTAGTCTGGAAATAGCCCCATTTAAAATTGAGTTCATGATCGGAGTTTCTATACGGCCAGTGGTTCTCGAGATATTAGTAAAAAACAAAACTTTTGTTTGTCTCATCATCACGGGAGAACGGTTGAACCGAATTTAATGAAATTTTATGGACAGCCTTGAAATAGCCCCCATAAATTTAGTCCAAGTTTCGAGTTTCTAAGACCAAGAGTTGTCGAGATATTAATAAAAAACGAAAGTTTTTCCTAGGAGTTCTACTCCCTAACTCCGTGGTTTATCCAAACGAGAAGGTTGAAAATCGTTTGAAAGTGAATTGAAACTGTATCTCTTGGTTTGGTGGGAGATTTTTTGAGCTAATTAATCAGTTTCTGAAAACATGAATTGTTTGAAACATGAATTTAAATGAAAAATCTATCTCCCTGGTTTATTTTTCACAAGCTTTTATTCAACAATGAAAAGTATAAAGAAATCAAAATGGTTATTTAATTTCGCAGTTTATGAGGAAGATTCTACCTTATATCATGTTGCTCAGAGACGCAATTAAATTAAATCTCTCTGTTAATTTTAATTATTATTTTTTCGATTTGAATAATAAATAAATGGATATAAAAAATATATTTTAGAAAAGAACGGTTGATTTTTCTTTTAATTATATTAGTTGCGGACTGCGTACATCACTTTCATTTATTTTGGCTAAACTTTTATATTGTGTTTAGCTAATAAAATCATATACAGTGACCGCCGGTTATAAGATTCAGTGGTTATAAGAAACAGCCGTTTATAAGACTCAAAACGACAGAAACAAATACAAACTTCGTTTTAACATTAAAATTGTGTCGCTTATAAGAAACACGATTCCGCTTATAAGAAACAGTTTTCTACAGAAAATTTGTTGATTTCCTTGCGACGCTGGTGTAAAAAAAAAAATCGATTTGTTTAAGGTTAACTGAAGGACGAGTTGTTATCTCTTGTCTCTGGGCGTACGGGGAGGGGGTGGGAGTTTGCTATGTAACAAAGGATGACAGAGGATTTCTCCGCAGAAAGACTTGGGGAGTACAACCCCAAACCAGTAAGAAACGAGCTTTAATCTTTTGGCAGTTAAGGAAACGTACTGATAAGGAAAGGCATCTTTGCTTATGCACTCAAATAAGATTCGTACAGCTTTAGTTAGTCATTTTATGTTTTGCTAGTGAAGCATGTCGCAAACCCTTACTTTGCTTGAAAAGCAAAGTTTACTTAAAAAGTATGATTCTCCACCTCCGTGTAGTCAATAAGCAAGAAAACAACCTTGCTTGATGCTATCCATATGATCGCAGGCGCATGGAAAAAAGTTTCTGACATATGCATTTTTAATTGCTTCCGTAAAGCAGGATTTTTGAAAAATAATGTTGCCATACCAGCAGAAGATGAAGAAGAATTTAAAGCACCTTTCGAAGAATGGATTCACATCGACGAAAATTTACAAACATCTGAAGAAAACAATGATGATGACATAGTGCGGAAATTCAGAATGTTTGCAATGAAGAAGAAAATGAAGACGACGTTCCACAAGAAGAAAATTTTCCTACAGCCAAACAGTCGCGAGAAGCCCTAACTATAATTAGAAAAACTCTTGAACACAGAGGGGCATCAGAAAAAGTTTATGGACTGTTTTATGATTTAGAAATGGATGTACGTAAACTAATCACAGACTCGTTAGCACAAACAATACTGGATAAGTTTTTTGCTATTCTTCAGTAATAGATTACGGTATGTATGAAAATGTACTATGCTCTTATACATAAATGAACGACCTATGAGTTTTACTTTTTATTCTTATTTAACTGCATACTATATGCATATAGATAATAATTTAAGTTGTAAGGCTTAATTTGTAAAATGAGAAATATTTTTGAATGCAAAACTTAATTTACAAATGTATTATGTACGTACTAATATTTTACTTATATACATTTATCTTTTAAATTCTGTAAAACTGTGTTCAATAGTTAGTATTTACAATGGAAGAACGATATTTAAAAAATTTCCGGATTTAAGAAACAACTGCTTATAAGAAACAAAACGAGCGAAACGAACGTGTTTCTTATAAGCGGCGGTCACTGTATTGTGTTTACCCAATAAATTAATTTATCCGATTGTTGAAACAGAAAAACAGTAGAACGGATATATCTTCTAATACAATTTTAGTTTTTTCATTTAGTATATATAAACGAGATCAGAATGTTTTAGTCTTCAGTTCTGCAAATTCAGAGCTACAAATTTGGCGGAATATCGCTAATTTGGCAACTTTTCTTGAACTTTGCCAAATTGGCGGAAATGTCGCCAAATTGATAAAAACGACGCAAATCAATGAAATTAAATTAATTTTTCTAGAAGAGAGTACTGAAATGATGTTTCGGTAGCATTTGTCCGTCAGTCCATCCATCCATCCATCCTACGTAGTAACACATTTAGCGAATTTTTAAAATGTCACCCAATTGATAAAAATGTTTGTAAATCCATAAAAATATCATGACATTGATAAAATTGCTCTTAATAAATGAAATTAATTGTGTTTTGTTAGGAGATAGCATTGCGATGATGTTTCATCTATTTTTCGCAAAATGGGACTATCAGTTCTACAGTCCCACTTGGCGATTTTTTAAACTATCGCTAAGTTGACGAAAATGTCGCCAAACCTTCCATGGAGATAGCATTATTCAGACGATATTATTTCCATCAATTTATTTGAAGTAACTGATATCATGTCGTTTAGAAATGGATGTAAATCCAATGTGTTATGCGGCATATGATTTTTATTAAATCTTTTCCGATTTGAATTATAAAGATATGTATATGAAATAAATGTCATTGACATTGCATTTTTGACTGGATAATATCAATTACGGTCTTCAGGTTTAAACATTATTATTATTGATATTTTCGGGGATTATTGATTCAGGGATTATTGATATTTTCAAGTTATTATGCCATTGGTTTATTATGACAAAAATTGTTTAAACTCATACAGTGGCTCCCAAAAGTGTTCGTACACTTTAGAAATTTGTAGAAAAAGCGCTGTCGCCTGGAATTGAATTCGAATATAAAGTTCAATATTTTTTCATATCATCTCCATGTGATTCTGATTAAAACCTAATATTTTTTTTAAAATATTGACTCATTTTTTTTTTTTAAATGAAAATGCAAGGAGGCAGAGAAAGAATACGTCACAAAAGTGATCGTACACCGAAACATTTTCAAATAAATTCATAAATAAAATTGTCTGTCGCTTTTTTTTATTTTTGCATTGTGGTGACATTTAAAAAAAGTTTGGCTTTAATCTTTGCTTGCTTACTTCGTAATATTTGTAGTATTATTTAAAAATGGCTCGTAGTCGTAAGGAAACAACGAACAGCATTCGAAAATGGATTATTTTCCATCATAGTAGTGGTAAATCAGTTCGTAATATCACTAAATTTATCCCATTCTATGGTGCAATATATGATAAAACGCTTTAAAGAAAGAAATCGGATCGAAAACAAGGTAAGTAAAAGGTCTTCCCGCAAAGTTAACCCAACGTGTTCAGAGATTAGAAAAATTGTTTGTTAGAAAAATTTGTAGTTAGAAAAATTGTGAAAAATCCACGTTTGAGTGCTGTAAAAATTTCTACAGAATTTACTGAAATTTTTTTTTTACTTCAATTTCACCTGAAACTGTTCGACGTGTGCTCAGATCAGCTGGATTACATGGGCGTTCTGCCCGAAGAAAATTTTTTGTAAGTGCGAAAAATAGAACGCTTAGGCTTTCCTTCGCAAAATCAATGGTAAATAAGCCCGAAACATATTGGAATCATGTCTTATTTGTAGATGAAAGCATATTTAACATTTTTGGTCCCGATGGGCGTATAATTCTATGGAGAAGGAAAAATGAGGAACTTAATCCCAAGAACTTAGTTGGAACAGTAAAGCGTGGAGGTGTCCTTGTGTGGGGGTGCATGCTAGCATCAGGACTAGGTAATTTGGTATTTATTAATAGCATAATGAATCATGCTCTTTATTTAAATATTTTAAAAGACAATTTAAAATAATCAGCCCAAAATTTGGGTATTGGAAACAACTTTGTTTTTTATCAAGATTACGATCCTAAGAACACGGCTCTCAATGTTCGCCTCTGGTGTTGTCTCCATAATTGTCCACAAGTTCTGAAAACACCACCTCAGTCGCCGGATTTAAACGCAGTAGAACACATTTGGAGAGAACTGGAGTTTAAGAGTACGAAGACACGCCATTAAAATGAAAAGCGAACTAAAAACAGTACTGATCGACGAATGGAGAAACATTGATGCAGAAATTACAAAAAAACTAGTAAACTCTATTCACAGACGTTTAAAAGCTGTTGTGGATGCCAGAGGATATCCTACTAAGTACTAATTTACCGAAATATTACAATATTTACTGTATGTAGAGGTTTTTTTAAATTGTACGAAGACTTTTGTGACGTAACTTTTTGGATACTTTTTAATTATTAATTTTTCAAAAAATAAGTTTTGCTATGTTTTTAAAATATTTTCTGTAGTTTTGTTAAGGACAAGTTATAGATATTATTAAAAAATTCCCATTCTGAAATATTAATTTTTATTAATGGATAGAGCAGTATTTCATCAAAATTCGTAAGTGTACGAACACTTTTGGGAGCCACTGTATATTGTACGTTGTACGAGTCATCTTCTACAAATGCACAGGTATATCTTCTAATCTACGAGAATATAAGTAGTACAGGTATACTAGCATATATTTTGTTATATATTGGCATATATTGGAATCAATAACGACCTTCTGGTATAAAGATTACAGGATTATTGATATTTTCAATTTATTACACCATCTGTTTTATTTTGGCAAAGATTTTTGAGACTCATTTTGTAATAAGTGTAATCTTCTACTGACACACTGGCATATTTTTTAATCTGCGGCAATATAAGTAGAACAGGGATATATATATATATATATATATATATATATATATATATATATATATATATATATATATATATATTCCCATATAATTTTAGTGCTTTCATTCTGGCATAGATGTCAATTACGAGTTTATTGATATTTTCCATTTATACATGTGATGTACTAATACAGGTTATATCTTCTGATATTCGCGTATATGAGTATTACGTGTCCCATACAATTTTAATGCTTTCATTTTGCATATATTGATTCAATTTGCTTACAAAAGGGGCCAGGATATTTAATTCTTCAGATCTGCCCGTGAAGATCATTTTGTATAGCGAAAACAGAGATTCTTCAACTTCTTTTTCGGAGCATTGTATTAAATATTTTGATTAAAAAGGTCATTTAGTATACTATAGGAATTTGCGTGAATTTTAAGTTTCTTTATATTATATACTCCGAAGAACGATATGCTTCTAGTATTGAAATAAATTCATATGAAAACGTGCATTGGGGTGAAATCGTCCTTTAGGGTGAATATATTTCTGCTTAATGCGAATACGAATATTGTCTTTGGACGCAGTTTCACAGTTGACGTATCTGCCATTCGCAAGGGGTTAATAAGAATTCGTTTCCTTGCCTTTAATACACAAACTCATATATTTCTCTGCTATATACTACTTCATATTTATATCAAAAAGTTAAAGCGAATATTAGGTGAAATCTGCTAAATAGAAACATCGGGATATTTGAGTAAAATATCTCATATTTTGGAAAAATTTAGCCATTTTCCGAATCAAATTTCCTATTAACTTTTAAAATGACTCAATAATGTGGCAACAAACACTGTGTTGGCAATAAAGAAAAACAGCCCCTTCCATATAGCGTAGACATGTATGTCAAAGAACTGCTATTGCCCGGGTAGTAGTTGTGCGCGCATTTTCTTTCGGTTTCATTTCTAATGAAATATCTCCAGATCGGCGATAATGATATCACCCAATTGATCGCATGAATGATATGAAAAGTGAACATGTTTCACAATAGTTAATATATATGTATATTATTTTATGTGATTTTTTGATACATTTATTTGAAAAATATGCAATATCTCTAGAACGGATCATGCTAGCGTTCTAACGTTTATGTCAATCATTTTCTAAGGGAAAATTACATAAGAAATGACTATTTGAGTAACTCTATTAAAGGTTTTTATTTTTTGATGATTTTTTCAAAATTTCACTTGAAAACTTAGGGGGATCCTGAACATTCGATTGCGCTTAAAAACAATAGGTTTCCAGTATTCACGGATTGTAATTTTTGTACGCAATTTTGTTCGAATCGCTTCATTCGTTCGTGAGATATCGTCTCCACAGACTCACTGACACACACACACACACATATATATACTTTCACACACATATATAATGTTATAAGCACCGTACATATATATATACTTTCACACACACACATATATATATATACTTTCACACACACACACACACACACATACATACTTTCACATACACACACTTATATACTTTCACATACACACACATATATACTTTCACATACACACACATATATACTTTCACATACACACACATATATACTTTCACACACACATAGATCACCTCAAAAACGTTTAATTCGTGTTCAGGGATGCTTCAAACATGCTCTCCCGTCGAAAACTCGAATTCGAATGTTCGACCCCGTCCCAATACTTTCCTTATACATTATACTATGTATACAAGGAAAGTAAAAAATGTATTTAAAAGCAGCCTCTTAAATACGTATCCAAAAGCAATCTCGAGCCATTGCCGTTTTCGGCGTGTCGAAATACATACTATATACGAATATACTATAATCTACGAGACATGTGCGACTCCAATGAAATGATTGAAAAGTTTGCAATGATGCTTGATTGGATCGAGTTACAGGATATCAAGAAACTTCATTTCCATGTCTCGATGCTCGTTTGAAGCGTGTTTCTACACACAGTTTTAAAAACATTTTTAAACGTGAAAATGGAAGATCATGAAAATAGGAAGGCGGAAAGATGTTCAAAATAAAGGTACCACACTGAAAAGGCCTTAAAAGTGAAGTTTATAATTGAATGTGTTTCCAGATCTTCCCGATTGTTCTAAAACGGTTGGAGTAAGCACCAGCCTTTATTCGCAGCGTGTTGACTTCCAAAGAGAAGCCATTACGGTGATCGACGTTATGCGGCCCGTCTTACCGATACTTTTCCAGATCCGAAACAGACGGCGTCCCATGATCGATAAGCCGTACTGCTGGCACGACCAAACCAATACCGAAAAAGTTTCTTCGGCTTTTTTCTCATACTATTGGGAGCAAAACGTGGGGTAGCTGAGAATAAAAGGATATTTAAATGCTAATCACAGCATCGACGAAAAGAAATAGATGAACCGGTTTCGGAGGCAAAAACAGAGACTGGCAACTTTCGTCACCTTGTCTTTATTTATATCTTCAGAAATGGTAACCGAGATTAAGAATGAATGTAACCGACACTTCGCTTTTTAACTATTTTTGCAGCAGTTTTGTTTCGCACCCACTGCATCGTTTTGAACGGGGATCTTTTAAGGTACTACATCTGGTCAGAACCATCTAAACCGGTTCCATTTCTTCTATTTCACACGCCTCGTTTCAAGGTTCATGTTACAGATCTACAAGCACACATTTCAACAACTTTGACATTCTGTAATCTCAATATGGATAAGAGATGACAGAATGCTTGCAAATATAGATATTCTGCAACGGATGGTCATTAAAAGAAAGAACCTTGCCATTCGAATTCGTAATCAGCGTGAAATCCAATAAAATGCCAAACGATTTTATATGACTGTCTCGACGATCTAGGTTATTTTTCTAAGTAGAGGTTGTGCATGAAAAGACGAATATGTATTTACAACACGAATTGCATAGTTCATCTCCAAGTTACCCACAAGAGAATATATTTTCCCCAAACCACTTGAGTGTATACAGGGTGTATATAAACTGTTTTGACAAAATAAAAGGGGTGATAGTACCTATCAAGACGAACAATAATTACTATGGAACCTAGGGTCGCATTTCACTCTGAGTGTCAGAAAAGAGTCCCTTCGAAAAACGTCTAACAAGCACAAATCGCCACTTCGGACGACAAAGCTGTCGTGCCGGAGAAGTATCACATCTCCAGAACATCACCGTCACTTCTAGTCACTTCTTGAATACCACATATCCCGGAAGGTGAATTGGACGTAGTGGACCTGTGGCTTGGCCTGCACTCTCACCGGACCTCAACCCACTGAACTTCTTCTGGGGGCACATAAAATCATGGGTGTACGAGACGCCTGTGAACTCCGTAGAAAATTTCGTCGCGCGAATCGTTGTTGCAGAGGGCAGGATAAACACGACACCAGATGTCTTCGAAAGGGTGCGCCAGTCGTTCATTCGCCATTGTGAATTGTGCAATGGCACCCTTGGTCGTCACTTGGAGCATCTACTTTCTCTGGTGTAAATAAATAGTATTGTGCAACTTAGGATTACGTTAATTCTCCTTATTTTCAAGGTTGAAAGTTCAACTTTAACTTTACGTTTTTCTGACAGAGTAGAATGCGACCCTAGGTTCCGTTGAAATATTGTTCGTCTTGATGGGTATTATCACCCCTCTTATGTCAAAACAGTTTATATATACCCTGTATAAACACAAACATTATCATCCCCGGTCGATGGTAGACTCTGGCGTGGTGGTGTCTGCAAGACCACCCATTTTTGCACCTTCAGGGGATGGAATAGCCCAGTTCGATTCCCGGCTCTGCACAAACTGTTCACGCGGAGTAAGAGCACATGAAAGCTGTGGGTGCGAGAAGTGGGTGGCATGGGAAGGTTCCGGTCTAAATGGTGAGGCACTGTAAACAAATACCTTACACCCTGCAGGTTGGACAGTGGGTTACCACACCTACACAGTTGAGTTTTTGAAAGACGGTGCTCATTTTTATTTCGATTTAGACTATGGGCTATTCTATATTTTAAGCACCTCTCAAGTGAGCATTTTTCTTCAGCGTATTCACCAGCGAAGGTTACAAGTGAACCATGCCGAAACTCAACCGTACCGTCCATTTCGTATTCATCAACGAATCTTATTGCGAACTTTGGGTAGCTTGAACCCAGACATGTCGCCCCTCCAATTGGGGTGCTTTGCATCTGTGTGCAGACATTTCTCCACTCAAAATGGAGGCTATGGATCTAGTTCGGGAAATATGCGACATAAAATGAAAAGCAGACTCATCCAAAAACATATGGAATATTATGTCGCAGAAATGACTTCAGTATAATGGGTGATATACATGGCATTCGTGTGACGTTATGCTTGGTGATTCGAATGCATACCATTGAGACTACCCATTACAGATCAATTTCAAATTTTAATCTGGATCAGTTACATTTCGTGCTGATCTTATAACAGCTATGGATCTGTTTTTCTTTGTTTTCTTTTATGCAGTAATCTGCAGGGTGATTATAATTAAAGTTCCCGGTTTGAAAATGATCTCAAATAAAAAGCACTAGTCAGAATGATTTGAAATTTTGCGTGAACACTTGTGGAACAATGGAATTTTTTTGGTGAAGAGGAAAACAGTAGTTCAAAAAGTCGCCGCTAGGCGGATAATTGGCGCTTTACAACACTAGAATGCAATACAAAAGTAATAAACGTTGACTTACTCATTGGCTAGTGACGTTATAAATGTTCAATATGCTGTCTTTCGCATTCTGAAACAAGCTGAAAGCGCAAAATAGCGTGTTCAACAACAGATTTGAGTGTTTCTGTAGAGACGTTGTGGATGTGATGCGTGATGCTAGCTTTAAGTTCCGCTAAATTGGTAATGTGTTCATTAAACACCACATTCTACAGATGCCCCCAAAGCCAAAAAGCACATGGATTGAGGTCTGGGGAACGTGCTGGCCATCTTACAGGAAAATGGCGGCTAATGATTATGTCTTCTCCAAAATGACTGCGAAGTAGCCGTTTCACTGGTTTTGCCATATGTGGTGGAGCCCCATACTGCATGAAAATAATGTTATCGATACACTAACGCTCTTGCAGTGTGGGTATAACGTGACTTTTCAAAAGACGTTCATATCGATGGCCATTGACAGAACAGGTGACGGAGCCATGAGGACTGACTTCCTCAAAAAAGAAAGTCCCGATAATAAACGCTGCTGTAAATCCGCACCACACAGTGACTTTGGGGAAATGAAGAGGCACCTGGCGTAGTTCCTGTGGATTTTTGGTTGGCCAGATTCTGCAATTTTGCGTATTAACAGTTCCGTGAAGGTGGAAGTTTCTTCAGTCCATAAAACGTTCCAGGGCCATTCATCGTCTACTTGTATTCGAGCCAGAAATTGAAGTGCGAGCATTTCACGTGCAATATTGTCCGCAGGTAGCAACTGTTGAACATGGGTCAGTTTGCAAGGATAACATTTCAAAATATGTTTCAAAATCTTTTGCACCGTAATGGAGGGTACGTCTAATGATCTTGCAATTCCACGTGCACGCGAAGATGCATTATCGTTACGCTCTTCTTCTAACGCTGTAGCTACGTCTTCCACTATCTTTCCATGGACTGCTTTCCGTCCCCTGCCAGGTTTGATGTCCAAAGAGCCAGTCTCTTCAAATTTTAAAATCATTTTGCGCAAGCTTTTGTCACACAGAGGACCAGATTTTAACTTTTTCAACGTTTTGAACTTTCTAAGAGCTACTAAACAAGAGCTGTTATTCTCATAAAACAATTTGACAAGAAGAGCGCGAACTTTTAATGATAGAGCCATTGCGACAGAACAATAGAGATTTTTTATTAAGTTATGAGAAACAAGTTCCGCTCTTCCTTTTTTATAGCAAACGCTTATTGTAACGTCACTGTCTTATGCAAATTTCAGCAGCATTTGAAGAGCAATTGTGCAAAACAAGTTAAATCCACTTTTTATGAAACAAGAACGATCAATTATGCTTAAAGCATTGATTATGAAACACTTTCCAACTTTAATGCAATTTTATTTAAAGATCTCTAAAATGCAATACATTCCTCGGTAATATTTTAAAACTTATCACAATACTACATTAATTTATATTTGAAAACTTAAACGTTCATCGAAAAAAATGAACTTCATTCAAATGACGACATTGAAATATAAATTGTCTGGTTTAAACATTTCTAAAATGCGATACATTCCTTGGTAATAATTTTAGAATTATCATAATACTACGATAATTTATTATATTTGAAAACTTCATCGAAAGTAACTGAAATTCATTCAAATGACGTCATAGAAAAAATAACACGCCTGGCTCTCTCTATAAAACCAGCATTTCATTCATAAATAATTTTTCATTCATTTCATTCATCACAATACTACAATAATTTATTTTATTTAAAAACTTAAGACCATGGAGCTACAAGTAATTAAACTCTATGCTTAAAACTTCATCGAAAAAAATCGTCCTTCTCTTTGTAAAATCCATGAATATTTCATTCATATCAGCTATGGGCTAAATAATTTGGTGTTAAAGAAATACAGCAATTCTAATACAACTCATTCTACATACTTTGCTGTTTACATTTTACATAAGTGAAAAATAGGCTTCGTTGTAGAAATAATCAAATTTGGATGATCATTTAAACTCAAATATATTGTCATTGCGTTGTTTCAGTATGTAGATGCACAGAATTTAAGCAAAAATAAAGTGGTTTTAGGACGGATACAACACTCAATATGAATTAAAAAGAATTTAAAAAATCACGATGTTGAAACAAAATGGATGCCATATATTATTTTGAAGTGGGTCACGTGATCTTTTCATATCATGGTCACGTGATCGCTTCATATAAGAGGTGTCATTATTATTTTCATTTTTATTTAAAAAACTACTGAATATATTTCGCTGAATTTTTTTATATATATTTTATGGAACAATTTGAATATTACCTAAAATTTTCGAAGCCATTTGTGAATTTTAAATCCGCTTAAAAAATGTTTGAAAAATGAGGTCCCATAGGGCTCAATGTATTCCATTTTTTCAACCCGGGTTCCATCCAAAACTAATTGGGTGATATTGTTCATTGATTTTCCCATAGGTCCTACAGACCGTCTGAACAACATACTAAAATTTCATTTTGATTAAGTCATTTTTACGGCAGTTATCGTGCCAACGGACATACAGACAGACAGAATGAACAAAGTCATAAACACTTTTCAACTCTGTCGTAAAGTGTTAAAAAGCATGTATTGACACAATCCACAGTTTTTATCGATCCTGAATAATTTTCCTTATCTTTTGGACTCGATGTGTGTATTCATTCATCGCGCCAGAAAGAGCTACTCAAAAAATAAGTTTATATTTCTGCTGTCATTCCAAACACATTAATATAAATATATGGGAAACGACACAGGCATTTAAGGTCTGTCATTTATTTTCTAACAAAATCGCTTCATTCGTTTATAAGATATTGAATCCGCACAAGCACACATACGAACGATTAACATGCATACAGACGCAGACATCACCTCAAAAAGGGTCGATTGAAGCTCAAGCCTCTTCCGCCGTCCACTTTTTTTTTACTTTCCCTATACATATAATATAGGAAAAGCAAAAATATATGTAACAAAAAATTTGGTTTGATTCATTGCGATATGTCAATATTAACCCATTCGCCTTTGTTTGAAAACTAATAAACATAAAAATTAATTTAGCATCTGTATATTTTTATTTAGAATGCTTTAACGATTGTCCTAATAAATTTCTACGTCAGATGATAACAAAATATTAGGTTTTATATAAAGTAAAATGGCAATTTATGAAACACGGTTATTGACCACCAAAATAATTTTTATAGTTAAACTACGCTCGCTATGCTTCGCCAACCCTTGTAACTCGCAGAGCTATTCCATGCCAAACTAAAGTTTAAATCGGCAAAAATTTCATTTCAGTGTTACCCTATTATTTCTCTACAAGTGTACCCAATTTCATATTTTTGTATGCTATCGTTTCTGCGATAACAAACAAAATCGACGGACGTAGCAATAAGAAAGAACATTTTTCACTTCAGAAGTGCATACAAAGTAAAATACCTCGTTAAACTGCATAGAAATTAGAAAAATCTCATTTGGGCAGCACATAACTTCCCCTGCAGACTTATATCCACGTTCACTTTATTTTAATTAAATTTAACTCATATTTCATTCAATTTTCGTTCTCATTTAGTAACGACTTATTTTCAAAGGTGGTGTAGAAAAAATACAAAAAAATTAAAATATCTCGAGAACGGCTAGTCCTAATGTAACGAGATTGGTCTATTATTTTTTTTTCGTTAAAAATAACGTATAAAACAAGCATTTATTGTATATATTTGAGCATACGTAGTTTTTTATTTTAGATTTGGACGATTTTTGCGGGCCATTTCGCAAAAATAGACGGGTTCTTTTATCTCGAATCGTACCCAAAACTAATCAGCACCAGGGTCACACCCAAGTGACTTACCTATCCAATTTTATGAAATTCGGTCCACTAGATTTTGAGATAGAGTGGATACATACATTGCACAGACAGACACCAAGACACACACACAGACGTCACGCTAAAAATAGTTTTCCGTATTCTAGAGGTCCCATCCCGAAACGTGTAGGTAGATCCGTCGAAAGCACAAGTTGCGATTTTCGGCACGATTCAAATACTTTCCTTATACATTACCATCTATTGCAGGGAAAGTAAAATCTGATGTGGGCAGCACATGACTTTCTCTGCAAACTCAAATTCATATGTTCTTTATTTCTTTAATAATAATTCATTAGATTGAGTTTAATTGAACCAAATAACACTAAATTTGCGTTTTTAATTCAATTTTTCTTTTTATTTGGTAATTGGACATTTTTCCGAAATCGGCGTAACAAAAATGTAAGAAATCTCAAATGTCTTGAGAACGGTTAATCCTAAAGTGTAATGGAGAGTGTTATATATTTCTCTTTAAACTTTGCGTATAAAACAAGAATTTGTTTGATACATTTGAACATACACTACTTAGTCTTTTTCTTTTTAGATTTTTGGCAATTTTGGAGGGCCATTTCGTAAAAAAAGGTAGGTTGTTCTTTTCCGAATCGTACCAAAATCGAATCAGCACCAGAGTATCCTACAAGTAACTTATCTACCAAATTTTGTGAAATTTGGTCAATTAGTATTTTAGCTAGAGTGGATACATGAACCCTTTGCGGGCCATTTCGTAGAGAAAGGCAGGTTCTTCTTTTTCGAATTGTACCAAAATCTAATCAGCACCAGAGTATCCCAAAAGTAACTTAACTGCCAAATTTTGTGAAATTTGGTCAATTAGTATTTTAGCTAGAGCGGATAAATGAAATTTTTACGGGCCATTCCGCAAAAATAGGCGGGTTCTGTTTTCAAGAGTTCAAAAGTTCAGAAAAGCGGGTTTTTTGTTATCCCGAATCGTACTAAAAACTAATCAGCACCAGGGTCACATCCAAGTGACTTATCTACCAAATTTTATGAAATTCGGTCCATTAGTTTTTGAGGTACAGTAAATACATACTTTGCACAGACAGACAGACAGACATACACACAGACGTCACGCTAAAAATAGTTTTTTCGTATTCTAGAGGTCTCGAAACGTGTAGATCCGTCGAAAACTCGAGTTGTGATTTTCGGCATGATTCCAATACTTTCCCTATACATTACCATGTATTGCAGGGAAAGTAAAAATCTGATGTGGGCAGCACATGACTTTCCTTGCAGACTAGTATTCACGTTCTCTTTATTTTAATTAAATTTATTTCACTTTTAATTCAATTTTCGTTCTCATTCGGTAACCGGACTTATTTTCAAAGGTGGCGAAAAAAAAATACGAAAAACTAAAATATCTCGAGAACGGCTAGTTCTAGTGTAATGGGGTTGGTCTTATTCTTTTCTTCGTTAAAAATTACGTATAAAACAAACATTTAGTGGATATATTTGAGCATACGTAGGTTTTTATTTTAGATTTTGACGAGTTTTGCGGGTCATTTGGCAAAAAAAGGCAGGTTATTTTTTTCCGAATTGTACCAAAATCAAATCAGCACTAGGGTCGCACCCAAGTGATTTACATATCAAATTTTATGAAATTCAGTCCGTTAGTTTTTGAGTTAGAGTGGATACAGCAATCTTTGCGGGCCATTTCGCAAAAAAAGGCGGGTTCTTTTAACCCGAATCGTACTAAAAACTAATTAGTACCAAAGTCACACTCAAGTGACTTACCTACCAAATGTTATGAAATTTGGTCCATTAGTTTTTGAGTTAGAGTGGATACATACATTGCACAGACAGACACACACACAGACGTCACGCTAAAAATAGTTTTTTCGTATTCTATAGGTCGCGAAACGTGTAGATCCGTCGAAAACTCGACTTGCAATTTTCGGCATGATTCCAATCCTTTCCCTATACATTACAATATATTGCAGGGAAAGTAAAAATCTGACGTGGGTAGCACATGACTTTCGCTGCAGACTCAAATGCATTTTTTCTTTATTTCTTCATTCAATTGGGCTTAATTGTACAAAATAACACTAAATTTGCATTTTTAATTCAATTTTTCTTTTTATTTGGTAATTGGACATTTTTCCAAAAGTGGCATAATTAAATCCGAAAAATCTCAAATATCTCGAGAACGGTTAGTCTAGACTGATAGAGTTGTTCTTATTCTTCTCCTCATTAAAAATTACGTATAAAACAAGCATTTAATTGATATATTTGTCCTGCAAAATTTCAACTATGTAGGTACCTGTCTGTAAAAATCAGTGATCTTACTATTGTGAGTCTATCCTGGACATGAACTCGCTGCTCAAATAATTTGTCCTTGACTTTAAATATTTCTTAAACTGTTTTTCGATATCTATTTTAGTTTATCTCGGCGTATTCCGCAAACTTTTCTCTATAAGTGTACCAAATCTTATATTTTTGTATGCTAGAGTCTTTAAGGAGAAATTCTAGGAACGAGAAATTTGTAAAAAGGCGGGGGCTACTTTTTTTAACACTTTACAACAAAGTTGAAAAGTGTTTATGACTTTGTTCATTCTGTCTGTCTGTCTGTCTGTCAGTTAGCACGATAACTGCCGTAAAAATGACTTAATCAAAATGAAATTTTAGTATGTTGTTCAGACGGTCTATAGGACCTATGGAAATATAAATGAATAATATCACCCAATTAGTTTTGGATTGAACCCGGGTTGAAAAAATGGAATACATTGAGCCCTATGGGACTTAATTTTTCAAGTATTTTTTAGGCGGATTTAAAATTCACAAATTGCTTCGAAAATTTTAGGCAATATTCAAATTGTTCCATAAAATATATAAAAAAAATTCAGCGAAATATATTCAGTAGTTTTTTAAATAAAAATTAAAATAATAATAACACCTCTTATATGAAGCGATCACGTGTCCATGATATGAAACGATCACATGACCCACTTCAAAATTATATATGGCATCCATCTTGTTGTTGTTGTTGAGACCCAGACCGTCCGACCTACCAGAAAGGTGTAAGGTAACTGTATGGACGGCCGGGAAGTGCCACCCAATTTAGACCGGAACCCAGTGGGGGAGGCATCCACAGGGACCGTACCCTCCTTCCCCTACCACCAACCTCTCGGAAGGACTTACGGACCCACATGTTTAACGTGATCGTACTCCGCATGAACACGGCCGCATTTGTGGTAGCGTGCAAATCTAGCGCGCAAACCACGGGGGTACCGCACCCGAGATGGCCAACAGCACGCAGTGTTCCGAGGTGGTCACCCACCAAGTACTAACCGCGCCCGATGCTGCTTGACTTCGGTGATCTAACGAGAACCGGTGTTTTCAGCACGGTACGGCCGTTGGCCCGGCATCCATCTTGTGTCAAAATCGTGATTTTTAAAGTTCTTTTTAATTCATATTGAGTGTTGTATCCGTCCTAAAACTACTTTATTTTTGCCTAAATTCTGTGCATCTACATACTGAAACAACGCAATGACAATATATTCCAGTTTAAATGCTCATCTAAATTTGATTATTTCTACTATTAAGCCTATTTTTCACCTATGTAAAATGTAAACAACAAAATATGTAGAATGAGTTGTATTAGAATCGCTGTAATTCTTTAACACAAAATAATTTAGTCCATGGAGTCTGCTTAGCTGATATGAATGAAATATTCATTGATTTCATAAAGAGAAGGACGATATTTTTCGATGAAGTTTAACGCATAGAGCTTACTTACTTGTAGCTCAATGGTCTTAATTTTTAAATAAAATAAATTATTATAGTATTGTGATGAATGACATGAATGGGGGAATTATTTATGAATGAAATGTTGCTTTTATAGAGAGAGCCAGGCGTGTTATTTTTTCTATGACGTCATTTGAATGAATTTCAGTTGTTTTCGATGAAGTTTTTAAATATAATAAATTATCGTAGTATTATGATAATTCTAATATTATTACCGTGGAATGTATCACATTTTAGAGATGTTTAAACCAGGCAATTTATACTTTAATGCCGTCATTTGAATGAAGTTAATTTTTTTCGATGAAGGTTTCAAATATAATAAATTAATGTAGTATTGTGATAAGTTTTAAAATATTACCGAGGAATGTATTGCATTTTAGATATGTTTAAATAAAATTGCATTGAAGTTGGAAAGTGTTTCATAATCAATGCTTTAAGCATGATTGATCTTTCTTGTTTAACATAGAGAGCTAATAGCCAATACCATCAGTTCCACTCTATGGAATTTCAATTCACAATTGAATTTATACAATATTTTATAAAATCACGAAAAGTTCCACTTATCCTTGACTCAAATTAATAACGAGTGATATTGATGAATTTTCTGTTTTCAAAATATTCCAACATAAGGTGTTAAATATCTCGAAAATGGTATCTGCTTGCTACACCGGAATGGAAATCACTGATCGCCGTGAACCATTTAGCCGTCATATGACGTTGCCTTGCCGGACACACAACACCCATGCCCGCAGGTGAGACACGAACCCACAACCCGGCAGACAGGAGGAAACACTTGGACCGCTCAACCACCGTGTCGGTACCTGAAATAAATGTACAAAATATTATCTGTGTAAATAAAGTATTTTTGCTCTGTCTAGCACAGAGCTTCCCAACCTTTTCTGGACCACCGCCCCCTTTGCAAGAAACAGAAACGTCAACGCCCCCTCTCCCATAATAATTATACCAAATATGAAAATATTGTTGCACATTATCTATCTCTTAAGAATCACAAAGTAGAAATTAAAAAGAGCATCAAAAGTAGAAAATTGTATATTAAGAATTTAAAAATGAACACAAAATAGCAATAAAAAAAATGAATGAGATGGTTGAGGCTATCAATTTTGTCAACAACAGTCGCAAATTGTCAACATCAGTGATCTGCAGTCTGTTCATTTTCATTAGAAAATATAATGTCCTCCATTTCTTCTTACTTTCACTCGGAATGTTTCCGAAACTGGGAAATATAGATATGAATAGTCAATGACAAAAATATGTATTTGAAAATTTTGTACACATTTAGAAAGCCTTTATAGTTTTCGAGTCATCGTCTTGTCGAGTTGGAAGAAGATTTCAAATGTTTTTCAAGTTCTCTCACAAACTAATATGAACACTAGGTATGAATCTCTGAAAATCCTGGCATTGTATATAATATGAATTGGTACGGATTTCTTAGTTTTCGAAGTAGAATTTCGACATTTTAGCATTTGAACCCGCTTTTTCCAAAGGGTGGGAAATCTGCCCTATTCAAAATGCTGCGTTATTTTTCAGTGCTTCTAAATATTTAAGTAAATATATATGTGTGTGTGTGTGTGTGTGAAAATATGTGTGTTATGTCTGTCACGAGAAAGGCGTGAATTTTAAGTAATGGGTAAATGTCTCACGTATGCCCCATCGCGTTTTCTGCTGTTTTATTGTAATTCTAAAAGAAGGAAAATAGACTAGGACTTGGTTTTAAATTGTGAAGGAGGAAATCTACTAAAACTTCATTTTTCAAAATTTAGAAAATTGAATCCTTTTCCGATCACGAAAACAGCCATTTGTGCCAAACGACGCGATATGATTACCCCCTATTCCACAACCCCTAATCCTGTTTTCGTTCTGGGATTCGATGTTGGGAGGATTTCCAGAAAATGATCCCGCTTTCCTGTCATTAGGTAACTCTGGAGTCAAAAATCGTTCCGCAGCCGCTCCTTACCCCATTTTATTTTCCGTAACTTCAATAAAAGAATTATCATTTTAGAAAGTACATTTTTATAGCTGGAGATGAAAAATATTTCGAGAGAGTGATGGAGACTTATTCCAAACTTGTCGTTCGTAGTTCTACGTCGATCAATAGAGGGCACACCTACAGAAAAGCTACAAATTCTATTGGGTTGGACATAGTTCGTATAGGAGCGCCCTCTATCGATGAACGTTGGACGACGATCGATAAACCTCGAATCCCTATGCTGTTGTTGAGACCCAGACCGTCCGACCTACCAGAAAGGTGTAAGGTAACCGTTTGGACGGCCGGGAAGTTCGAATCCCCCTGTGCATATGCTGGGGAAATCTTCAAGAAAGGGGTGGATTGACCTTGTGGATTTTAACACGGACTCAGACCTATTTTCGTCTGCCTGCTTATAGTATTGCTTGTAGCTAATATCGTATACCAAATATCAGAACAAAAATTGTATATATATATATATACAACTTGTATAATCTATGAAATTTAAAATGTGCATAAAAATGAAAGGAAGGTTAAAAAATGGAATTGCTTTGTCATTAAAAATGATCTGAAAAATCACCGTTTTCCTGAGTTAAGAATATTTCTTTTATTTCACTCGTTCCATATTTTTCATTCATTTTGAAACGGGCGCGATTCGACTCCGGATTGTCAGTCTGACTCCATACTGGCACGAATATAGAAGAGAAAAGCGTTCTTATATTTTGACATATGTTGTAAATGTGGACCTCCGTACAAAATCCAATATGCATTGGCATCTTCTGATTTCATATACTATTCTCAAACAAAATGGAACTTATTTAACCGCCAAACTTCTTACTCTGAAACGGCCAGTGATCCGTCACTTTGACCGACTTCTTTATCAGACTAAGTTTGCTATGCACTTTCTCATGGGTCACTGTTTTGGGATAGAAGTGTTCCTGTCCCGCTCGCATAAAAGCAACGTGCATCCAATTCCAAGAAACACTTCTCAGAGGGTGTCATGGTCATCTTCTTGCATAATAGAGGGCGATGTGTGTGTGTGCGATCTGTAGTCTAAGCGGACGTCCCATTCAGTCATTAATGACCGTTTTAACTCTTTATGACTTGTCGGCCTTATTTGCACTCTGAGTTGAAAAGCGTTTATGACTTCTGTCTGTCTGTCCGTTCGCACGATTCCTGCCGCAGTGGCGCACCTAGGATTAGGTTCTGGGTTGACTCATCATGACCAACATCAAAACATTTTGGGAAGGATGTGATATATATATATATATATATATATATATATATATATATATATACTACGTGACAGTGAAAATGATACCCCCAAGGAGTAGACAGCAAGTGATGGAAATCGGCAAACAGAGAGAGACAACAACGAACAGTAAGTGATGTTGATTGCAACGTGATACACTGAGCGATAACACCTTCTGATCAGTAGGTTGTAGGGCCACGCGGGCGGCGATACAGGCAGAAACACGTCTAGGTACAGAGACAACGAGCGTGCGAATAGTGGGTATCCTCAGGGATGGCTGCCCATTCCGTGCTAACCATTTGCCAGAGTTCGTTTTCTGAAACCGGCGGTGGCAGCGCACGCAAGCAACGTCCAATCACTTCCCAGACGTGTTCGTTTGGTGAGAGACTGGTGTGCAAGGGAAGCACCTGGGTACCTTGCAGGGCATGTTGGCTTATGCGGGCAATGTGTGATCGGGCGTTATCCTACTGGTAAAAGGCATTGGGCACCCTCCCTGAAGGAAGGGTAGTGTCACCGGCAGTAGCACGTCATCCACGTATCATTGGACCTCACGTCATAGTGGCCTCAATACGGTCCAGAGGTGACTTGCTATCGTAGGCTATGGCTTCCAAAACCATGATACCGCGTTGTCGCGCGGTGTTGAAGACCCAGACTGTCCGACTCGTCCGATGATTTAAGCAACGTTTTCGCGCCGTGTGGCGTTCCACAGATGCGCCCGGATTGGACCTGTCACTACTTCGGCGCCAGACACGTACACGACGAGTGTCATTGCTAAAACAGAAGCGTGACTTGTCTCGGAACACGACCCTGTGCCATTCCGCCGTCCACGTGGCTCAATCCTGACAGCATTGCAAATGGAGACGTCTGTGCTGTTGGGTCAATGGCAGGCTTCTTAACGGGCGCCATGAGTGCAGCAGGTCGCCGTCGACCAATCGGCGGATAATGGTCCTGATCGATATGGGAGCCTCAAGAGTGTCCTGCACGTGCTGCAAAAGGGGTAACGGAAGTGGCCTGCGGGGCAGAAAACTCTTGCCGGCAGATGCGTCGATCCACACGTGATGACGTCGCTCTGGCCGGTGCCGGTGCACCGTGGACGTGTGTAAGTGACTGTCCGCTGAGATTTGACGTATGAACCAACTTGCTCTTCTGAGTCCGATCACCCTACTCCTCGTAAAATCGTCTGTCTGTGGGAACTGCCTCGGCTGGCTGCGGCCTGGCATTCGCTGTTACTACACGTTTCCTCTGAGACAAAAAAAAATTGCAAAATGATTTCCCTGGCAGACAGAGCGGCGCGACTATTGCCGATTCTGCAGGTTTCTTCCCTTATATCTCACACAACGTGCCCGGGACAGCTGCGCATTTCGCATCATTTACATAACTCGGTGAGCTGCGTCTACTCTGTAATTTGCATATTTTTCTGCCCACTCCTTGGCGTCTCATTTTCACTGTCACGTAGTGGGTATATATATATATATATATATATATATATATATATATATATATATATATATATATATATATATATATATATATATATATATATTTGAAATGTAATAATAAGAATTATGTAAAAATAAAAAAAATAAAAATACAATTCAAGTAATATTAACATCACCATAGAAGCAAATTCACGGCCATAATGCCGATAAGAGAAAAGAACAGCACCTTCCCAAATTCGATGATTAATCAGAATTAAATTCCTCTTCAGGTCTGAGTATTTAACTCTAATTAACCCAAACAAATGCCTGTTTCAGATTAAGCAATAGTACATTACTATAAATGCTTAAACTCAGACTACAGGCATCAAAAAATGAAAAAATGAAAAAAGGATACATTAAGAAAATTGTATTACCATGCGGCATGAATCATTCTTCTTCTACCACGTGTATACACGATCAACCTCAACAACTTAATCTAGAAGCACCGGAATGAACAAGTCGAAATTCTAGGAGGTAGTACGAACGTTCACAGAAATACTCCCAAACCCGTCCAGTGAGTCTAAGCTGGAGACTGGACAAGCAATTCAGAATACAACTTCCCAAACATGCAGAACTGAATATGAATATGAATCATAGATGAAAATTCTTACTAAACAAGAATTAATAGGAAAACTGGATAATCGAGAATGCCACTATACACCATTATAAGGGCGCACAAAACGTAGTTTCAATACTGACAAAAGTTACATTTTTTTGCGAAAATAAAATTCAAAACATTAATGCATCTTATTTTCCGATTTTTTGATTTTTCTAATGTTTTTGACTTAGTTTATTATTTTTCATTTTTATTTATTTATATAATTAATAAATAATTATATATAACATACAAACATATATATATATATATATATATATATATTTTTTTTTTTTTATATATATATATATATATATATTTATATATATATATTTTTTATATATATATATATTTATATATATATATATATATATTATATATTATTTATATATATATATATATATATATATATATATATATATATATATATATTTGAAAAATAATAAGAAAGTAAAAGAAGGTGAAAATGCAAAGCCACTAAACTTAATTAGTAGGCGCCTTGTGCCCCTGCATTTTTGGCTTTTTTTTAATATGCTTATAGACATTAATTGCCATTTTTGGTTAAATATTTGTTTCATTAATCAAACATTAATGAATTTATAAAATGGACTACTTTTTACTACCGTTTGCAGAGGTGACTCAAACTAACTTTATTCTTCCGAAATATGTGTAATTATATTAAATCAATAAATGAAAGTAAAGAAAGGAGAAAAAATATATACTTAAACAGAAGAAAAAAATACAGGAAAGGCAGAAAGAAAGGAATTTTATGACCAACTGATATTAATAAAACGTTTATTTCATTATGTCTACAACGAAGCCTAATGTTAACGTATGCATAACGTAGACAAATCAAGCTATAAGATGAGTTGTATAAGAATGACTGAATTTTTAATGCGAAATTATTGAGCTCTGGAGTCTGAAATACAGGTGATATGAATGAAATATTCATTGATTTTCCATAGAGAAGCAGTCGATTTTATAGCATTGCCTTTTTCGATGAAGTTTTAAGCATGGAGTTAGAAAGTACTTTTACCTCCATGTTTTTAAGTAAAATAAAGGATTGTAGTTCTGTGATCATTAAAAAAATATCACCGCTGAATGGATCGCATTTTAAAGATGTTTAAATGGCATTGCATTTGAGTTTGAAAGTGTTTCACAATGAATGTTTTATGCATGATTGATCTTTCTTGTTACTTCTTTCGCCTCATCCGAAAACAAAGATTAGCACATTTCTATTGTTTGGCGAAAGTTGCGTGTATATGTTCAATGTTAATAACAAGAATTTTTTCTAACGCTAGTGAACGATCCCGCGCCATATTATCAATCGAGCGCCTCTAAATTTCTTCAATTCTGCGACTGCACATGCGCCTCTCCTAGAGCTTTGGAATATTTTTTTCTTTGCTAAGAGCATATCTTTTTTTTCCTTTGTGGATAACGTGCGTGGGAATGTCGCAAAGATTTAGAATTTGAAAGAAATTGAGTAGCGTTATCTGTAAATGTATTATTTAAGTAGCGGGCGTTGATGGACTACCCTGGAAACGCTGGGGTTTTAGTACATCTATAATATAATAAAAAGTCGCAAAAGTACGGCGACGCCTGTGTTTTCTCCTTTCGGATTCGTGACAGGATAGAATGATTGGAAGCCTGTTAAAAGAAGAGCATATCCGTATTATAGTATGACTGTCAGAAACCATTGTAATAGTGGTTCTTCACTGGCGCGACAGCCCCGGGTGGGCCCTGGCCTTCCTTAGAATTCCATTCCATGCCGCCTTGTTCTTGGCCAAGGTTTTCCAGTTAATCACCTTAAGAATTTTCAGATCTTTTTCCATGCACTCACACCAGTTTTCCACAGTCACACCAGAGCCAGATTGGGTCCACCTCTTTTTCGGGTACCAATTGGTCTAGCTAAGAAGATCTTTTTTGTGGCTCGACTGTCATCCAATCTCATTAAGTGTCCTGCCCATTTAATCCTCTGTATCGCTATAAATTTAATAATGTCTGGCTCCCTAAATAATTTATAAACCTCCAAGTTGGTTCTTCTTCTCCAACAATTATCACACTGTATTCCTCCGAATATGCTTCTCAAGATTTTTCTTTCAAATATAGCGAGAGTTTCTTTGTCCTTCTCGGTCATCGTCCATGTCTCCGCAGCATAAGTGAGAACGATCAAACTTTTATAAATAAGCATTTTGGTTTTTCTGCTGATAAAATTAGACTTCAAATATTTTTGTAGTGTAAAAAAACATTTATTAGCAGTAGTCATTCTGTTACGGTCCTCTGGGGTTAAAGTATTTAATGTGTTCATTTCAGAGACTAACTATTTGAAACTGTTAACAGCTTCAAACCTGTACTTTCCTATTTCAAGATAAGGATTATTAAAATGGGTGCATGGCATATATTTAGTTTTATTCTGATTAATGACAAGATGCATCTTACTTGCCTCAGCTTCCAAAGAGAGGAAGGCCTGTCTAACTGCTTCCGGGGTTCGTGCGACAATAACAATGTCATCAGCAAATGCGAAGATCTGCACAGATTTGTTAAGAATTGTTCCTCTAGTGTCAGTATTAGAATCTCTTCCAATCCTTTGAAGGACGAGATTAAAGAGAAGGCAAGCCAGTGCACCTCCCTGTCTGAGGCCATTCGGAAAAACAATAGCTTCTGACAGGTTCTTCTGGATTTTAACACTTAGCTTAGTTTCTGTTAGAGTAACAGCGACCAGCTTGATCAGCTTTTCAGGTATGTTAAATTCTCTCAATGATTCCAGAAGTAATTTCCCGTTTACTGAGTCATAAGCCGTTTTAAAATTTATAAACAAATAATGGGTTTTAATATTAAATTCCATTGTCTTTTCCATGATTTGTCTAAGTTAAAGACCTGTTCTGTTGTCGATCTTCCCCTGCGGAAACCGCATTGGTAATCACAAATAATTCTGTCAGGAAAAACAACTAATCTGTTGAAAAATATGTTGGAAAATAATGTATAGAAGGTGCAGAGCAAGCTGATACCTCCTATAATTTGAGCAGTCCAAGATGTCTCCTTTTTTATGTATGAGACATATGCTGCTCAATTTCCATTCTTCAGGCAGAACTTCGTGGTCCCAAGTAAAATCGATGAGATGGTGGATTTCCTGCATTTTCTATGGGTTCTGAGGGAATGGAGTCGGGACCTGGTGATTTGTTAGTTTTAAGTTTATCAATCCATTCTTTAACTTCTATTAAGGATGGTTGTGGGACAATCTCGTTATTTACAACAGGAAATGAATGGGTTGGCCAAGTCTTCATCCTGTGTGTTACCATTCAACAAATCATCAAAATACTCATTCCATCGGTGAAGAACTTCCCTCCTGTCATTCAAAATTAAATGATCGTTGTTTCTACATGCAGTTACTCTAGGTCTAAAATCTTTTCGACCGAGATTAATTTCACGAAAGAAAGCTCTCCTTTCGTTAGATCCCCTCAGATGTTCAACATCTCTAAACCAATCTTCGTGAAAAAGTATTTTTTTAAGCCGATGAATTTTCTTTTCATGTCTTCTGGTTTTCCTATATTCCTCCACTGAAATTCTTGTATACCTACACATTTTTATATGCCACTGCTTTAGTTTGTGATGCCAACATGCATTTCTGGTCAAACCAATCTTTCGATTTAGTTTTTTCAGTATTACCCAGTATGCCATTAGCCGTATGTATAACTGCACTTTTGAGTGCATTCCATTTTAATTCCACGCTTTCCATTTCAGCAAGGTTTTTTGATTTTAACTCCTCACTGAGATTAGACTGGAAGCTTTGCCTAGTTATTTCCTTTTTTAACTTTTCACAATGAAACCGCTTCTGTCTCTCTCCCCATAACTCGCGATTTTAGCATTGAGCTTAGCAATGACTAAGAAATGATCGGAATGACAGGTTGCACCACGATAGGTTCTAACGTCCTGAATATTCGAAACATGCCTAGACTCAATAAGTACATGGACAATTAGATTCTGCGTCTCCCAGGTGAGCGCCAAGTTATCTTGTGTATTCTTTTATGATTAAATAAGGTGGTGGATATGGTCAAACCATTCTCAGCAGCAAAGTATATTAATCTTTGTCCATTATCATTAGTATTATAAAATCTGCTTCTACAAGCTCCCAATTTCTCAAGAAAAATTGCTTCCATTCGTTGTAGCTCCCTTCGTATCGATCGGAGACAGGTGCTTGACGGGCCCTCAGCTCTGGACTTTATTAATAGAAATATCATCTCTCTCTTTCCCTCTATCGGGGTGGAAGAAAATTGTATTGAATAGGTTTTATTTTATGTTTCATACTTTAATGGATCGTGTTTCTGAATTGAATATAACGTACGATTACGTCTACAAATTTGAATATTAGAAAAAAATAGCCTTACAATTTTCTATCGATATTTTCGAATCTTTACACTTTCATCATTATAAGATAGGCTTAAAAGGATCTGCAAACACATATGACGACAACCCTTGTGGTCAACGGACTTCGAGAACCCATTCGAATGATAAATAACCCTTTCGGGACGGCGGCATTCCGAAACTGCCGTGGCCCTTATTATTATTATTTTTCCTTTTTTCCTTATTACTTTTTTCAGGAATAGAGGAAATACTTATTTTCTATTTGATGTATATTTTTCATACAAATTTTCTTTTATCAAAATATTAAAATTTTTAGTGTATTAAAAATGGTTAGTTACCTTGATTAAAATAGTTATCAGTTAATCAGAAAAAATATTGAAATGATTGCGATGAAATATTTATATAGCTAAGCGAAATTATGTACATATATATACAAGAAAATAGCTACGCTATTTTCATTAATTAATACACCTTTTGCATATGGTATATTTTAAAGCAAGAATCCACGCACAGACCAACATTGCAATCTTTGCATTCATAATAACTGTCTATGCGCTTTCTTTTGCCTTTTGTAGCCCGCGAATCTTCACTATCTGCATGACTTTCATTACTGTCTAGTTCGTTTACCATAAGAGTATATTCTTCCACAGAAAGAAAAGGTCTCAGACCAGCCATTTTTTATTCGAAATAAACTAATAATTTCACTGCCACGCATTCCTTTCCCCTCCTCCCCCTCCAAAAATATACACTCTCGTATTCCTATAATTAACCAACAAATTCATTAAACTAAAATCAAAACGTGACCCGAAACTCAATTATAAAATTGTTGATGCTGCGAGAAGTTTGAATGCAAGTTCGCAGCCATTGCATTGTGAGATTTCCCATTCATTTCTGTTTATATTACAAAATCATGTTTCACCGCTCTAAATGGAGAAATAATTCATTGGATTCTCCTTATGCCAAGGTCAAATATGTGCAAAATACATTGAAGTTGTTCTCATGGGCATTTAACGCCATCTAGTAGACAAATAAATTCAAATAAAAAACGCGCTGACGTGATCCTCGTCCTTTAGGGTAAGTTTTTCCTGGACGCGGATACGTGACAGTCGTCTTTGAATGCAAGTTCGCAGCCATTGCATTGTGAGATTTCCCATTCATTTCTGTGAATGAGTGGAGCATTTAACGGCTGTTTCGTTATAGGTGACAGTTGTTGAGTGATTTAATTGTAAGATAGGGATTGATCCATTCCTGTTGACGCCTATTGGTGCTTTTAAATAAACGTGTTAGTTATCCAGAAATGGGGACTTAAGGAATGCCCACGATTCTAAAGAATACTTTGTAACAATACGTACAGACTACTTTGTAATACTTAATGATACTATTTAAAATAGATGAGTCGCTATAAGATTGTTTACAATCTATTTTTATTTTACCTCCATGCATAGAGTACGTACCTCCATGCATAGAGTTTTATTTTGCCTCCATGCATAGAGTACGTACTCCCGGCAGAGAGAGCCACGTATGGAGAAGAAATGATGACGGGGTCGAAAATTGGAATTTGAGTTTTCGACGAAAGCGCACGTTTCAAACATGCCTGATCTGAAATGGAACGTTTTGAGGTGAAGTCTGTGGGTGTGCAATTCGAACGTCGTCTCTTATTTCTAAATAACAAGGTGGGCTTTAGAGCAGACTTTCTAAAATAGGTGTCTTAACCTTTGGATAAAATTTTTCTTAAATAGGATAAAAAGCAAAGCAGCCCTAACAGTATCCAAAGACAAAAGTTTCGGAAGCAAAACGACCCTCCTGAGTTATAGAAAATACAGAACAGCCAGTCCAATCAAAGTAAAGTCAGTGAAAGTGTTTCACAGAAACCGGGTCATTTTCGTGAAAAAAGCATTACTGAACAGGAAGATGGAAAACTTAAATCTACAGTAATCAAACAGTATCTTTAAGGGCCCTTTTGAGTGCTTTCCTTTTAATTAAAACGGGTTAGGTTGCAAGCGAAACTGTGGAATATGAAAAATAAACTGAGATGATTACTGAAGAAGTTAACTCGAACTCTTTGAAAGAATAGAACAAGTTCAACAAATGCTCAATTTAATAGTTAACAAGGAGAATATACTATTAAGAAAGCTCTATAGTTTGGACATTATCAAAACGGGTTGATCTGTAGAGCCAATCCCATTTGGGACAGATCCAATCTTTTTTGCAAGTGACACGGGCTGGTCTACTCCTCCTCCTCGGAGCGGTGTGAAGTTCTTTTCTGGCTGAAGAGTAAATCTCTTCCAATTAGTTGCAGTGATGGTGCTCCTCTTTTCGCCCAACAATAGCCATCCATCGCGAAACCTTCCCTTTGTTAACCGGAACCGCACAGAGGAAAATTGAATGGGGAGCTAAACTAATGGAAAACCTGATGCGGCTCCACAAAATGAAAAAAGTCAGGGAGAGGAATTTAATTAGCGAGATATGGCCTTTCCGTGGACGAATATACGAGAGGGTTTCGAAGGTAGAGATATGTTCAAATGATTTGAACATGTGTGTTACATCTCAAAACACGAATTTCACTTGAGAGGATGTTCGCTTAACTGAATCCGCCTCTCCTCATTGATTCTTATAATTTACGAAACTTCTTATGATTTCGGTGATGGCCTTTGTCTTGTCCGAGTCTTCATAAGTTATCAAAATACATGGCAACGCTAACTTGGTTTAGATACGAAATTCTGCCATCCGCTTTCCATGAATGAAGCGCTATTAATGATGGAAAAATAAAATTGCGCTGTATCAAAGATTTCAGTTCAAAACATTTCAAAATGATATTCATGGCTTTCCTAGTTCCACTCCTTTAGAAAAGTGTTCTAAATAGGTATTAAAAATGCTGCAGAAACCATCTAGTATATGCATGCATAATAATAGTGCTTTGCCATCCGTATAGAGATGTAATATTGTACAAACGACAACAGATAAAGTAGGCGAAAACGGTTTAAGAACCGAACCGAATCCGTACCTGCATCCTGAGTTAAAAATGTATGTAGATGGTTAGATTGTGCTTATACCTCATTATCGGCACCATGCCCTATATATAACAACCAGGCCCTATATATTACAAGGTTTTAAAGGCCGTTTCAACCACCATTTCTGTACCTCTTTGCCATATCATAAACTAAATCTTCTCATGGGGTCATGTTCCGCACCCTTTTAAAATGGGTAAAGTTTCTCCGGTCTTCAAAAAATGTGACATTCAGAATATTCTAAACTATAGACCTATTACTGTCTTGACTGTTTTTTTTTTCTAAGGTTTTTGAGAAACTACTCTGTGTTAGACTTATTGAATTTCTTGATAAAAATAACATTATTCATCCCAACCCATTTCGATTTCAAAAACGAAAATCAACTGAACTTGCAATTTTAACCGCCATAAATACTATACAATGTAATCTTAATGTTAAGCATTTGGTTATCGGTATTTTTTTTTTATTTATTTATCAAAAGCTTTGGATACTATTCATCAGCAACGTCCATAACTATACAGACTGCTTTGACCCAAACTTCTTAACCTTAAATATTGAAAAAAACTAAGTGTGTTCTTTTTGATAGGAAATATTCTGCGCTCGTGATATAAATAAAATATTTATATAAATGGTTCCAGTAATCTTTTTTCTTCCGAACTCTTACCGACGTTCTTGGGCTTGATTTTACAGAAGGATATAATATGGAATAAACAAGTTAACCCCGTTTGTAATAAAGTAAGAAAAAACAAACACTGGATTAGTTAGAACTCAATTATCTTTTTTACCAAAAACTGTTTTAATTATGCTCTGAAACAGTTTAATTTTTTCTCATCTGTCTTACTGTAATCTTGTTTGGGGAAACGCTACTACCAGAAATATAAACATTCTACAAAATAAATATATATCTCTTCTTAAAGATTCCTTTGATCTGAATATTTATCACCTTGATATTTGTTCTCGCTACAAAATTTTACCGACCACTAAGATTTTTTACAATCGTTTGGCTTTGTTTATGTTTCAGCATATTCATCCAAATCAGCATTGTTCACGATTCATCCAAATCAGCTCATTTTCACGATCCTACTTATAATACTCGGAATAAGAATCCATTGTTACACCCCCCTTTTTCTCGTACAAACAGCTTAAACTTAAATATCAATTCCACTGGCTCAAGATTATGGAATTCTTTTCCACTTTTCAATGAACCATGAAAATAGTTTTAAGAAGTACTTAAAGATGTTTGTATTACGGGTCTGACCTATTATTTATTTGCCACTGACCATTGTATTAATACTAGCATGTTGCCAGCTTGGTTGGAGGTTGTGGCCTATCTATTTCCGCAGTTATACAGTGACCGCCGCTTAATTGGATCACGTTCGTGCCATCGATGTTTGATCCAATAAAGCCGCTGATTCGAAAAAGCGGCGGCGATGCAGTTTCGTTTAGTTTACTCAGCATAGTAATACATACACAGGAGCATTGAGGGGGAGGGGGGCATAGGGGCAATTTCCCCCGGGCCCGAGTGTCAGCCACACCAGGTAGGAAATTATGTAAAAACATATAGGGAGGGGCCCGGGGCCCCCTGTTCAATGTCTGTCTTAGGGCCCGGAGACCAGCTCTCGACGGCCTTGTACATACATGAAACATACATAGTCGTACATATATGAAAAAGTTTTGAATGTTCTTACTTTTTCATACATAAAATTAAGAATTTAAAGAAAGGATTAAATTTTTTTGCAATAAAATTTAACATTGAAAAGATAAGGTAAAAGTCTAAGATAAGGTGATCTGCCCCTGAGTATATGTTATATATAGTACATATGTAGCAATAAATACACTATATAAGAAGAAACACTTTATGTACTTACTGTACTTTATTGGAAAAACATTTGTATTGTAGATTGTTTCGTAGTGGCACTCATTAGCTTTGATACTCTTTTCAATATCGTAAAAAGAATTATAGTCATCGCAAGATGCACCTCGTTGTTCTAATGTTCTTCTAAGAATTTGAAGAGCCTGCCGGGATTCCCTATCCGTTGGTAGTGGCAGTTCATTGTTTTCTACTTCTTCCTCATCTGCTTCTCCAGTTGTTTCTTTGGATTGTTGAATTGTTAAAACAATGTCTTCTTCCGTTTTTTCAGCAGTACGTTTCCATCGATATTAACCCAGTTCCAAAATTCTTCTGTAAGCTCATCGTCATTGCGGGGGTCTTCTTGCTCGTGTGGAATGTTGTTCGCTATTTCAACTACGACTCCCGATTTTTTGAAACAATTGAAAATTGTTATTGGAGTAACATTTTTCCATGCATTTATTATCGTGTGAAAGGCGCCAAGAAGACCGACTGATTTCGCTGTACTATCACTAGCAGTAGGCTTCGTTGGATCGTCTATTGCCTGAACAATTTCCATTCTTGTATTCTTGCGATAATAGGTTTTAAAAGTTTTTTAAGATTCCTTGATCCAACGGTTGAATAACTGATGTGGTATTTGGTGGAAAATAAAACAGTTCCATGTCTTTTAACCTCAACTCCGGATGGGCAGTGCAGTTGTCGAGCAAAACTTTTTCTGTTCCAAGCTCCGTGTCCCATTTCCTCATGTATTTTGTGAAAATCTCGCTCGTCATCCATGCCTTTGCATTGCTTGTGTATTCTACGGGAAGCTGTTTTACACCTTTTAAGCAATGTGGGTTCTGGCTAGTTCCTGCGACGAAAGGTCTTTTCTTTACTGTTCCAGTCATATTACATGTCAGGAGAACTGTTATCCGAGACTTTATTTTTTTAACTCCCGACCGATTGCCATCTTTGAACATCAGAGTATGGTCTGGTAATGCACGATAATAAAGCCCAGTCTCATCCATATTTTAGATCTGATTTGCAGAATATCCTGACAATAGTTCTGGCAGAATATCTTGCACCCATTTTTCTGCAGCGCTCCTTTTTCACCATATTTCTGCAGCGCTCCTTTTTCACCATCTCCTTTTTCACCATATTGTTTTGCATAAACAATGTTGTTTCGATTTTTCCATCTGGTCAGCCACCCGTCGGTTGTATCGAAGTCCTCGATTCCAAATTTTTTAGCAAATTCTTCGGCTTTCAAGCTTAATATTTCACGTGACAGTGGAGCTTTTTTAAGTCGTGCGGCCTTGAACCATTCCAAGAGAGCTGCTTCGACATCAGCTTTTCCGACTCGTTGCCGTTTACGATTCGTATAGAAATACGAATCGTAAACGGCAACAATAGTTCAGTACATGATCATCTAAGATTTTACTCCTTTGTTTCAAAAGGCGACATAAAGTTGACTGAGATATGCCCAATTCCAAAGATGCTTCTCTCTGATTGCATTTCGGCAGAACATCCAATTTTTTAACAAGTCCATATTTTTCAGACAAGCTAAAATCCTTACGTTTTGCCATCGAATTCACAAAGAAGGGCTTACTGTAACACGACACACTAATAATGAACAAACAAAGTGACCATCTGCGCCTTTTAACCTCAACCCCAACGTTCTTACCCCTTCCCCTTTCCTTTCTCAATCCTTCTGCCACAAGTGTGTGGGAGTGGCGTCTTATCACAGGCACCCAGAGGATTCACGTTTCTAAGAAATCTGGGTATGACTTTGTTGCGCGCCGCATGGCACCCTGTTTGTCAGGCTTGGAGAAAAAACTCCAGAAAAAGCTGACGTTTGGAAAAACACAATGGAAAGATCAAACAATGAAAAACGAGCATCGAAAATTTTTGATCCATTTATCCGGCGGAGTTTCAATGTAAAAGAGTGATTCCGTTCCGTTTTCCGTGATTGGATTCGATAAAGCGGCTGATCCAATTAAGCGGCGGCCACTGTACTTTACTTAGAAGTAGAAATCGTATATGTTGTGTATATTGTGTGGAAAAATAAAATTTATTAATAATATAATACCGCAGCAAATGTTTCGCGAAAAATACTGAGACTGTTTTATTAAAAACAAGAAATCCACACACATCCATGGTTTGCACGCTGCCGCCGTGTTCATGCGGAGTACGATCACGTTAAACATGTGGGTCCGTAAGTTCTTCCGAGAAGTGGGTGGTAGGGGAAGGAGGGTACGGTCCCTGTGGATGCCTCCCCCACTGGGTTCCGGTCTACATTGGGTGGCACTTCCCGGCCGTCCAAACGGTTACCGTACACCTTTCTGGTAGATCGGACAGTTTGGTTTCTCAACAACAACACACATCCATGGTTTTCAGAACGAACGCTTTCAATAAATCCATCCACAGTGTCCGTCTCTTTCAGGGATCGACATGACTGCTACGGACGCATCCTTATATAAATGAGATGCTTTTGAACATTCTTGGTGAAGTCGTTCCGCACTTGCTTGTCAACGCGAATCGTTAGCATGGCTGACACCAATAGCTTTCAACCGATCCACTGGAATTGCTTTATCTTCGTATCCTTTCAGGCTACCAACTACCACTCGATAGCTGCCTTATATATACAAAGATCAATGATTTACATCAGCGGGATGCTGCTTGGATAGGCTCATTTTTGTATACGCGTCCGAAACTGAATCTTTCCGGGAGAACTCCCGAGAAGGAAGGAGTCGTTCAAAATGAATGTATGAATGTATGAAATGAATGTATGAAATTCGCTCAGAAGAATCGTCAATCGCTATGTTTTCCAGCCATTCCCCTCGATCGACTTCAAAAGAAACCGCAGTGATTCACAATTCAAGATTTTTACAAAATACTTCTCATATGGACGCTGCAATTTCATAAAACCAAACGAACCCGGCATGGCATTGGCTCCGAACTGATAAAATGTCATGTTTATTAGAGATGTGTGTTATTGATTATTCTTCATTAGGGATTTATGTTATCGATTCCGATATCAATAAGATATGAATCTGAATTGAGCAGTGACTTAAACGAGACAGGATCCTTCCTCCACGGATGAATGGGTGTGGGGAATCAATCCAATTTGAATCACATCTGTCTTGTGTTCCATTCAGACAATTATTAACACATTTTGAATCAATAAATGCAGCAAAGTCGTAAGAAAAGATATTCGCTAGAACTTAGAACTGATGAAAAGTTGAAGTATGACATAAACAATAAGATGGATGGATTGGACTACATATTGTGAAAAAAAAAATCATTATAGCAAGGTTGAAATGCATTGCTCTTTTATTAACACTTTACAACAAAGTTGAAAAGTGTTTGTGACTTTGTTCATTCTGTCTGTCTGTGTCTGTCTGTCTGTCTGCCCGTTAGCACGATAACGGTCGTAAAAATGACTTAATCAAAATGAATAAAATATAAGGAAAGTCATGTGCTGCCCACATCAGATTTTTTTATTTTTTATTTATTTAATTCATTTCTTAAATTCATAAAACCTCCATTTTATTTTTATTGTATAAATCCTCGTATTCATTCACTTATAATGCTCATATAAATTCTCAATTCCTTTTTTTTTTTTATCTTAATTGTAATTTCTTAATCATCATGCTTCATTTGTGATTTATCTAATATTTCTTAAATTCAATTCAACACAATTAATTTTGGATTCATTGATGTCTGTGTACTTTAAGAGAGACCTTGATAGCGCAAAGGCTATATAATAATTATCTAGTGTCCATATAGAATTAATGAATTACATTAAGCATAAGTAAGGTTCCTATTTCTACAGCTCTGTTAAAATCAAAATGTTAAATTTAAAATTATTTATCATCACTAGTATTTTAAAGCACACCAAGTCCCAATCAGTAAGTTTAGCAGTATTTTCTTAATTACAATTAATTTCTATAATTTTGACTTCATCCCGAAATGAGTCTGGCTCCTATCAAAAGTGGAAAATGTTGTGCTTCGACTCAACAAAATTAAAACTGACTATAATTTGATCTACCTCGTGATATTTCTTACATAAATGACTTCTTCTCAATTCTTGAAAATTCAGTACTCAAAACTGTCAAAATAGTGTTGAAGACCCAGACCGTCCGCGACACATCCTAGGACGTGAGCAACTATTTGGACGGCCGGTGTCAAAATAGTGTGTCTAAATTCTAAAAATTGAATTATTCATATTCCAAATTTCCAGTGTATCATTATGTTAAAATCTCTCTCACTCATACAAAATTGATTATTCTTTATGTTCCTACTATATTTATTTTAATTCAGATATCATATTATGTGTTACCTTCTTATTCATTCATATTACTTCAATTCATTCGATTGTGTTATTTGAGTGTTACTCATTCATGTATAATCAGTCATTACAAATATTATTACCTCATTTACCTCGAGAACTTATTAAATATTCTACTAAGAGCAAAATACAATTCTCTTGTTTAGAATCTATTTAAAAGCACATATCATACATTTACATATATATTTATTATATTTTCTTTTCTGCCAAATGGGGATTTTAAAGCTAAAACTTGCCATTATTTAATATGGCCAGTTCCCTTGTACTTTGGGTTCAACGCAATCATTGAATTAAGTCCTTTTCCTCGTAGCCGATTCCACGTCTTCATGCACAATGAAGGTCATCATCCTCTGAAAATGGGGGCGTATCTGGGGATGAATATTTGTAGCTCCTGGAATTTGACTTCCACTCCAAGAAAGGCCGTGAAAATAATTTCTTCTCCACTCCAAACTTCGCAATATCCGATGGTTCACTAGAATTCTATGGAATGAAAATATGGCAGAACCGAGGGAGTAGGGAAAAATGAATCGTAATAACCGATACTTGCTATAAGAGAGTTCTGCCGTAATAAAACTCAAACAACATAAATGATATCGAGTGATAGTATGTATTGTCGTTCGCCATCATTTATCTATCAAGGGATAGTCAAGGGAAGAATTTGCTTGCTTGTCCTCTGTTTTTCACACAGGAGCATAACTAATGCACCCCCAAATTTTTAATTAAATTTTAAATGTGTTGATCAATAGGAGGTTCGTTTCATATTATCTCGACAACCCCTGGTCCTAGAAACTCGAAATTCATTTTAAATGGACTATTCCAAGGCTACAACCACTCAATTTCATGAAATTCGGTGCAATATGTCTTTTAATACCATTTTAGCATATATTGATCTAATTTCATATTTTTTGCAAATTTGTTTACAAACTGAACCAGAATGTTTTATTCTTCAGATCTGCCTATAAAGATAATTTTGTATAGCGAGAACAGTGATTCTTATACTTTCCTTTACGAGAATTAAATCAAATAATTTAATGTTTTGAATAAGAATATCATTTAAAGTACTATATGAATTTGCACATGATTGCAAATTTTAAGTTTCTTTCCATTATGTATTCCATATGAAGAACAGGTATACTGCTAGTATAGGTATAAAAATGTATGAGAAAATCGCACTTCATTTGAGTACGTATTTATATTTTTTGAAAAAATATATTTCATTTTGTGTCCTTTACAAAATAATCCCCCGAGACGTAACAACTTGGCTGTCGTTTTCTGCTCTGCGGAAATGTAACCCGAGATGAAAATGCCCCCCTTCCTCCTCAGAAAATCAAATTAGAGCCGTTCGCAGTTTATTCTTCAGCAAAGCACCTAATGAGAGGGCGGGAGTCGTCACCGAATGCACCGAATGAGAGCAGCCTCGTGGATAATCTGCGGTAAGGAAAAACTTGTAGGCAACAGAAAATGAAGTTCGCGAATAAGTAAGTCAAGAATAAGCAAGTAAAGAGAAATCGACATCTTCCCCTTATTTTTCATCCATGTAATTGATTTTATGTTGATCGTCGATTTTGTAAACATTCCGCTTACATTATTATCTAACCGCTGTTTGATCATTGTTTCACGTCTCTTGTCAGGTTTTTCTCTTTAATTGTTCACGGTTTGGGGAAACTTTTGCCAGCTTTTTTGAGAGGAGGGGAAAAGAACCACGGCGTTTATTTCTACCTTTCCCCTGGCATCTCACTCTTCCTTATTTGAGTAATGTCGGGACGATGCCTACGGGAAAAAAAACAGACATATAAAAAAACAAAAAATTGTGCTTATTGAGGCCAATACGCGCTTTCAAGATACAAGGCAAGAGTATCTTTATCGTCGGATTAATAATAATTTAAAAATACAAAACAACCACCTGGGAAAGCGTTCAAAAGAAGTTCTGGGAGGCATCACGGAATTGTCTCGCTGCGGCACAAATATAGTCCACGAGGAACATTCTGGAAGCCAGCATGAAAGTGTCCACCCAAGAGTAGGCAGCACACTGAGATCCCATAACACGCAGGCAATCCATAAGACCGACCCGCCGTCTCAGCTGTCCACACTGAAACATAACCCATACCGCCGGTACATCTCTATATCGCGAAAGTACGAAGTGTGAACTGCGCCAGGCCCGTTCTTTCAAATCACACGCCAAGCGTCGTTTTGTCGTCCGTTCTGGTACAGATTTTATTCTGGCAACCCCTGACGAATTATTTTTAATTAAGGATATTGTTCATGAAGGCCGATGATTTGATTGCGTATCAGGGTGAATAGGTCGATGTCCGAGGTCGTGAGTTATCTCATTCAAGGCCGCGGAATGTGTACCGCTGAAATACCGCCTGTGAAAAACACTAGGTGGGCAACTACTTTGCAATATTCATTCTTAATGTTTGCTGTTTGGGAACCAGTGGAAGAGGGCGCCTTGGGAGGAGACCTCCATTTTTTTTTTAAATATGTGCTTTTATCCATCTCTTGCTCTGACATGGATGCCATTTTACAGTTTTACTTTGCAATGGACTCGCTCACGCTGAACTTCGACCCACTATTGTTGCTTTTTCGACGAAGTACTAGCTTAAGAACAAATTGCTGTAAAAACGCGTTGCTCCTTTGATCGCTAGCTGTGGTTAGTTTCATTTAAACAGTAATCACTCATTCTTTGTGAAATGAAAGACTTAATGCGAATCATTAAGTCTATCGAGTTAATGAGCTGAATTATTGTTCTCAGAAGTGTTTCACACTTAATTCTATTCCAATCCTATTACAAGATTTCGAATGTTTGTTATGGTTTTAATGATCCATCGTATAGAAAGACGGATATTGCAATCAAGGGTCACAGTTAATATATGAAACATTACAAAAGCAACAACAATCATTTCGAAAATGAAGACGCACCTCAATAAGCTAAGCATGTTTCGAGAGAAACCGCCAAAATGCCCAACGGAATGGGCCAATGCCTTCTTTCTTTTAACAAAATTCTCTTTAGCTTCACTCTTATTTTAAATAGACTGCAATCTGGATTTGCTTTACGAATTGCCACTGTGCATAAACCTATAAACACGACACCCATACTACTTATTGTACCACACTACTTAGGATATTTGTTTGAAATGAATAAACCTCCAATTCCTATATCGTATACAAAATTTCTAGACGTTTACATTTCAGACTGTGCTTTTACAATGGCATATGCCGTTGTGCTTACACAAATGGTGTTACATTTTATTGAATCAGATTGCTTTGCTGGAACGAATAACATAGCGTGACCCTAAATACATTCACACTCCAAACCAGCCGAATGTATGCAATATGGGACATCTCCAGATCACAAATGGCCACGATCTATGACATCCATTATGCGCATGCACGATTTTGCCCTGCTGCTTCAGTGGCTCGAACAAGAACTTCAAGACTTTAATAATGAAACAGTCCGCTGATTTAAAAAAAATTGAGAGTTCTCTCGCTTAAAACATTTATAATGAATGAACATTGGAACTTGGAAAATGACGACTGATTGACGAACATTCAGTATCTTGAAAAGAATATAAGTATCTACTATAAGAATAACCTATTTCTGTTTTTACTGTAAAAGTAGTCAATTCATTGCATTATATAAGGAAAGTCATGTGCTGCCCACATTAGACTTTTTGGATCCAGAGGGTACCATACCGGAGTCTTTGCGATTAAATTGGATTCTGTCAGTATACTTGTAAAAAGTAATGGATCTTAATGAAATTCAACATGATTTTACTTGATCGTAGGTTCTTGTAAATGAGTTCACTTTCTCTAAAACTAAATCTTCATTTTATTAATTAACTTTTTTACAGTGTAATTCCACCTCCACCCGGTGTATGCAATACACCTCAACAATTCAATTTAGTATGGTTCAGTCATTTAAATTCGATAATGGCCATATGCTAAGTTCTGGATACCATCATTTAAAATACAGCGTTTATCACCATAGGGGGATAAGTCCATTTTAATTTGCTTTACAGTGTAAATCTTCTGAACTTTGCTTGCAATTTTAATTTGCTCAACTTTAATTTGCTCAACTTTATTATATCTGCGTCTTGTTATATTAATCTTGATGATGAATTGTCAAGACGGGAATTCCGAGGGCATCAAAGTCGCGACGGATTCCCGCCAGACACGGCTGACCGCGAAAGTCTAACTTTCTCAGAGAAATTTGTCTACCCAGGTTCTAAACACACCTCTCGTCAATTGGAAAAATTCCAATTGAAGACCTGCGGAAAAACCCAAACAAAATCCCAAATTAAACAGAAAAATACTTTTACCTTAAGAACTCAACCAAAAGCTGAAATACATAAATCAACACAATTTCTACATAAATAAAAACTCAATCTAATTTTAAATCCAAATTTATTAATTACTTAAGAATGGAGTTAGCACTTATAACATAAATGCTGATTAGTAATCAGCTCCAAACCACTGGAACATTTCTACCAAAAATCATCGGCTCTGTGCCGGAATTTAAATACCAATTCTATAAATCTTAAATTACTAGAATTACATGTTAATATCACATATTCAATTATTCAGCAAAAACGTGCTATGGTCAAAGAGAGAATACACACTCGAGGAACGCTTAAGGCTTAACTGTTAATTTACTTTAATTCGATTACTTTACTTCAGGGAATTAATTTAATAGCACTTTAATTCCGAAGATCTTGAGAATACATCAGGAGGATCAGTCCGCCGGTACACAAGTCGTCGAGGCATCGCAGCCACCAATTACCGAAAGGTCGCTTACCTCCATATCTGGAAGGACTCAAGAAATGACGAAGTCAAAACATCCCCCCCCGGGGAGAATCTTCCCCGACCAAGGAGAGGCGGCAGGCTGGCAAGTAGAATACGAGCAACGGCCCGCACGGGGCTCAGGCTTCATCACGGACTCAATCTGTAGCGGTCTGCAGGCAACCGGAACAGGAGGTTCCCGGACGGTCAACGGCGGCAGGCAACATCGAGGCTCGGCATCAGCAGGGATCCGGTCAGGCAGTGGCGTCTCCCCTGAGCCCCACAGCGACAGAACTCAGCCTGGGGGATAACCTTCATAATTATCTTCTAAATATGCTATAGAACCATTTATAGCCCTACTGATTGAAAACATCCTCCTTACTCTCAGCTGACTGATAAAATCCCCATTTCATTGAAAAATCACGTGACATGTAGAAGGGACGGTTCTGCCCATCCGGAGTCTTTCGTTACAACATGGGGAATTCTATGCCCATGTTAAAGTGGTGAGCCAGAAACCTCTTATATGTACTACTTCTAACCTTTCTTTAATGAAATGACGTTCTTTTAAAAGTCTTTCAATACAGGATAGCATTCTGTTCGGCGGAAGTCTCTCGTCCATTTAAAAACCGCTGCCGTCAATTGTAGAAATCTAAATCCTCCAAAGAAATGTCCTCTTTAGTCTTGAGCGATCCACAGAATCGAACCGAGTGGGGATTCGAACCTCTCGTCTTCGAGTGACTTCTGCGCCAGAAAAGTATTTCAAAAAATGACATGTCCAGTGGAATGTAGGCGATAAATAACCCCCAAGAGAATGAATAAGAGCGCAATAAGAATAAATAAGAGCGTCATATGAATAAGTAAGGAAAATGACGGTTCCGATTACCTTTTTCCTTCGGTACATGCTTTTTTTACTTTCCTTATATACATAATGTATAAGGAAAGTATTGTGACGGGGTCGAGAATTCGAGTTTTCGACGGGAGAGCGCGTTTCAAGCACCCCCGATCACGGATCGAACATTTTTGAAGTGATATCTCTGTGTGTGTGTATCAGTGAATCTGTGGAGACGATATCTCACGAACGAATGGAGCGATTCGAATGAAATTGGGTACAAAAATCACAATACATGAATGCTGGAAGCCTATTGTTTTAAAACACAATCGAATTTTCAGAATCCCCCTAAATTTTCGAGTGAAATTTTGAAAAAATCATCAAAAAATCAAAACCTTTAATAAAGTTACGCAAATAGACATTTCTTATGTCATTTTTCCTCAGAAAACGATTGACATAAACTTTAGAACGCTAGCACAAACCGTTATCGAGATATTGCACACTTTTCAAATAAATGTATCAAAAAATCCCATAAATTAAAAAAAACTGTTAAGAAACATGTTCACTTTTCATATGTAATATCATGCGATACATTGGGTGACATCATTCTCGTGGATCTAACTCGTTCCATTCTCGAGAAATTATACTTTGAGTCATACTTTTGTATTTGAACGCCAATAGTCATTTATTCGCTGTAAAAATAACTTATTTCTCCGTCCATAACGCTTGACGAGATTTTGACGACGAATTTATCGGAATGTCGCCAAATTAACGAAAAATTTTGTGAAATGGATAAAAATGACGCTCAATCGATGAAAATGACGACTCATTGAAGAAAATTCAATATCTTGGAAGAATATAGGTATCTACTATAAGAATAACAATTTTTTAACTGTAAAAGTAGGAAATTCATTGCATTCTATAAGGAAAGTCATCAGATATTTTAAGAAAATTTCCTTTTATCTGCCATTGATAGGAAGACCTGATGATGCGGCAACCCACAACCTTATCTTTCTTATTTCAATATTGAACGAAACATCATTTTGTTGTCTGTTTTTTGTTACTTTTTCATAGGTTCGTTACGTCCGGTATTATTAAGGAATCTATTAGAAGTTCAAAATTTGGAATCTCGCACTGTGCTGGCTATAGACCCCTCATGTGGTCCAAATTCGTTCTCTTTATATTCCGAGATCGACAGTATTGATACACCGAAAAATTGTTTCGAATTCTGAAGTCGAAAATCATAAAAACGGCTTCTCTCCCGCACATCCGAGCAAGCGAAGGAAAAACAAAAGCTTTGTTATGGCCGCGGAATAATATCGCTCTCTATCGCAGAAGGAATCTTATCAGGCAGCTGGAAAGGGACATTTGTCCAAAAATTTCAATCCATTATGTTCCGAAACAAGAGAAAGTTCTCCTCTTTTTCATATCGGCATCCTGTGTGGGGCGGTAATGGTCAAAGTTTCAGAGTTGAATCTTGTTGCAGACAATAAAAATGTATGTAAAAAATCTTATTACAGAAGGCATTTTTTTGTTATGGCCTTTTTCTGTAAACTCATCATTATATTGCTAAAAGAATAGGCCAGTACTGACTCGCATCTATAAAGAATAAAATAACACCTACTCAATGATGACATTTTCACCCTATACTAGCTTAGAGAATTCGTTCAAAAATCGACTGTGCAAGATATCGTATGTGACTGTATCAATTTTTTCGAATATTGTTTTTACTTCTACTCAAAAGTTCACTCCTCCCGGGGATATTCCAGTTGCTAAGATACTCTTGCATCCTTTAAGGTAAGAACTGAAATGTTAGCTTTCTTTGCCTTACTGTATTTGAGATACTTTTGAACGGACGGAAGATCCCATCTCGAGGGGACCCCCCGGTAAATTCCTGTCGTTAAAGTACTCATGGATACAACGCTGTTGTTGCTGAAACCCAGACCGTCCGATCTACCAGAAAGGTGTAAGGTAACTGTTTGGACGGCCACCCAATTTAGATCGGAACCCAGTGAGGGAGGCATCCACAGGGACCGTAACTCCTTCCCCTACCATCAACCTCTCAGAAGGACTTACGGACCTACATGTTTAACGCGATCGTACTCCGCGTGAAACGGCGGCAGTTTTGGCAGTGGCGAGAATCGAACTCGGGCCTACCGAGTGCAATTCCCGCGCTCTATTCACTGGGCTACTGCGCCCTCATGAATGCAACGTGAAAATTGTTAGTAAATTATTGAAAGTGAAAATTGTTAGTAAACCAAATTATAGTAAGAGTCACTAAGATAGATGGAAAGATTTGAAAGGGGGCGCGCCCCCTATCGTCCCTTCTTACCACGGTCGCCCCGTTTATCAAGAGTAAAAATAAAAGCCATCGCGAACGTAAATTCGCTTAATAGTAAATTGTACACCCCCTAACGATAACCGGCGCAAATGTCCTAAATAAATTAAACAGACAAGGTTCATTTAAAGCTTGTGTTTACTTACAATCAGAACATTGAAATGAACGTTATCGGATCCTTAATTTAATTGTAAAAATTAGCAAATAAAGTGAGAAAGGAAACTGTTGCTGTTTTGTGGTATTGTGGGTGTGTGCTGTTTTGTACGTGTGCTGTTTTGTGGGTGTCTGTGTGGGTGTGTATTTGTCAGTGAGCCTGTGCAGGCGATAACTGACGAACGAATGGACCGATTCGAATGAAATTTGGTACAAAAATCACAATCCATGAATACTGGTAGACTATTGTTTTTATACGCAATCGTATGTTCAGAACCTCCCTAAATTTTCGAGTGAAATTTTGAAAAAATCCTTAAAAAATCAAAACCTTTAATAAAGTTACGAAAATAGACATTTTTTTTGTAATTTTTCATTAGAGAACGATTAAAATAAATTTTAGAACTCTAGCATGAACCGTTCTCGAAGTATTGTACATTTTTCAAAAAAAAAATTATCAAAAAACCATATAAAATTAAAAAAAAAATGTTAGCTATTGTTGAAATATGTTCACTTTTCATAAGTAATATCATGCAATAAATTGGGTGACATCATTCTCGTGGATCTAGCTAGTTCCATTCATGAAAAAATATACTTTAGGTAATACTATTGTATTTGGACGCCAATAGTCAGTTATCTGCTACAAGAATAACTTATTTCTCCGTCCATAACGCTTGGCGAGATTTTGGCGGAATGTCGCCAACTTGGCGACTTTTTAAATGGTGCCAAATTAACGAAAATATCGCCAAATTGATATAAATGATGCTAAATCAATGAAAATGAGGACTAGATGATGAAGTAATTATTAAAGTATTTTAATATATGGACTGTATCGCTTATTGAGGTTGCTATCCATATTGATGATTGTTTAGAGTTACGCGAAGTATAAGTTAATTGAGTATTTTGGAATAGTTTTACATGTTTTCATACTGAAAATCGCCCAATGTACAATTCAACGATGAAAACACAGCACTGTGGAACTTATACTTTATTTTTTTATTGTAAAACTAGTCAATCCATTGCATTATATAAGGAAAGTCGTGCGCTGCCCACATCAGATTTTTTTTATAACGTCGATCATGCAAGTAAAACAATGTTAGAGAATCCCATTTAATTTACAAATGCAATTTGCCAGAAAGAGTCTATTTTTGCCTGATCCATTTTTTTTCATCACCGTAAAAGCGTCCTTATTAGCAAACACGATATAAAAAAATGGTAGATGGAACTCAGAAAATAGGCCAATAGTAAAATAGCATTTTCTAGGCTCAAAATCCTCATATCTTTTTCCGCCCCATCGAGTGCAAAAGGTTTGAGCATTGCATGGGATAGAACTTCGAGGAGTCATCTAAGATTGTACTAGCTCTCTGGCGCTCTAAGATTATACTTCCGTGAGTCTGGTCTTATTTTTTGAAATGGGCTAAAATGGAGCCATCGAGAATAGATTTTAACGAATGCATGGGCGCCGCACAATTGAATAAAATCGTATATTTAGAGGTTTTAAAATGGGTGCTATGTATAAAAATGAGTCTGTTATAATTCACTTTTTATCCCTGACCCAAATTTAAAATTTTAACAAGAAAGATCAATCATGCTTAAAGCATTGATTATGAAACACTTTCCAACTTCAATGCAATTTTATTTAAACAAGTCTAAAATGCAATACATTCCTCGGTAATATTTTAAAACTTATCACAATACTGCATTAATTTATTATATTTGAAATCTTAAACCTTCAGCGAAAAAAATGAATTTCATTCAAATGACGACATTGAAATATAAATTGCCTGGTTTAAACATCTCTAAAATGCGATACATTTCTTGGTAATATTTTTAAAACTATCATAATACTACGATAATTTATTATATTTGAAAACTTCATCGAAAGCAACTGAAATTCATTCAAATGACGTCATAGAAAAAATAACACGCCTGGATCTCTCTATAAAAACAGCATTTCATTCATAACTTTTACCCATTCATTTCATTCATCGCAATACTATAATAATTTATTTTATTTAAAAATTAAAACCATGGAGCTACAAGTAATTAAACTCTATGCTTAAAACTTCATAAAAAAAAACCGTCCTTCTCTTTGTAAAATCAATAAATATTTCATTCGTATCAGCTGTGCAGACTCCATGGGCTAAATAATTTTGGTTTAAAGAAATACAGCAATTCTAATACAACTCTACATATTTTGCTGTTTACATTTTACATAAGTGAAAAATAGGCTTCGTTGTGGAAATAATCAAATTTGGATGATCATTTAAACTCAAATAAATTGTAATTCCGTTGTTTCAGTATGTAGATGCACAGACTTTAAGCAAAAATAAAGTGGTTTTAGGACGGATACAACACTCAATATGAATTAAAAAGAACTTAAAAAATCACGATTTTGAAACAAGATGGATGCCATATCATTTTGAAGTGGGTCATGTGATCTTTTCATATCATGGTCACGTTATCGCTTCATATAAGAGGTGTAATTATTATTTTAATTTTTATTTAAAAAACTACTGAATATATTTCGCTGAATGTTTTTGTTATATATTTTATGGAACAATTTGAATGTTACCTAAAATTTTCGAAGCAATTTGTGAATTTTAAATCCTCTTAAAATATGTATGTAAAATTAGGTCCCATAAGGCTCAGTGTATTTCCTTTTTTCAACCCGGGTTCAATCCAAAACTAATTGGGTGATATTATTCATTTATATTCCCATAAGTCCTACAGACCGTCTGAACAACATACTAAAATTTCATTTTGATTAAGTCATTTTTACAGACAGAATGAACAAAGTCATAAACATTTTCAACTTTGTTGTAAAGTGTTAAAAAGTGGCTTCATCCTTCAAAAAATCAACTATGTAGGTACATGCCACCTAAAATTCGAGGTCTTGCTATTGCTAGTTTGTCCGGGACTCGAACTCGCAGCTCAAAAACACTTCCTTTGACTTTGGCATTAAATATTTTCTAAACTATGTTGTAAATTGAAAAACGGTTTCTATCAGTGTGTTTCCCTAATATTTCTCTATAAATGTACCCAATTTCATATTTTTGTATTCTATAGATTTTGCGCTACGTGACAGAGAAACTTGAAATGTGTCAAACAGCGGCGGCGGCTACTTTTTAACACTTTACAACATAGTTGAAAAGTGTTTATGACTTTGTTCATTCTGTCTGTCCGTTATTAACACTTTACAACATAGTTGAAAAGTGTTTATGACTTTGTTCATTCTGTCTGTCCGTTATTAACACTTTACAACATAGTTGAAAAGTGTTTATGACTTTGTTCATTCTGTCTGTCCGTTATTAACACTTTACAACATAGTTGAAAAGTGTTTATGACTTTGTTCATTCTGTCTGTCCGTTAGCACGATAACTGCCGTAAAAATGACTTTATCAAATTGAAATTTTAGTATGTTTTTTAGACGGTCTGTGGGACCTATGGGAATATAAATAAATAATCTCACCCAATTAGTTTTTTATTGAACCCGGGTTGAGAAAATGAAATACATTGAACCCTATGGGACCTAATTTTTCAAACATTTTTTAAGCAAATTTAAAATTCGCAAATTGCTTCGAAATTTTTAGGAAATATTCACATTGTCTGATAAAAAATATATAAAAAAATTCAGTAAAATATGTTACGTATGTGTTTTTAATTAAAAATTATTTAATATAGGGAGAAAAACAAATTCAATTAAATTCTGACTTTTGGGATATCCTCCAGAAAGAAAAAAGAGATATATTATATAATAAATATCTTTCCAAGAGTTTGATCATTTTGTATATGAGAGAGGCTTCATATTTTAAAATAAATTTGGTAGATTACAATTTTTCAAATTTTATTTTAATATTATATAACTCTTCGTGATATACTTATTTGATGGCGTTTTTAATGCACTTTCCTACGTTCTAGAGAGTGGTATACAGCTTAAATTTGTTGAACATTTTATTCTACAAAAATTTGGTGGATCTTTAAATATAGATCCTACAGTTTTTTCGAAATGGCCTGCAAATAATCCCCGTTCACTTCTATAAATCATTGTTGTAATATTGTTAAAAATTCTGATGTGGGCAGCACATGTCTTTCCCTGCAGACTCATATTCACGTTCTCTTTATTTTTTGAATAATAATTTGAGTTTATCTGCACAAAATAACAGCCATAAGTATTTTAAATGACATTGAATTTGCACGTTAAACTTAAATTTGGTTCTCATTTCATAGCTGGACTTATTGTCAAAGGTGGCGTAGCGAAAACGCGAAAAAACTGGAATATCTCAAGAACGGCTAGTCCTAGACTAATGGGGTTAGTCTTATTCTTTTTGTTGTCGAAAATCACGTATAAAATAGGAATTTAATTGATATAATTGAGCACACGTAGTCTTTTATTTTTATATTTAACGATTTTTGCGGGCCATCTCGCAAAAATAGCCCGTTCCTTTTTCCCGAATCGTACTAGAATAACCTACAAATGATTTATATATCAAATTTTGTTAAATTTGGTATATAAATCACTTGTAGGTTATTGAAATATTATATACCAAATTTTGTTAAATTTGTTCCATTAGTTTTTAGCTAGGGTGAATAAAGGCAATTTCTGCCGGCCATTTCGCAAAGAAGGAAGATTCTTTTATTACGAATCGTACTATAATCTAATGAACATCAGAATTTCCCACAAAAAACATAACTACCAAATTTTATGAAATTCGGTCCATTAGTTTTTCAATTAGAGTGGATGCAATATCCTCATAGACACACAGAAACACACACAGATACACCCTTACACAGACAGACGTCTTCCTAAAAATAGTTTTTCATGTTCTAGAAGTCCCAAAACGTGTAGATCCTTCGAAAATTCGAGTTCCGATCTTCGGCACGATTCCAATACTTTGAATACATACACACACATACTCACACACATATTATCTGTGTATCTGTGTATTATCTGTGTATCTAAATTCCGTGCCTTTGCAATTACAATAGTTGTGATTTTAAATGATCCCTAAACTTTTATTATTTCTTCAACGAAGCCTAATTTTAACTTATGCAGAATGCAAATATCTCAAACGATTGTAAGGTGAGTTACATAAGAATTGCTGAATTTTTTTCACACAAAATTATTTAGCTCTGGAGTCTGGAATACAAGTTATATGAATGAAATATTCATTGATTTTGCATAGAGAATCAGATGATTTATATTTCGATACAGTTTTAAATATTTAAGTATAATAAATTACTGTAGTACTGTGATAATGTAAAAGATATCACCACTGAATGTATCACATTTTAGGAATTTTTAAATGAAATTGCATTTCAGTTGGAAAGTGTTTCATAATCAATGCTTATGCATGATTGATCTTTCTTGTTGATATAAATTATAGTTTAAGAAATATTTAATGTCAAAGTCAAAATATGTGAGCTGCTAGTCCGCGTCTTAGATAGACTCACAATAGCAAGAGCACGAATTTACCTACATGGGTGAATGTTTGCAGGACAGAGTCCATTTTTCAAACGGCCCTCCAAAATCTAAGAAAAAGACTAAGTAGTGTATGCTCAAATGTATCCATTAAATTCTTGTTTTATACGAAATTTTTGAAGAGGAAAATATTATAACAAACTCCATTATATTTTAGGACTAACCGTTCTCAAGGTATTTGAGATTTCTTGCATTTTTGTTACGGCGATTTCGGAAAAATGACCAGTTACCAAATGAAAACAAAAATTTAATTAAAAATGCAAATTTAGTGTTATTTGGTTCAATTAAACTCAATCTAATGAATTATTAAAGAAATAAAGGAAATATGAATTTGAGTCTACAGGGAAAGTTAAGTGCTTCCCACATCAGATTTTTTAATTTCTATTTAGTTTTTGAGATATTTTACTTTTATGCACTTCTGAAGTGAACTATTTTTTTCGTATCGGCACGTCTAGCGATTTCTCTGTTTCGTACCGTAAAAACTATAACGCACAAAAATATGAAATTGGGTGCATTCATAGAGGAATAATAGGGTAACACGATGAAAAAATCTGAGGTGAGCAAGCAGCACACGACTTTCCCTGCAGATTCAAATTGATTGTCTCTTTACTTTATTAATAATTCTGTAAATTTAGTTTAATTGCACTAAATAACACGCATAAATAATGGACTCAAAATCGGCATAGCCAAAATGCGAAAGAACTGAAATATCTTAAGAACGGCTTGCTCAACGGTTTAAATGCACAAAACAACGCCCACAAATATTTAAAATGACATTGAATTGGCATTTTTAATTCAATTTTCGTTCTCATGTGGTAACTGGGCATATTTTCAAAGGTGACGTAGAGAATATACGAAAAAACTAAAATATCTCGAAAACGGCTAGTTCTAGTGTAATGGGGTTGGTCTTATTCTTTTCTTCGTTAAAAATTACGTATAAAACAAGCATTTAATGGATATATTTGAGCATACGTAGTTTTTATTTTAGATTTTGGCGATTTTTGCTGGCCATTTTGCAGAAAAAGGCTGGTTATTTTTTTTTCTAAATCGTACCAAAATCTAATCAGCACCAGGGTAACCCACAAGCGATTTAGTACCGAATTTTGTGAAATTCGGTCTATTCGTTTTTCGACTAGAGTGGATGCAGGCCATTTTTGCGGGCCATTTCGTGAAAGAAGGCGAGTTCTTTTATCCCGAATCGTACTAAAAACTAAACAGCACCAGAATCGTACGCACGTGACTTACCTACCCAATTTTATGAAATTCGGTCCATTCGTTTTTGAGTTAGAGTGGATACACACAGACAGACAGACACACGCACAGATATTACGCTCAAAATTTTTTTTTCGTATTCTAGAGGTCTCGAAACGTGTAGATGATTCGAGTTGCGATTTTCGACATGATTCCAATATACGAGTTGTATATTGGAATTATATTGGAAGTATATTGGAACAAACATGACCATATACATGACCATATATTGCAGGGAAAGTAATAAACCGTTTATCGATTGAAACTTTAGTTCGGCATGAAATAGCTCGTGATGGATTCCCTGGACTCAGAAAAATTCCTGCGGAAAATAGGCAGGAATAGAAAAGAGATTTTTGAAAGTAGAATTTTTCGGAAAGATAGATATGGCAGTATCTCAAATAATAAAATGTTTTGTATAATTCGCGTTATTGGGTCGTGTTTCTTGGTTGACAGTCGTTAAATATGTATCGTTATAATATACCGTTGAATATGCATTATGAGCGCGAATGCTGCACCCTTTCTGTTTCCGAACGACGAGGTGCGCGAATCCATTCCAAACGAGAAAAATGGAGTTCTTTTCCCGATCTTATTCTGCGTCCGATTTGAAAGAGAAAATGGAAGCAGGCCGAAATGGTATCGAGCCCGAACTTGTGAACATTCTTCGCCCTATAGAATGGCGAGTGTGAAGGAAAATTGGATACTTTGTGAAAGGCGAAGCTATTATCATTCTAAATGCTGCTATCACGAGCCATCGGAATTTCGCTTCCAATCGGATTCTTGCTTCTCGAATATCCCATTCGTGACCGGAATATTCAGCTCCGAAGCCTGGAAGGAGCGTCGTTTGAAAGGCATCGAATTTAGAGAATAACACTCATTTCAGTCTCGAAGCATAGTACAAAGAGACAACCTTTTCGAGAACATCCGTGTTCATCCACCAAGAGGATGAAAATGGAAACAAGATTTCTCCTTTTGTCGGAAATGGGAAAATGGAAAAATAATTTCCAAGCGGTTGTTTTTGTTTTCCTATTCCGTACTTTCCCTCGAAATAACTTCAAAATTATGAAATATAGAGTAAGCGACAAAAATATGCATTAGGAAATCGAGTTTCTAGGTCTATATTTATTTCTTTTAATATAGTTTTCCAATAATCCGTCTCGTCGAGTTGTAGGAGATTGAAAATGTTTCGTTATTTTAATGGTTAATACCCTCTTAAAAAGTATTTGAACAATAAGCAAGATTTCGCAGTTCTTTGATGTATTGTATGTTTGGGTTTCGGATCGAGCTCTTAGATTTTAAAGTAGACGCTTTTGTTTTGCTTTGAAAAAACGATCGAGTTGAGTCAACTCGGGGATTCTAAAAAGGTTTGAACAGAATATATGGAGATTGGAAATATACTTATTCAAGGTTAGCTTGAATCTAAATCTCGTCCATTGTATAATATATGCTGCCAAGTGATATTTTGACACGAGGTCTAGGGTCGGAGTATTTGGATGAAATCGGGGCGAAAACAGCTGTCTATAAACAGTTTGCGAGTCATTTGGAGCGCTTTGAAAGCCTGTAAACGAAACAAATGTGTCTGAAAAAATCGAATCCACTTTAATGGAAGTTTTATTTTGCAAAATGTTATTCACGCCAAACCATTCCGACTGCTGCCCGTTAGGTACAGCTTACTACCAGATTCTTTTAGAATCTAGCTTAAATATATCATCTAGCTACCCACCAAGGCTTATATACATTGCTATCTCTTGACTGAATTACTAAGAAAATGAATGTCTGTTAAGAAGGCCAATAAATTTAGGGAGAGCTGAATTTTTGTACATAAGTAGTACATGTTGAGAAAATGTGTGTCCCCACTCGATGATTTCGGCAGGAACAGTTAAGAAGAGCAGCCAAGAAAACCGCAGCTGATATTTTATTGACTGAAAACGCATCACACTTAAATTAAAGCAGTGAATCTCACTGTTTTCATAAAATGCTAGATTGCAGGTAAAATTTTCCCTACAGACTAATGTTGTTGAAAGGGATCGTTATGACAGAGAGCATTTCATTCTCAATCTGTGTCGATTAAAACTCACAGGGTTGGACTGTCCCGTCGGCGCCGCAGTGTTTGAGGGCCCTATTTGGTTCAAGAGCCTGCTTGAGTACCAGCCTCACTTTCCTAACACTGTTTGTGGCTGGACGGGGTCGTGCCTGGGTTTAAAGTCTCATCAAACATATTTAATTTTGATAAAAATTAAATGAATTTTAATAGAGTACATGAAATGATTGTGTTGATTGCGGCCATGTAAAGATTGTTTAAAAGAAACCCACTTTTAATGGAGTTCTTTGTACAACACTTTAACAGATTCATGTTTTGAATACACATTTTGTCGGGACACTCAATGGTTTTGGAGCCGGGATGGAACACGTACTGTCGGGAAGAGCCGGGTTGAAGGCCACTCGACTGAACCAAGGGTTTAAAGTAGCCGGTTGAGTGGCCGGATTGTAAGACTTCTACCCAAAACATTCCATCAACATAGATATTTTGACGAGTTGGAAATATCCATGTATTTCTGACTATCATACAGCATCCGGGACTTTCACGTTATTAAACATTGCGGAATCTAACAGAGGTTTTTCAATGGCCGATTAGGCTGCTTTAACTCTCAGGCCGAACTCAGTCTGGTGCATCACGTTGCTGCACTGTTTCCGCCTGGATCGGACCGTTTTCATTTAAAGCATTCATTTTAAATTTTCTAGAACCACGAAATTTGATTAATGATTTTATTTCTACCTTATAAATCGAATGTTAACTTCTGACCATCCGTGGCGAAGCATGATAAAATAGCAGATGCATGACCCAGGAACCAAACTTAGCAAATAAGATGTTTTATTTGTTTTCAACTAATTGCTATATTTTAAAATAAATGATTTCTTTTTGCTAGCTTGGCGGGCGCCTGTGAGGTTCAAAATCTAAAGGAGTGTTTAAGCCACTCCGGTTCTCGAATGAGTCTTCCCCAAACATATAGCTTCCTATTGCGGGCCCAGAACGGTCTCGGCCGGTAAGGCTCAAAATCCAAATAATCAAAATACACCACGAAAGTCAACGATGTTAAATGCCAAACTTTCACCGAAACCAACCTTTGACTTGGCTAGACTTCCAGCTATAAAAAACGCTGCTGAACAACATCTCTTAAGCGTGTATTACGAATTTCCAATTGAGTTAGGAAATAAAATCGTATCTACCGATTGGGGATGGACACATGAAGATGGCCATTCCAATAACCTGTCCGGTATCATCACAATGTTTGTTAATCGTTTCTTGTGATATGTTATTGAAACGGCTTGTGTTCATCTCTGCAGTGTTATTGAAACGGCTTGTGTTCATCTCTGCAGTGTTATTGAAACGGCTTGTGTTCATCTCTGCAGTGTTATTGAAACGGCTTGTGTTCATCTCTGCAGTGTTATTGAAACGGCTTGTGTTCATCTCTGCAGTGTTATTGAAACGGCTTGTGTTCATCTCTGCAGTGTTATTGAAACGGCTTGTGTTCATCTCTGCAGTGGTCGCTGAGCAGAGTTAGGCAGTAGTCGAAAATACATGCTTTCGAAATACATTCTCGAAATACATTTGTATTTTGTATTTTAAACTGCAAAAAGTAAAGTATTTTGGTAACGTATCGAAAATACATTTACAGAGTATTTTGTATTTTCAAAATGCTCAAATTGCATTTCTTCAGATTTCAAACGATCATGAACCGATTTCTAACTATATAACCGCATACGAATCATTCCCAAAAGAGAAAGCGACTCATCTGCATTTTGTCTCCTCATTCATTGATTTCGTTTCTAGGAGTCAATCTAAACATATTTGTCAACTTGGTGCCGACAGAGATTTTAATGAGTGGGATAAACATCCCACTGGAGTAGCCTTTGAAAAATATGATTTCTGTTATAAACTATTGAATTTATATATATTGGATTTATATAATGCTGATGTTGGTAGATGGCGCCTATCTGTCTATGCATTTAAACAAAAGAAAGAAAGCTTAAGTTGCATTCTTTGTGAAAACAATAACTAAGGCAATTCGAGCTCTGCTGTGCATTATTATACACTACCCCACACAGAAAATGCGACATCATGAAAAAGCGAACAGAGTGTGATACTAAAGGACACACAGACAGAGATGATATGTATAAATAAGTGACATTAACTCCAGAAGGATAATGCAATGCAGTAATGACGTAGACAGGGCGATCAGTAGACAGTAGGACCACCTCTTGGGGCGATACAAGCAGAAACCCTTCGAGGAACAGATACAATGAACGTGCGGATAGTTCCCGGATGACCCTATGCCTTCCACTATCCTCCACAGGTCGTCCTCTGTTTGAGGTAGGGGTAGGGCAATCAAACGACGTCCAATCACGTCCCATATATGCTCGATGGGTGAGATATCTTGAGACAGCGGAGGCGAATGAAGCACGTGGATACCTTTCAAGGTTTGTCTGCTAAATGGTTTCCGTGTACCGTCGCGCATTATCTTGCTGAAAAACAGCATTTTGCAACCGCTGAAGGTAGAGCAGTGCAACCTGCTGCAGCACCTCATCCACATATCGTCGAGCCGTCATTGTGCCTCTGATACGAACCAGAAGTGAGCGGCTATCGAAGCCGATGGCACCCCAAACCATGATATCGCGTTGTCGAGCAGTATAGCGTTCAACAGTCGCAGCAGGATTGGATCTGCTTTCACGTCGTGTCTAGACTCCTCACACTGCGACTATCATTCGACAAACAGAGCAGAAACTCGTCGCTGAACGCTGCCCTGTCCCATTCAGTCGTCCAAGAGCCTCGAGCCTGACACCATTGCAATCTCTCACATCGGTGCCTTGTCGTCCATGGCAATCTTCGTAAAAGACGGTTTGAGTGCAAGCCGCTTTCGGCCAATCGTCGAGAAACTGTTCTCGCTGATATTGGAACATCCAATGTACCCTGTAAATTCTGCAAAATGTTGATAGTCGTCGTTTATGGGGCCGCCACCGCATGCCTTCAAATGCGTCGACCAGCGCGTGCCGACGTACGTCTGGATGGACCTGTACCACTGCGACGATCCATATGCCCTTCTTTAATCCATCTTCTCCAAATCCTTTGCACAGTGGACGTATCTATGCGTGTTTCAGCGCGATACACCGGTATGGCCACTCAGCCGTATGCGAGCCTAAAATGAATCCCCATGCACGATCGTTCAAATGCTGAAGCGGACCCGCCATCTCTTCAACACGTGTCTTCCGAAACGATAAACAGCTCGGAAAACGGGTTTCCGTAGGCGACAGACAGTAACAACTGTTAGCTCATCTGCCGTTAACATCCTTTATAATCCCGTGCTCTAATTACTTGCTGCTCGTTATGCAAATGTATTTAGATAATGAATAGATTATGGTGTGCAGTATTAGGTGGGGATTGCTATTGATGATAACGGAAAAGGTTCCAATTATGGAAATCGTTATAAATGGGACTTTCGAAGCCCCCAAATTATTTCAAACGCATCTAAAGGTAAGATTTTAGTTTTATGCAGTAGTACCTCGATCTGACGAGTGTGGCATTTGCTTAACCGAAGTTGCGCTCGATTGAGTTTTATTGTTGGCAAAAATTTGCCATACTATATACTTTTTTGGAAAAATGCTTCTTCGAAACATCTTTTCCGTGGGATCTGCTGTCGATAGCGTTCAGATGATGACTCATTTGAAGTTAGCATCCTATTTCGGAGAGGTTGGAGGTTCATGATGGATTTCCGCTTTCGGTTCTTTTTCATTTCCGGATCGAAAACGGTCACTCATTGAAGCGTTTATGTCTCAAAATGGACTATAGATAGAGCTCAGATGATAATGGATGATATGGATTCCATATCCAATTCTAGAGGAAAAAAGTTCGTTAAAAATTTTTACTTCCTGTTTCTTTTCCACTTTTGGATCAAGAACTTTCCTTAAAACATCTATTTCTCAGAACTGGCTGTAGATTGAGATAATGACTGATATGGATTCAGCGTGAAATTCCGGAGACGATCGGGAGTTAACCAAGGATTCAAACCTCCAGTTCTTTTTCTACTACTGGTTCAAAAAAATTCTTTAAAAAATTGAAAGTCATTTCATAAGATAGAGCTTAGACGATATGGATTCCGGGTTGAATTCTAGAGAGAATAGCGCAATTCAGCATGGCAGTGTTTTTCAAACTTTTCTGGTAGCGGAACCCTATTGAAATTTAATTTTCTGGCCGAACCTCCGAAATGAGAAGAAAAAGTCCCTCCAAATGATGCATCCAAATACTACTCATTCCTTTTCACTTTTAAGGAAATGCATACGAAAGTATCGTGTCGCGGAACCCCTGAAATACGGTTCCGTGTTTTCCGAGGGTTCCGCGGAACACACTTTGAAAAACACTGCACTCAAGGCACTGCATTTACAATTAGAGATGTTAGTTTTGATATGCCCGTACGAAATATGTATGCAAAAGAGAATTAAAATGCATTACAGTTCCGTTAAGAATCAAGTCCATGAATCACATAAGGCTTTCTTCAGAAATTCCTTGTTTTTACTTTCCCTGCAATGCGAAACTATCATAGGGAAAGGATTGGAATCGTGTCGAAACTCGAGTTTTCTACAGATGTATGCGTTTTGAGACACCTAGAACGCGAAAACGCTATTTTTAGCGTGACGTCTGTGTATTTATGTCGTGTATGTGTGCACTTTAACTCGAAAATGAACGGACCCAATTTCATAAAATTTTACAGGTAAGTATCACTTGCGCTGATTTTGGATAAAATGATATATATATTAAAACAAACAAACAAAAATCGTCCAAATCTCAAATGTATCTAAATGATCCATTATTAAATGCTTGTTTTATACGTAATATTAGACCTCTACTCTAGAACTAGTCGTTCTAGAGATTCGCAATTTTGCTTTTTAAAATACGCCAAATGAAAAAGAAAATGGACATAAAAGTGCCAATTCAGTATCATTTCAAATAATGATGCGTGTCGTTTCAACTTAATTCAGTGAATTGTTAAAGAAAGAAAGAAAATGTTATTTTTATTATATCTTTGTCTGTTATATAAAATGGGTTCATTTTTTTTTATTTAAATTTGGAGATTTAAAATACTTTATACTTTTACAATACATTCTAATCTTTTTAATATTAATATTTAGTAAATAAACACATATTGCTTTGCATTGAAAATTCAATTCAGTCCAATACACAGCCATGTTTCATTTTTTAAAATGGATTTTGTACTTGAAAAGTATTTTGTATCGAAAATCCATTTTCAATGCCATCCTGGTTTTCTTTGCACGCCTTTGTGCGACTTTCTTGTTTCAATACAAATGGGGACTCCACTGAAGATGAAGTGGAAAATGCTATACGTAGACATTTCGAAATGACAGCTCGGTTACAATGGAAGGATTTCACAAATCTGAATAATCTATTAAATTCATTTGATAAATATCCAAACCAAAAATCACTATATATAGGGTCTAAACATCAGCCATCTATCTGGGTTTTTCACAAATTACAGAAACAAGAGAAAATGAATTCCAATTCTGCTAATAGTTCTTGTAATGACCCGAACTGTCGTAGGAAAGGCCTTATTAAGCATAGCCTTCCAAGCTGATTCTAGCAAAGAACCGCATCGCTTTACGATCATTGCAACTCATCTTACGGACTTTGCAAGAATATGAAAATAAATAAAAGCAGCTGCAAAGTGTTGGGGCTTAATTTCTCGGAATGGGTAACACGCAGAGCATAATGAAAATGTTTTTCCTATTTAAAAAGCATGCGGCTACTTTAATCCACTGAAAACTAAAAATCTATAGTTGTCTGTATAATTGCTATATACCACGTTATCACAAAAGTAAAATAATCGGCAGATGAACCGCTTTCTTGTAAATCATGACCCCCAAGGAAAAGTATAATATTAAATTTAAAGCGCAGGCGAAATCCTGACTCAGGACAGCAGCAGATACCCGAACTAAGAACCATTATATATCCATTTAAACCTTGTAAAATGTACTTTAATGTAATATAAATTCAGTTGAAATATTTTTTGTCTAAACACATAAAAGGAGATAACTCCAATTGAAAATAGGTATATTTATGAAATTTACAAGAAATACACAGAATATATGTACAAAATAGATTAAAACATAGATTTCTCATTTTATTTCAAGATCTTTAAAAGCAACTGCATCGTTGTACGAGGTTCCATTTACGAGAAATAAAATAAATGCAATTGGATACATTGGATGATTTGAAATGCAAACGTCGGATTTTCGGGGGAATATATACACTCACGGACAATGAAGGAAGCATAGGATGGCCATGACATTTTACTGACAGATGAATGATATACATAATCACAAAAGCAGCGCAGCAGAACACATACAGAGGGAGCTGTGGTACGCAGTCCAGTCATCCTCAGTAGCGCGTCATGCAGCCTCGTGCTGCGATACAAGCAGCAATACGGACCGGCATGGTGTCGAACAGACTCATGATGTTGTGCTGCGGCAGACGAGTCCACAACTGTTGGACGTTACGTTCCAAAATCCCGAAGATTGTGGCAAGGAGGCAGCTAGCGTTTTAACTAGTCCCACACATGCTCGAATAAGGAACAGGTCTGGGGAACAGGCAGGCCATGGAAGTGTCTGGACATGACTCAGGCAGGCCTGGGCGACCTGAGCCGTGTTCACCGATTCACCGATGATTCCGTGTTAACGGCAGCACGCGTAAGGGACGCTGGGATCGCAGATTAGCTTCCTTCAGGCGTCTAGATATGGTTCGTGGGCACACAGGAGCCGCTACGTGTGCCTGTATCACGGATTGGGTCGCTATAAGGTCTATACGTGCCTGCCGCACGATCATTCGATCCTCTCTACTCGTGGTATGCCTGGTCCGTTCAGAGCCGGTCCTCCGTGTCTGGGTGGCGTCCCGTGACCAGTGTTCCCAACACCGTCGGACGGTATAGTCCAAACGATCCACGTGGCGGGTTATCCGGCGCGCTGACCATCCTGCTGTTTTCAGCCCGATGATCAGGCCTCTCTCGAAGCCTATCAGTTGCGTATATCGAAGTTTCTGGCGTCTACCCACCATTCTTTTCACTCCGTACTCGTGCTTGCATCGGCCGGAGCTTCTCGCATTGATAGGGTATCGACTACTCGCCAGTTTATGAGGCCGCTGGCTCATGCTTGCAGCGCCACTCACGGGTGTACTGCCATACGCAATCACACCAGACTGGGATCATTTGCATACCAGCCCGCCGTCTAGTTATGTACATCATTTCGAGGTTGTACCCTATTTTATTCTCGTGTATGTTTGGGTTCCGTCTTTATTGGCTGCTCTAATGTTCCGACCCAGTTCAGGAATGCCGTATTTAATACATTTCATGTCTACAAGGTGAATCGGCCCCAATTCTGCTGCGTTTCTTCTGTCTGTAAGTGCAATTTGCAGCTACTATGTATATGAACTCATCGGCTCTGGAGAAAATGGAGTGTTTAGCGAACAATATACACCTCTTAATTGAATTTGAATTCAAGGTTCCGCAATCACATTATACTTTTGGATTGGATAAGATGTACATCATTTTGTTTCCTCATTTCCCGCTGATTCTATTTTATTATGTCTTCAGTCTTATTCTTAAAAGTACTAGGGGAGTTTCCCCGGACCATTCGGGTGGCTCAGTTCCATCCGGAGCGGAGAACATTTTCAGAGTTTTCTTAAGCAGTTACTTTGACTAGGTGCGACCTATTTTCATGGATGCATTGCTAATTGAGAGGCTGACATTGAACAACACAGATTACTTTGGCATTCCGCATTTTACATCTTGAGATGAGGTCTCATACCACTATTCCTTTCTTTTGAATACCGTTTTGCACACAATGCTATTAAAAAAAAAGGATGCCATGTCCAGCAACAAAAATAAATAAATAAAAATTGAAAAATTATCTTTTGTGGTAAAGGTAAATACAAACTAGTTTCCGATCATTGAGTCTGAATATCATTCTAAAAATGTAAATTGTTTTTATATGCCGCTTTGTGTTCTAAATAAACATATTATTTAACTAGGCATGCGGATAAAGTAAATTAAAAGTTTCTTTTTCGGGGGAGTGAAAATAGCTCCTGGAATTTAGGTTATGCGTCTTGGCTCCTAGAAAGTTTCTCATAAATTAAGCGCTTCATATGTATTTTTTTTATTTGTCAAGTCTGCTAAAAAAGTAACAGTATTAAAAATTCTTTTGGGTAAGAGTTGTTGATATCGTTATTGTAATATTGCTTCAATTTATATGATCATTACAAAAAAAATGGTAAAATTTTCCTATTGGGGTTTAATTAAAAATCTTTTGAACGAAGTAAAACTCCCTTTTCATTTAAAAGAAAAGAAAAAAATAAGTGTTTCATACTTCTTTTTATATTTGTCCTGTGTCAAGTCTGTTAAAAGAGTAACATCATTAAAAATTATTTTGGGTCATAACTAGAGAGTTGTTGTCATATGACTTTCATTTATGTGCTTATTATAAAAAGTGGTAAAATTTTCCTATTCAGGTTGTAAAGGCATCTTTTGATGAAAGCAACACGTTTATTCTTAACAATGTAGAAAATCATAAATTAAACACCCGCATTTACGTTATTTGCCAATAATAAATTAGAATATCAACCTTTCTACCGTCGGCTGCATCCACACACGCCCCGTTCCAACTCTTACTTCGCATTTTAAGAAGCTGGTGGCCGTCCGCAATCATTTAAATTCCGACTCTACTTTCCCCAGGACACTGCTTGGCAAATAAGAAATCTAGAATCTAAATTTTTCCAAGGTATAATTAAAAATGTTTCCCCTTTTCATTAAAAGGAAAATACAATGGGTGTAGGTGTGAAGAGAGATGCGTGGATAAGAAACGCTTTTATGTAAAAGCATCAGTAAGCAGCGTAACCAGGAACAATGCACATCTCTGACCAATTCGTGAAACAAGTGCCGGGCGCAATTGTATTTCATTTCGGTTTGACAACTCTGTCCAAATGAACGATGACTTTAGATATTTTTAGAATGTTCCAACGAATTCAGAATGTCGCCGTCCTCTTGTGTTGAATCAAATATTTTTAAATATTCTCTTCTCTGGTGTCTGGATAAAAGTTGCACCCAATTTGAAAAAGGTGCCATTTCACAAAATTGGGGTTCATCAGAAACTTGATTTTGGAGAATATAATGTGTGTGCGTTTAATGGTTGCGGTTCCAAACTGTACGCATAAATAAATATTACGCATCACTCTTATGTAATTCCATTTATATCAATACATAGGATGGTATCCTCATTAGTTTTCATTATATCAGGAGAGATATATAACAAGAAATATCAATCATGCGTAAAGCATTCATTATGACTTTCCAACTGAAATGCAATTGTATTTAAACATCTGCAAAATGCGATACATCCAGCGGTGATATATCCAACACTAGAACGACGCATAACTACTTTAAGAAGCGATTCCTCCGCAAAATGGCCAATCCCGGCCCATTCAAATCTTATGACTTTTCTGATTTTCTTATGTGTTTTCAATAACTAAAAAAAATAAGAAAATTCATACAATTCCAATGGGATGGGATGGACCGTTTTGGAGGATTCGTTTCTCAAAGTAGTTATGTGGTCAAAATGACTGCTTTCGTCGTTCTAGGATTAAAATGATCGCAGTACTACAATAATTTATTATATTTGAAAACTTTAAATTTCCTCGAAAAAAAAAATGAACTGTATTTAAATGACGACATTGAACTATAAATCGTTTGGGGGGGCTGTCTATGTAAAAGCAGTGACTATTTCATTCATATCACTTTTATTCGGAGCTAAATAATTTTGCTCGAAAAAAATTCACCCATTCTTATACAACTCATCTTACAATCACTTGTTTACAATTAAAATGAGGCTTCGTTGTAGACATAATCGAAGTTGGATGACCCTTTAAACTCAAAAATTGTGCCACTGCGTGGGCGCAGAATAGAGATGCGCAGAAAATACGCGAAAATAAAGCGGTTTGAGGACCAATGCAACACTCAATAGAAATTTAAAAGAACTTTAAACATCACAATTTTGATACTGGGAAGAAAGATGAATGCCGTATTTTATTTTGAAATAAGTCACGTGATCTCTTCATATAATATGGGTGCCATTATTTAAATTTTTATTTTAAAAACGACCGAACCTATTTTGCTGAACATTTTTTATATATTTTATGGAATAATTTGAATATTTCCTAAAATTTTCGAATCCATTTGTAAATTTTAGCTTCGCTTAAAAGTTGTTTGAAGAATGAGGTCCTATAGGGTTCAGTGTATTTCATTTTTTCAATTCGGGTTTAATCCAAAGCAGATTGGGTGATATTATTATTTTACATTCCCATAGGTCTCACAGACCACCTGAACATCCTACTTAAATTTAATTTTGATAAAATCATTTTTGCGGCACTTTAAAATTAAAATATAAAAATGTGTATTTAATTTTAAAGGTACTAAATTTTTAAAGCGGGGTAATTTTGTTATATACCTATGGATGCATAGATTATATAAATACCGCATTTAAAATCTTAATAATACTAATAAATTATATAAATCTGTATTGTAAACGATATATTTCTTATGCCTAGTACAAAAGAATTGAAGTACTTTAAAAGATAATATTGTGGAAATCCTCTAAACATAGCGCCAATGTTTACATCAAATGATTGGCGTCAATCATCGTCTTGGCGATGAAAATATCAGTGCCATTCCAAAGTAAATTCGAGTCATTCAGACATAATTTCTATCAGTTTTTAGTAAAAAAATCCTATTCGATCATTCATTATCTTTTATGATAAATGCATTTCGATTTATTTACCATTTTAGCTTATGTTTACATAATTAAAATGGTAAGATTTCCACTTGGCGACGGTTTGTTAATAGTAGGATTCAACAATTTTATGAACACGCTATGGCTCTAAAATGCAATAAAATGTATAAAACTTAAAAGATATTGTTGTAACATGAATACATCTTTAATATATATATAATTTGAAACAATTATATTTTTAAGTTTGGAAGAGAGAATAACACATTCAGGACTACAAACCACGTTTACTAAGATAAGGCTATCTATATAATAAAAGGCAATGTCTGTGTGTGTGTGTGTGTGTGTCTTATACACTATACGTTTCGCGACCGCGCGTCGGAGAGTTACGAAATTTGGCAATCGGAGACCCTGGGGGGTGGGAAGGGGACACGTGAAAACCGATTTTCAAAATTCTAATTATTTTTTTATTTATTTAATGTTTTATGCGATTTCGACCTTTTTTTGATCTTTTTGCCCTTTTTTCTCCTCGATCCAGACATCGTAGAAAAAAACAAATCACACCATCGGAAAGAGCAGAGAATTTCGAGTAAAAATATATCAATTTCAAATCTCCATTTCGATTTCTAATATTTTTTAAAGATTTTAAAACAAAAGTCACTTTTGGCTCAAGAAAACGATTTTTGGTTTTTAAATTCTCGCATCGTGAAAAGTACTCATAATTTCGACTAATAATTTACATTTTCAGAAAGGTCAAACATCTGGCATTCTTACAAGTCTAATCTGGTCCAGAAATAATGAAAATTGCCTTCAGGATCGCAATTTTAAAGACGTCATGATTTTAAATTTCTCGCCGTTCCGCTCGGCGTTCCGTTCGTTTCTCCCCCGCTGAAGCAGGGAAGGTGGTGGGTGGGGACGTCAAGGTGGAGGTGACGTCACGGTTCTGAATAGACCGCCTTTGCTCTATATAAATTATTATATTTATATTTTAAATGATGGGACGATCTGGATTTTTTAAATGTATATTTTAACTTTTGGATATTTTAAATGGATATTTTAATTTTATGGATATTTTAAATGATGGAACAATGAAACAATGGAATGAGGATGATGGAATTAAGCATATGGTCATTTTAAATTGCAAATTAGCGCGCGGGAAGTTAGCGGTAGGCCCGGGTTCGATTCCCGCCACTGCCAAAACTGCCGCCGTGTTTACGTGGAATACGATCACGTTAAATATGTGGGTCCGTAAGTCCTTCCGAGAGGTTGGTGGTAGGGGAAGGAGGATACGGCCCCTGTGGATGCCTCCCCCCACTGGGTTCCCGTCTAAATTGGGTGAATATGTAGAAAGTTATGGAGATTGTCGCGGAGGGCGCGGCAGCCCAGTGGTTAGCGCGCGGGAATTGCACTCAGTAGGCCCGGGTTCGATTCCCGCCACTGCCAAAACTTACGCCACGTTCACGCAGAGTACGATCACGTTAAACATGTGGGTTCGTGAGTCCTTCCGAGAGGTTGGTGGTAGGGGAAGGAGGGTACGGTCTAAATTGGATGAATAAAAAGAAAGTTATGGAGATTGTCGCGTAGGGCAAAGTAGCCCAATGGTTAGCGCGCGGAAATTGCACTCGGTAGGCCCGGGTTCGATTCCCAAAATTGCCGCCGTGTTTACGCGGAGTACGATCACGTTAAACATGTGGGTCTGTAAGTCCTTCCGAGAGGTTGGTGGTAGGGGAAGAAGGGTACGGTCCCTGTGGATGCTTCTCCCACTTGGTTCCGGTCTAAATTGGGTGAATAAAAAGAAAGTTATGAAGAATATCGCGGAGGGTGAAGTACCCCAGTGGTTAGTGCGCGGTATTTGCACTTGGTAGGCCCGGGTTCGATTCCCAAAATTGCCGAATAAAAATAAAGTTATGGAGATTGTCGCGGATGGCACGGTAGCCCAGTGGTTAGCGCGCGGGAATTTCACTCGGTAGGCCCGGGTTCGATTCCCGCCATTGCCAAAACTGCAGCCGTGTTCACGCGGAGTACGATCACGTTAAACGTGTGGGACTGCAAGTCCTTCCGAGAGGTTTGTGGTAGGGGAAGGAGGGTACGGTCTCTTTGGATGCCTCCCCCATTGGGTTCCGGTCTAAATTGTGTGGCACTTCCTGGCCTTCCAAGCAGTTACCTTACACCTTTCTGGTAGTTACCTTACACCTTTATGGATATTTTAATTTATAGATATTTTAAATGGATATTTTAATTTTATGGCTATTTTAAATGATAGAACGATGGAACGAGGATGGTGGAATTAAGAGCCTAGCATATGGTCATTATAAATTTAAATTAGCGCGCGAGAATTGCACTCGGTAGGCCTGGGTTCGATTCCCGCCACTGATGCGGAGTACGATCACCTTAAACATATGGGTCGATAATTCCTTCCGAGAGGTTGGTGGCAGGGAAAGGAGGGTACGGTCTCTGTGGATGCCTCCCCCACTGGGTCCTGGTCCAAATTGGGTGAATAAAAAGAAAGTTATGGAGATTGTCGCGGAGGGCGCGGTAGCCCAGTGGTTAGAGTGCGGGAATTTCACTCGGTAGGCCCGGGTTCGATTCCCTCCACTGACAAAACTGCTGCCGTGTTCACGCGGAGTACGATCACGTTAAACATGTGGGTCCGTAAGTCCTTCCGAGAGGTTGGTGGTAGAGGAAGGAGGGTACGGACCCTGTGGATGACTTTCCCACTGGGTTCCGGTCTAAATTGGGTGAATAAAAAGAAGGTTATGGAGATTGTCGCGGAGGGCGCGGTAGCCCAGTGGTTGGCGCGCGGGAATTGCACTCGGTAGGCTCGGGTTCGATTGCCGCCACTGCCAAAACTGCTGCCATTTTCACGCGGAGTACGATCACGTTAAACATGTGGATCCGTAAGTCCTTCCGAGAGGTTGTTGGTAGAGGAAGGAGGGTACGGACCCTGTGGATGCCTCCCCTACTGGGTTCCGGTTTAAATTGGGTGAATAAAAAGAAGGTTATGGAGATTGTCGCGGAGGGCGCGGTAGCCCAGTGGTTAGCGCGCGGGATTTGCACTAGGTAGGTCCGGGTTCGATTCCCGCCATTGCCAAAACTGCCGCCGTGTTCAGGCGGAGTACGATCACGTTAAACATGCGGGACCGTAAGTCCTTCCGAGAGGTTGGTGGTAGGGGAAGGAGGGTACGGTCCCTGTGGATGCCTCCCCCACTGAGTTCCTGTCTAAATTGGGTGGCACTTCCTGGCCCTCCAAACAGTTACCTTACACTTTACTGGTAGGTCGCGCCAGCGAGTGTGCCACGGTTAGAATTTGCCACGGTCAGAATTTTCAAGGGTAGCGAACAGGCTGGTCGCCAAAGGCGGCTAGTAACAAATAAAAGTCAATAATAATACATACTACAGTTACCGAAATTATAGAATGAGTGTTTAAAATAAATACTTTATATAGAAATAGAAGTTTCAATTACAATGTTGTAAAATTTAGCTTTCACAAGTATGCTCCTGTACCTGTCACAAGTATGCTCCTGGTATGTAATGATTCTGCCGACTATTTATAAGCCATTTTTTGTTCCCTCTTCATTTCTGTTAAAGCGAAGTTACCTAAACCTTTCTCTAGTATGTTTAGAGCAGTTTGGTGCAGAACACCCACCCAAAATTATTTCAGTAGTACTTCCTAAAGTGAAAATACGAATAGAGCTAATGCTAATGGATGACGCTTTCGGCCTCGGTGAGCTTCAATATGCTTGACGAGTCAGCTCGTATATAGAGGAGCCTTAATTGTGCCCATAGGTTTTCGAAACAAAATACTCGTTTGGTGAGCAGTATGAACATTTCCATTATTTCTGTATTAAAAACGGCTACTTCAGAAATCGTTGAACCTCTCATTTTAGTAGGATATATCTCAATGGATCTTCTTGGATGGATATTTTGAATGGACCGGAAAATTAAAATATTCACTTTCATTTCATTATATACACGAATTTTTTAAGGAAAACGCGCCCTTCTCGCTCGCTGGATGCGAGAGAATTTTCTAGTCATCTTTAGAACGCTCGTTCGTGACTACAGTAAAATTGAGTAGGAGGTGCATTCACTTAAAGTGCAAAAAGGAAATCTTTATATTCAAGTATTCCCAATAACTCGTTTCCATCACAAAGATACATTTCGACGTTTAATGGGTTGAGTTTCAATTTTTATCGCCCCTTTACCATCATGACAGGCTATGGTAAAAATACGTTTCTGCGTATTGTACTACGCAAGTTGTTTATGAACGACGTCGCAAAATATACTGACTTCGCAAAATAGGTCTGGTTGTGAAAATTAAAATGGATTTAAATTCAGTGTTATTTCCAATAATGATGTGCGTTATTTCGGGCCATTATTATTAACTATATAACGATATTAACGATGAACGGCAGATATCGTTTCTCAAAGTGATTACGCGCTTCCGTCGTTCTAGTGTTAAAGAAATAAAGAGAAATTGAATTTCAGTCTGTACAATTCCAAATGTATCACTATGCACATATGCTAAGGCGACGTCCTTATTTTTTGCATTCACATCTTTGTCAAAAATTCAACCAATAATGCATCCATTTAAAAATGACTTGGGTTAGTGTTAGCCCATTTACCAAAAAAGCATCTGCTCCTTCCATATTTTCTAAAAACGGTCTTCCTGTCGAGAATCTCCGCCATGCCGAATGACTTTTCTTATATTCCAGAGTCAGCACTTTGGGGTGGAATGTTCAAGTGGGTGGGGCATTTTCTGCCAACGTTACAAATTGGGGTCTGGCTGGAAGAGAAAAAAACAACAAACTTTTTAAGGAAAGTTTACACAATGACATTTTCTCAAGGTATGTTAGAAACTAGCAGCCAGAGTTAGGCAGTATGGAGAATACATGTATTTGAAATACATTTTCGAAATGCATTTGTATTTTGTAGTTTAAACTGGAAAAGGGTAAAGTATTTTGGTAATGTATCTAAAATACATTTTTAAAGTATTTTGTATTTTCAAAATACATTTGTTCAGATTTCGAACTATCGTGTTTAAACCACAGACGAACCATTCTCAAAATCTGCATTTCGTCTAGTCGTTGATTTCGTTTCTATGCGTTAATCTAAACATCTTTTTTCAACTGATTTATTAAATGATTACTGGATTTATTAAATGATGCTGTTTGGTAGATGGTGCCGTCCTGTCTATGGAAAGGGGCAAGAAGAAAGCTTAAAGTTGCATTCTTTGCGAAAATTCGAGTTTTGCTGTGCATTATTATGTTTTAAGTAAATTAAAGAGATGCTATGCAGTTAGTTATTGCAAAGACATGAGAAAAGATGGAAGATGCTGCTGCTCGTTATGCAAATGCATTTAGATAATTAATGGATTATAATGTGCACGGTGTGCAGTATTAGATGGGAAATGTTTTAAAGTAATGTCTATTGATGATAATGGCGGAATACCAATTATGGAAACCAAAATAGGTCGTTATAAATGGGACTTTCAAAGCCACAAACATTTTTAAAACTCATCTAAAGGTAACATTTTAGTTTCACTCTCAATAATACCTATATAACTAACATAAGTATTTATGTTAGTCCCTTGGAATTTGTTTAATTGCGGTAGCATTTTAAATTATGAGTTTTATTGTTGGCAAAAATTTGAGCGTCCTATATTTTTTAGGAAAAATGGTTCATTGAAAATTATATTTCTTGGGATCTGCTCTAGACAGAGTTTAAAGGATAACTGATTTAAAGTTAGCATCCTATTTCTGAGAGATTGGAGATTCACTATGAATTTCTACTTCCGGATCTTTTTCATTTCCGGTTCAAAAATTGTCACTTTACTTGAAACGTTTATATATCTCAAAATTGACTATAGATGTAGCTTAGATGATGACTGATTATGTGGATTCTGCATCCAATTCCAGAGAAAGTAGGGCAGTTTACTAATAACTTTCACTTCCGGTTTCTTTTCCATTTCTGGTTTAACAATTTTCCTTAAGACATCTATTTCCCAGAATTGGCTATAGATCGAGATAATGACTGATATGGATTCAGTATAAAATTCCTCAGCAGATCGGGAGTTCACTAAGGATTTCAAAAAATATCTTTAAAAAAATTGAAACTTATTTCTTGAGATTGGCTATAGATAGAACTTTGATGATAACTGATATGGATTCAGAGTCGAATTCGAGAGAGAATAGCAGGATTCATTAAGACAGTGTATTTTTCAAACTTTTCTGGTAGCGGAACCCTTTTGAAATTTAATTTTATGGCAGAACCCCAAAATGAGAAAATGTCCTTTCTTGTCCAAATTATGCAATAATTTTTTTTTCTTCTGAATTTTTAAGACAATTTACACGCGACTATCGCCTTGAGTGCCCGACTTTCTGTCCTGGCAATTAATATCCTGGTTCCGAGGAACAAACACACTTTAAAAATATCGCATTAAGGGTTTTCATTGAGAGTTTCGGAGATGTTAGTTCCGGTTTTACTGAAAATTCATATGACTACAAAATATGTATCCAAAAGAGTATTAAAATGCTTTATATAGTAAGTTCTGTCACGAATTAAGTGTGCAAACCATTTGCCACCGTATGAAGAAATTTCTTGTTTTTATTTTCCCTGCAATACACGGGAAAGGGAAAATATTGGAATCATTTCGAATTTTCGACAGATCGACACATTTTGAGACCTCGAGAACACAAAAACACAATTTTAGGTCTGTGCAATGTATGTATCCACTCTAACTCTAAAACGAATGGACCCAATTTCATAAAATTTTATAAGTCACTTGTGTGAGTCTCTAGGGAAAATCACTTGCTGCCTACATTGTATTTCTTTTGCTGTAAAGTTTTAGAAGTTTCAGAGAGTAGTATTTGGAAAAAGATCGGAGTGTGTGGCAGCCGACTCTGCTCCTGCCAAAGACATCCATCGAAGATGCTTGGAACCTGTACCCGAATTATAAGTTCGGAGCAGAAGCTAGCTTTTGCTCTAACCTTATGATGTCGGTCTTGTAAGCACCTGGTCCCTGGTTCGAGCCTGGGGACGCTCAATCGCTACAGAGTAATAAAACATAAAATAAAGATTTTAATAAACAAACATCGAAAAATCACATCTGAAATCCAACATGAAATTCCAACATGAAAAGAATCAAACATGAAAATAATAAGACTAACCCTTCTACTCTAGGACTAACCGTTCTCGATGTTTTTAAGCTTTTTTTTTTGTGTGTGTTACGCTGGTTTTGAAAATACATCTAGTTGCCAAATGAAAAAGAAAATTGATATAAAAGTGCAAATTCAGTGTAATTTCTAATTTATTTTATGCAATTGAACTCAATTATTAAAGAAATTGAATTATTAAAAAAATCAATTATTTATCAATTATTAAGAAAATGAATTTGAACTTGTAGGGAAAGTCATGTTCTGCCCACATCAGATTTTCTATTATATCTTGGTCTGTTATATAAAATGTGTTCTCCCCTTGGATTAATTTATTTTTACTTTATTCATTTGGAGATTTATATAAGTCATACTTTTACAATACATTTTAATCTTTTTAAAATGCCAATATTAATATTTAACAAATAGGAGCATAATAATTGGAAATAAATATAATTTCCAATAATATGTATAGACAAGTGTTGCTTTGCATTGAAAATTCAATTCAGTCCGATACAGAGCAATGTTTCGTTTTTTTAAATGTATTTTGTATTTGGAATTTTTTTATTTCAAAAGTATTTTGTATTTTATGCCCTAAAACCTATGTATTTTGTATCGAAAATATGTTTTCAATGTATTTTGCCTAACTCTGCTAGCAGCCTATCCGCTCTTCGTATAATATAAAGAAACTTAAAATTCACAACTCCGATATCCTCCTAAATGGCATTGTTATTCAAAACATCCTATTAAAATATGCAATTTAATTCTCCAAAAAAAGAAGTATAAGAATCTCTGTTCTGGCTGCACAAAATTATCTTCACAGGCAGATCTGAAGAACAAAACATTCTGGTCCCGTTTGTAAGCACTGTACAAATAAATATCAAATTGGATCGATATATGCCGAAATGACAGCGTTAAAATAGCATTAAAAGATGTACCTGTACCATTTTTATACTGTTTCAACAATCGGCTTGGCTAAGCTCGATATAAGAGTTTGAAGAATCTTTGTCAAAATCAAATAGATAACCTAATTGAAAATATCGATCATCCCAGAAACCTTTCAATAGAAAAAAGATATACTCATCTGTCAAAAATGTAATTACGATAAATGTTATTATTATATAAATTCTTTTAATTATTCAAACCTGTAAAGATTTAATAAAAATCGGCATGGGAGGACATAGGAGGGTATTAAATCCTCAAAGACATTGTTGAGAAAATTGTGCAGTATGGAGTCGAACGTTGTCTTGTTGGTAAATGGAACCTGGGCGGCTTGATAACATAGGCACGATATTCAGCTGCAGTATATCGTCGGTGTACAAGCGAGCAGTGAAATTGCCTCGAGTGCCCATCGTCGTTCCTGATACCCACTCAAAGAATTATTAAGAGAACTGCTGCACTCAATTTTTTCTGAATGTTGACAAAATTTGGATGCTCATGGGTACAGGTCTTTGGTTTAGTCAGGAAAGTATTTCGGACGTTCTTTGAGTGTTTCACCATTATATAGTCGTGGGTTAAAAGTGAGTCTTGTTGTGGCCGTCTGTATGCTGGAATGTTTAACTCGTCGTTCAGGTGCGTCGAAAACCCAGACCACTCGACTCGCCCAAAGCCATGAGCAACACATTAAGTGGTCGGATCGTGGATTTCTTTTGCTTGTCGTTGCTACTTTTTTTTAAAGGTTTAAAATTTCTTAAACGGCATCTTTTATCTAAAATGTCATAAAGACGAAAATGCTTCCAGTAAACTATCTAAACTCAGCAACTCGTTTTTGTAAATATTTCAGAAGTGAGATATTTTGAAGCCTGCAAATCAGGAATGCAAACTGGATAGCAGCTGCGGTGGAAAAGCGAAGACTGCCATTTCCGAAATATTCAATATTCGCCAAATAACATTCGCCCAATAACGAGAGAAGTGAACTCTTCCCAATGGATTTGCTGTAAGTGTTGTTTTAGGACTCAACACGAAGCTGTGTTTTATTCTAAGGGGAAATCTGAGATCATCTATTGTGAACTTGTCTTAATTTCGAATCCCTTTTATGCATTTTGTGATGTTTTCCGACGGAATCGGGAACGCGTTCTGTGCTGCAAAAAACGTCGGCGCGAGGAGAAAATGTGAAATGGCGGAAGCCATTTATCATAATCAGACGCCGTTTCCGACGAGGGAAGTTTACCGCAAAATAGAATTCTCACTCCATTTACATCTTTTGGGAATGCACCATTCTGCAAAAAATACAGAAAATAACTGAAAGAAATAAGTAACATCGTTTACAATCTTACGTGTTATTATGGACGAAATGAGGATGTATGGAAATCCTCCGTTTATAATAGGATCCAATTCATTTAATTAATATCGCGATTCTTGGGCGCCAAAATATAAAACTATCGCAAAATGCAACACACTAGATTCGTGTTAACAGATGTGTGCACAGAAAGTGAGCATGTTCGAAACTTTAATGGATTTGAAACATTTCGAGAATGATCGAGAATGATAGTGAACGGAAATGTTTTCGAATGAAAAGGGATTATTTATTGAGCCTGATTTCTTTCAGATATTCATTCGCAAATCGCGAGATCTGTTTCTAAAGTGTGTATCATTTGTTTTCTAGCGAAATTATTATTATGTATCATTAATGAAGGTTCTAATTGTGCCATGATTCTTTCCCAGAATGCATTGCGTTTCAAATCAATCGGATCCCCCTTATGACGGGCTGTGAAACGCTTCATTCGTTCGTGAGATATCACGAAAACTGATTAGAGTGCATCTACCACACTTCCTATTTCGAAATATTGAATGTTATATTAAGTGCGATGGGTTTTTTGTTTTCCAGAATAAATAAAGAAAGCATCGAAGACATCTGTGTCTGCGCGATTTCGAGTTCCTGCTCGTTCTGTAGGCATGTTCTAAGAATTCAACAAAGGCTATTATTAAAGTAGAAAAGTTTTAAATATGAGAAAGCGTTCACTTTCTAGGTTTTTTCTAGCTATATGTAGTTATACCTAGCAGACGCATAAATGTATATAAACTTGAGCGGTTTCTACCGTAAAAATGAACGTCAAGTTGAATGGGAAAACTTTTAAAACGGTAGCCTCTAAACCATCTTGCACGCAGACCTAGCAAAACCTAGCAGACGTGTGAAATTAAATGTGGAAATACACAACTGAATCGTTAATTACTTCTCAAATCTAAGTGAATGGGGTGCTTGTAAATAGTTTTACAAGCATCCAATGTACAATTCAACATACAAAACAGCGTGTCGTCCTTTTTTCACTGTCAGATTTTTTAAATGACAGCATCGCTGTCGAATCTTATTTTATTTATTGCGTTAATTGATTTTTTGTGTAGGCAGGAAACACAATCTTAGACATACTATAGACAAAATCTATAAACTGCGTTTCTGTAACGAGTTTTATGTTTCTGGATTGAATAGAGATATCTACTCACGTTACATGACACGCATACTTCTTGAAAGAATGATGGGATTTCAACACCTCACTACTCATTTCACAGATGCTTTTCATAGAGATAAAAGGAAAGAAAATGAACGACAGCTTAAGGGCTGTGTACATTCCAATCGCTTTGCATTAAGTGGATTTCAACTTTAAACATAACAATAACATAAAAATAACTTGTATTCAGCCATTTCCGAGTTAATACTAATACTGTGTTAATAAATGATTTTCCTTTCGATTCTCGCTGCTTTAAGAACATTATGAAATTGAATACCATATATTTTGGAGTTGTTCCTATAATTCTTCACAATGAATAAACACATGAACTTACTATTGCTAAAATTTTAGAATTGCATTCTATGCATCTAGGGTCCAACATGTGGTTAAGCTTTTATCCCAAAAGATATAAATATTATCACCTAAAACAGCGTCTCATTTCTTAAAAAATAAATGAGTCTAATATAACTATTTTCTGCAAAATGTACACATTCAATCCCGATGGTTCATTTTTAACGTATTATGATTTTTCAGCTTTCACGAAATATCTGCTAGCTTCGGATAACTTTTCCGATTCCTTTTCATTATCGACTTCATGTAAAAGGGACTGTTTTAGAGGGGAACTATTTTGTCCATTCAGTTGTTGAATTTTTGAGCCAGTAACCCATCTTGCAGGCGTATGCACTATATAATGGAGATGGGCAGGGCGAGAGACGACTTGTAGTGGAGACATTACCGCGTGTCGGTATCAGAAACATAGGAACGGGACGACTTGCCAACGATATGCTGGATTAAATGCCGAAAGAACACCAAAAGGTTAGGACCTCTGGAACACTTGAAACGTTCACAGTTTTTTGGGTACATTTACATTGAATTCGCGAAGATGGCTTCAATTTTAGCAAGGACGATATAGATTCCTTCAAGAAAGCAGTCAGGTAGGTAACCCCAATTGGGCCTTAGAAGGCCAAAGAAGAGAAACCGCTAAGAACAATGAAAATAGAGCTAGAACAGCGGGCAGTATCAGCCATTGAAAAACAACCCTAAACATAGTAAGGGCCAATAGGGGGTCCCACTAAGGCAAGAGGAGCTTTGTAAATATCAATAAATGCCTATGGAGAGAATCATTTGAAAGAGTTCGATAGAAGTATCATCGCCAAAAGTGAAAATCTAAGAATCTTTCAGAATATACAGTTTGGGATAAACACTTTATAAGAGTTCTTTCAGTATATGCAGCTTGGCCCAAGCAAATAAGAGTTCACCACATGCTGGAGGGAAATATATACACCCCTCGGCACGAAATCAAAACGTGTTATATAAAATTAAAAAATGGTGACAAAAACATAACGGCAAGAACCCATCCCAGGCAGGATATATAGCTTGGTGTAAAAAAAAAATAAGCTCATACCAAAATGAGACGAAATAAATTCCACATGATTTCGATGAGTGTGTAAAAGGAAAACTAATTGTTCTTAAAATTCCGGAGCCATTAGCGACCCGTTCTAAATTCATTACAAGTACTTACCCGATAATGTTCCAGATCATTCAATCCTGAGAGGTCGACATTAAAAATAATCCTTCCTCTCGATGGAAGAATTTTAATTTGCGGAAATTCTGGAGAAGGAAAAAGAATGGGGTTACTTGGGAACACTGTTTCAATTGGCTCCGAAAAAAATACGTTCGATCGCTATTAGCTTCTGTTATGTCGGAATAAGAATTCGCATATGTAATATACAAGAAGGTGATCCAATCCAATGGATCGCTCTCGTGAAAATATTTGTTCAGGCTCATTATGTCCTTATATCCTCGTACATAATGCATAAGGAAAGGATTGGGAAAAAGAATGGGATTACTTGGGAACACTGTTTCAATTGGCTCCGAAAAAAATACGTTCGATCGCTATTAGCTTCTGTTATGTCGGAATAAGAATTCGCATATGTAATATACAAGAAGGTGATCCAATCCAATGGATCGCTCTCGTGAAAATATTTGTTCAGGCTCATTATGTCCTTATATCCTCGTACATAATGCATAAGGAAAGGATTGGGAAAAAGAATGGGATTACTTGGGAACACTGTTTCAATTGGCTCCGAAAAAAATACGTTCGATCGCTATTAGCTTCTGTTATGTCGGAATAAGAATTCGCATATGTAATATACAAGAAGGTGATCCAATCCAATGGATCGCTCTCGTGAAAATATTTGTTCAGGCTCATTATGTCCTTATATCCTCGTACATAATGCATAAGGAAAGGATTGGGAAAAAGAATGGGATTACTTGGGAACACTGTTTCAATTGGCTCCGAAAAAAATACGTTCGATCGCTATTAGCTTCTGTTATGTCGGAATAAGAATTCGCATATGTAATATACAAGAAGGTGATCCAATCCAATGGATCGCTCTCGTGAAAATATTTGTTCAGGCTCATTATGTCCTTATATCCTCGTACATAATGCATAAGGAAAGGATTGGGAAAAAGAATGGGATTACTTGGGAACACTGTTTCAATTGGCTCCGAAAAAAATACGTTCGATCGCTATTAGCTTCTGTTATGTCGGAATAAGAATTCGCATATGTAATATACAAGAAGGTGATCCAATCCAATGGATCGCTCTCGTGAAAATATTTGTTCAGGCTCATTATGTCCTTATATCCTCGTACATAATGCATAAGGAAAGGATTGGGAAAAAGAATGGGATTACTTGGGAACACTGTTTCAATTGGCTCCGAAAAAAATACGTTCGATCGCTATTAGCTTCTGTTATGTCGGAATAAGAATTCGCATATGTAATATACAAGAAGGTGATCCAATCCAATGGATCGCTCTCGTGAAAATATTTGTTCAGGCTCATTATGTCCTTATATCCTCGTACATAATGCATAAGGAAAGGATTGGGAAAAAGAATGGGATTACTTGGGAACACTGTTTCAATTGGCTCCGAAAAAAATACGTTCGATCGCTATTAGCTTCTGTTATGTCGGAATAAGAATTCGCATATGTAATATACAAGAAGGTGATCCAATCCAATGGATCGCTCTCGTGAAAATATTTGTTCAGGCTCATTATGTCCTTATATCCTCGTACATAATGCATAAGGAAAGGATTGGGAAAAAGAATGGGATTACTTGGGAACACTGTTTCAATTGGCTCCGAAAAAAATACGTTCGATCGCTATTAGCTTCTGTTATGTCGGAATAAGAATTCGCATATGTAATATACAAGAAGGTGATCCAATCCAATGGATCGCTCTCGTGAAAATATTTGTTCAGGCTCATTATGTCCTTATATCCTCGTACATAATGCATAAGGAAAGGATTGGGAAAAAGAATGGGATTACTTGGGAACACTGTTTCAATTGGCTCCGAAAAAAATACGTTCGATCGCTATTAGCTTCTGTTATGTCGGAATAAGAATTCGCATATGTAATATACAAGAAAGTGATCCAATCCAATGGATCGCTCTCGTGAAAATATTTGTTCAGGCTCATTATGTCCTTATATCCTCGTACATAATGCATAAGGAAAGGATTGGGAAAAAGAATGGGATTACTTGGGAACACTGTTTCAATTGGCTCCGAAAAAAATACGTTCGATCGCTATTAGCTTCTGTTATGTCGGAATAAGAATTCGCATATGTAATATACAAGAAGGTGATCCAATCCAATGGATCGCTCTCGTGAAAATATTTGTTCAGGCTCATTATGTCCTTATATCCTCGTACATAATGCATAAGGAAAGGATTGGGAAAAAGAATGGGATTACTTGGGAACACTGTTTCAATTGGCTCCGAAAAAAATACGTTCGATCGCTATTAGCTTCTGTTATGTCGGAATAAGAATTCGCATATGTAATATACAAGAAGGTGATCCAATCCAATGGATCGCTCTCGTGAAAATATTTGTTCAGGCTCATTATGTCCTTATATCCTCGTACATAATGCATAAGGAAAGGATTGGGAAAAAGAATGGGATTACTTGGGAACACTGTTTCAATTGGCTCCGAAAAAAATACGTTCGATCGCTATTAGCTTCTGTTATGTCGGAATAAGAATTCGCATATGTAATATACAAGAAGGTGATCCAATCCAATGGATCGCTCTCGTGAAAATATTTGTTCAGGCTCATTATGTCCTTATATCCTCGTACATAATGCATAAGGAAAGGATTGGGAAAAAGAATGGGATTACTTGGGAACACTGTTTCAATTGGCTCCGAAAAAAATACGTTCGATCGCTATTAGCTTCTGTTATGTCGGAATAAGAATTCGCATATGTAATATACAAGAAGGTGATCCAATCCAATGGATCGCTCTCGTGAAAATATTTGTTCAGGCTCATTATGTCCTTATATCCTCGTACATAATGCATAAGGAAAGGATTGGGAAAAAGAATGGGATTACTTGGGAACACTGTTTCAATTGGCTCCGAAAAAAATACGTTCGATCGCTATTAGCTTCTGTTATGTCGGAATAAGAATTCGCATATGTAATATACAAGAAGGTGATCCAATCCAATGGATCGCTCTCGTGAAAATATTTGTTCAGGCTCATTATGTCCTTATATCCTCGTACATAATGCATAAGGAAAGGATTGGGAAAAAGAATGGGATTACTTGGGAACACTGTTTCAATTGGCTCCGAAAAAAATACGTTCGATCGCTATTAGCTTCTGTTATGTCGGAATAAGAATTCGCATATGTAATATACAAGAAGGTGATCCAATCCAATGGATCGCTCTCGTGAAAATATTTGTTCAGGCTCATTATGTCCTTATATCCTCGTACATAATGCATAAGGAAAGGATTGGGAAAAAGAATGGGATTACTTGGGAACACTGTTTCAATTGGCTCCGAAAAAAATACGTTCGATCGCTATTAGCTTCTGTTATGTCGGAATAAGAATTCGCATATGTAATATACAAGAAGGTGATCCAATCCAATGGATCGCTCTCGTGAAAATATTTGTTCAGGCTCATTATGTCCTTATATCCTCGTACATAATGCATAAGGAAAGGATTGGGAAAAAGAATGGGATTACTTGGGAACACTGTTTCAATTGGCTCCGAAAAAAATACGTTCGATCGCTATTAGCTTCTGTTATGTCGGAATAAGAATTCGCATATGTAATATACAAGAAGGTGATCCAATCCAATGGATCGCTCTCGTGAAAATATTTGTTCAGGCTCATTATGTCCTTATATCCTCGTACATAATGCATAAGGAAAGGATTGGGAAAAAGAATGGGATTACTTGGGAACACTGTTTCAATTGGCTCCGAAAAAAATACGTTCGATCGCTATTAGCTTCTGTTATGTCGGAATAAGAATTCGCATATGTAATATACAAGAAGGTGATCCAATCCAATGGATCGCTCTCGTGAAAATATTTGTTCAGGCTCATTATGTCCTTATATCCTCGTACATAATGCATAAGGAAAGGATTGGGAAAAAGAATGGGATTACTTGGGAACACTGTTTCAATTGGCTCCGAAAAAAATACGTTCGATCGCTATTAGCTTCTGTTATGTCGGAATAAGAATTCGCATATGTAATATACAAGAAGGTGATCCAATCCAATGGATCGCTCTCGTGAAAATATTTGTTCAGGCTCATTATGTCCTTATATCCTCGTACATAATGCATAAGGAAAGGATTGGGAAAAAGAATGGGATTACTTGGGAACACTGTTTCAATTGGCTCCGAAAAAAATACGTTCGATCGCTATTAGCTTCTGTTATGTCGGAATAAGAATTCGCATATGTAATATACAAGAAGGTGATCCAATCCAATGGATCGCTCTCGTGAAAATATTTGTTCAGGCTCATTATGTCCTTATATCCTCGTACATAATGCATAAGGAAAGGATTGGGAAAAAGAATGGGATTACTTGGGAACACTGTTTCAATTGGCTCCGAAAAAAATACGTTCGATCGCTATTAGCTTCTGTTATGTCGGAATAAGAATTCGCATATGTAATATACAAGAAGGTGATCCAATCCAATGGATCGCTCTCGTGAAAATATTTGTTCAGGCTCATTATGTCCTTATATCCTCGTACATAATGCATAAGGAAAGGATTGGGAAAAAGAATGGGGTTACTTGGGAACACTGTTTCAATTGGCTCCGAAAAAAATACGTTCGATCGCTATTAGCTTCTGTTATGTCGGAATAAGAATTCGCATATGTAATATACAAGAAGGTGATCCAATCCAATGGATCGCTCTCGTGAAAATATTTGTTCAGGCTCATTATGTCCTTATATCCTCGTACATAATGCATAAGGAAAGGATTGGGAAAAAGAATGGGATTACTTGGGAACACTGTTTCAATTGGCTCCGAAAAAAATACGTTCGATCGCTATTAGCTTCTGTTATGTCGGAATAAGAATTCGCATATGTAATATACAAGAAGGTGATCCAATCCAATGGATCGCTCTCGTGAAAATATTTGTTCAGGCTCATTATGTCCTTATATCCTCGTACATAATGCATAAGGAAAGGATTGGGAAAAAGAATGGGGTTACTTGGGAACACTGTTTCAATTGGCTCCGAAAAAAATACGTTCGATCGCTATTAGCTTCTGTTATGTCGGAATAAGAATTCGCATATGTAATATACAAGAAGGTGATCCAATCCAATGGATCGCTCTCGTGAAAATATTTGTTCAGGCTCATTATGTCCTTATATCCTCGTACATAATGCATAAGGAAAGGATTGGGAAAAAGAATGGGATTACTTGGGAACACTGTTTCAATTGGCTCCGAAAAAAATACGTTCGATCGCTATTAGCTTCTGTTATGTCGGAATAAGAATTCGCATATGTAATATACAAGAAGGTGATCCAATCCAATGGATCGCTCTCGTGAAAATATTTGTTCAGGCTCATTATGTCCTTATATCCTCGTACATAATGCATAAGGAAAGGATTGGGAAAAAGAATGGGATTACTTGGGAACACTGTTTCAATTGGCTCCGAAAAAAATACGTTCGATCGCTATTAGCTTCTGTTATGTCGGAATAAGAATTCGCATATGTAATATACAAGAAGGTGATCCAATCCAATGGATCGCTCTCGTGAAAATATTTGTTCAGGCTCATTATGTCCTTATATCCTCGTACATAATGCATAAGGAAAGGATTGGGAAAAAGAATGGGGTTACTTGGGAACACTGTTTCAATTGGCTCCGAAAAAAATACGTTCGATCGCTATTAGCTTCTGTTATGTCGGAATAAGAATTCGCATATGTAATATACAAGAAGGTGATCCAATCCAATGGATCGCTCTCGTGAAAATATTTGTTCAGGCTCATTATGTCCTTATATCCTCGTACATAATGCATAAGGAAAGGATTGGGAAAAAGAATGGGATTACTTGGGAACACTGTTTCAATTGGCTCCGAAAAAAATACGTTCGATCGCTATTAGCTTCTGTTATGTCGGAATAAGAATTCGCATATGTAATATACAAGAAGGTGATCCAATCCAATGGATCGCTCTCGTGAAAATATTTGTTCAGGCTCATTATGTCCTTATATCCTCGTACATAATGCATAAGGAAAGGATTGGGAAAAAGAATGGGATTACTTGGGAACACTGTTTCAATTGGCTCCGAAAAAAATACGTTCGATCGCTATTAGCTTCTGTTATGTCGGAATAAGAATTCGCATATGTAATATACAAGAAGGTGATCCAATCCAATGGATCGCTCTCGTGAAAATATTTGTTCAGGCTCATTATGTCCTTATATCCTCGTACATAATGCATAAGGAAAGGATTGGGAAAAAGAATGGGATTACTTGGGAACACTGTTTCAATTGGCTCCGAAAAAAATACGTTCGATCGCTATTAGCTTCTGTTATGTCGGAATAAGAATTCGCATATGTAATATACAAGAAGGTGATCCAATCCAATGGATCGCTCTCGTGAAAATATTTGTTCAGGCTCATTATGTCCTTATATCCTCGTACATAATGCATAAGGAAAGGATTGGGAAAAAGAATGGGGTTACTTGGGAACACTGTTTCAATTGGCTCCGAAAAAAATACGTTCGATCGCTATTAGCTTCTGTTATGTCGGAATAAGAATTCGCATATGTAATATACAAGAAGGTGATCCAATCCAATGGATCGCTCTCGTGAAAATATTTGTTCAGGCTCATTATGTCCTTATATCCTCGTACATAATGCATAAGGAAAGGATTGGGAAAAAGAATGGGATTACTTGGGAACACTGTTTCAATTGGCTCCGAAAAAAATACGTTCGATCGCTATTAGCTTCTGTTATGTCGGAATAAGAATTCGCATATGTAATATACAAGAAGGTGATCCAATCCAATGGATCGCTCTCGTGAAAATATTTGTTCAGGCTCATTATGTCCTTATATCCTCGTACATAATGCATAAGGAAAGGATTGGGAAAAAGAATGGGATTACTTGGGAACACTGTTTCAATTGGCTCCGAAAAAAATACGTTCGATCGCTATTAGCTTCTGTTATGTCGGAATAAGAATTCGCATATGTAATATACAAGAAGGTGATCCAATCCAATGGATCGCTCTCGTGAAAATATTTGTTCAGGCTCATTATGTCCTTATATCCTCGTACATAATGCATAAGGAAAGGATTGGGAAAAAGAATGGGATTACTTGGGAACACTGTTTCAATTGGCTCCGAAAAAAATACGTTCGATCGCTATTAGCTTCTGTTATGTCGGAATAAGAATTCGCATATGTAATATACAAGAAGGTGATCCAATCCAATGGATCGCTCTCGTGAAAATATTTGTTCAGGCTCATTATGTCCTTATATCCTCGTACATAATGCATAAGGAAAGGATTGGGAAAAAGAATGGGGTTACTTGGGAACACTGTTTCAATTGGCTCCGAAAAAAATACGTTCGATCGCTATTAGCTTCTGTTATGTCGGAATAAGAATTCGCATATGTAATATACAAGAAGGTGATCCAATCCAATGGATCGCTCTCGTGAAAATATTTGTTCAGGCTCATTATGTCCTTATATCCTCGTACATAATGCATAAGGAAAGGATTGGGAAAAAGAATGGGATTACTTGGGAACACTGTTTCAATTGGCTCCGAAAAAAATACGTTCGATCGCTATTAGCTTCTGTTATGTCGGAATAAGAATTCGCATATGTAATATACAAGAAGGTGATCCAATCCAATGGATCGCTCTCGTGAAAATATTTGTTCAGGCTCATTATGTCCTTATATCCTCGTACATAATGCATAAGGAAAGGATTGGGAAAAAGAATGGGGTTACTTGGGAACACTGTTTCAATTGGCTCCGAAAAAAATACGTTCGATCGCTATTAGCTTCTGTTATGTCGGAATAAGAATTCGCATATGTAATATACAAGAAGGTGATCCAATCCAATGGATCGCTCTCGTGAAAATATTTGTTCAGGCTCATTATGTCCTTATATCCTCGTACATAATGCATAAGGAAAGGATTGGGAAAAAGAATGGGATTACTTGGGAACACTGTTTCAATTGGCTCCGAAAAAAATACGTTCGATCGCTATTAGCTTCTGTTATGTCGGAATAAGAATTCGCATATGTAATATACAAGAAGGTGATCCAATCCAATGGATCGCTCTCGTGAAAATATTTGTTCAGGCTCATTATGTCCTTATATCCTCGTACATAATGCATAAGGAAAGGATTGGGAAAAAGAATGGGGTTACTTGGGAACACTGTTTCAATTGGCTCCGAAAAAAATACGTTCGATCGCTATTAGCTTCTGTTATGTCGGAATAAGAATTCGCATATGTAATATACAAGAAGGTGATCCAATCCAATGGATCGCTCTCGTGAAAATATTTGTTCAGGCTCATTATGTCCTTATATCCTCGTACATAATGCATAAGGAAAGGATTGGGAAAAAGAATGGGATTACTTGGGAACACTGTTTCAATTGGCTCCGAAAAAAATACGTTCGATCGCTATTAGCTTCTGTTATGTCGGAATAAGAATTCGCATATGTAATATACAAGAAGGTGATCCAATCCAATGGATCGCTCTCGTGAAAATATTTGTTCAGGCTCATTATGTCCTTATATCCTCGTACATAATGCATAAGGAAAGGATTGGGAAAAAGAATGGGGTTACTTGGGAACACTGTTTCAATTGGCTCCGAAAAAAATACGTTCGATCGCTATTAGCTTCTGTTATGTCGGAATAAGAATTCGCATATGTAATATACAAGAAGGTGATCCAATCCAATGGATCGCTCTCGTGAAAATATTTGTTCAGGCTCATTATGTCCTTATATCCTCGTACATAATGCATAAGGAAAGGATTGGGAAAAAGAATGGGATTACTTGGGAACACTGTTTCAATTGGCTCCGAAAAAAATACGTTCGATCGCTATTAGCTTCTGTTATGTCGGAATAAGAATTCGCATATGTAATATACAAGAAGGTGATCCAATCCAATGGATCGCTCTCGTGAAAATATTTGTTCAGGCTCATTATGTCCTTATATCCTCGTACATAATGCATAAGGAAAGGATTGGGAAAAAGAATGGGATTACTTGGGAACACTGTTTCAATTGGCTCCGAAAAAAATACGTTCGATCGCTATTAGCTTCTGTTATGTCGGAATAAGAATTCGCATATGTAATATACAAGAAGGTGATCCAATCCAATGGATCGCTCTCGTGAAAATATTTGTTCAGGCTCATTATGTCCTTATATCCTCGTACATAATGCATAAGGAAAGGATTGGGAAAAAGAATGGGGTTACTTGGGAACACTGTTTCAATTGGCTCCGAAAAAAATACGTTCGATCGCTATTAGCTTCTGTTATGTCGGAATAAGAATTCGCATATGTAATATACAAGAAGGTGATCCAATCCAATGGATCGCTCTCGTGAAAATATTTGTTCAGGCTCATTATGTCCTTATATCCTCGTACATAATGCATAAGGAAAGGATTGGGAAAAAGAATGGGATTACTTGGGAACACTGTTTCAATTGGCTCCGAAAAAAATACGTTCGATCGCTATTAGCTTCTGTTATGTCGGAATAAGAATTCGCATATGTAATATACAAGAAGGTGATCCAATCCAATGGATCGCTCTCGTGAAAATATTTGTTCAGGCTCATTATGTCCTTATATCCTCGTACATAATGCATAAGGAAAGGATTGGGAAAAAGAATGGGATTACTTGGGAACACTGTTTCAATTGGCTCCGAAAAAAATACGTTCGATCGCTATTAGCTTCTGTTATGTCGGAATAAGAATTCGCATATGTAATATACAAGAAGGTGATCCAATCCAATGGATCGCTCTCGTGAAAATATTTGTTCAGGCTCATTATGTCCTTATATCCTCGTACATAATGCATAAGGAAAGGATTGGGAAAAAGAATGGGGTTACTTGGGAACACTGTTTCAATTGGCTCCGAAAAAAATACGTTCGATCGCTATTAGCTTCTGTTATGTCGGAATAAGAATTCGCATATGTAATATACAAGAAGGTGATCCAATCCAATGGATCGCTCTCGTGAAAATATTTGTTCAGGCTCATTATGTCCTTATATCCTCGTACATAATGCATAAGGAAAGGATTGGGAAAAAGAATGGGATTACTTGGGAACACTGTTTCAATTGGCTCCGAAAAAAATACGTTCGATCGCTATTAGCTTCTGTTATGTCGGAATAAGAATTCGCATATGTAATATACAAGAAGGTGATCCAATCCAATGGATCGCTCTCGTGAAAATATTTGTTCAGGCTCATTATGTCCTTATATCCTCGTACATAATGCATAAGGAAAGGATTGGGAAAAAGAATGGGATTACTTGGGAACACTGTTTCAATTGGCTCCGAAAAAAATACGTTCGATCGCTATTAGCTTCTGTTATGTCGGAATAAGAATTCGCATATGTAATATACAAGAAGGTGATCCAATCCAATGGATCGCTCTCGTGAAAATATTTGTTCAGGCTCATTATGTCCTTATATCCTCGTACATAATGCATAAGGAAAGGATTGGGAAAAAGAATGGGGTTACTTGGGAACACTGTTTCAATTGGCTCCGAAAAAAATACGTTCGATCGCTATTAGCTTCTGTTATGTCGGAATAAGAATTCGCATATGTAATATACAAGAAGGTGATCCAATCCAATGGATCGCTCTCGTGAAAATATTTGTTCAGGCTCATTATGTCCTTATATCCTCGTACATAATGCATAAGGAAAGGATTGGGAAAAAGAATGGGATTACTTGGGAACACTGTTTCAATTGGCTCCGAAAAAAATACGTTCGATCGCTATTAGCTTCTGTTATGTCGGAATAAGAATTCGCATATGTAATATACAAGAAGGTGATCCAATCCAATGGATCGCTCTCGTGAAAATATTTGTTCAGGCTCATTATGTCCTTATATCCTCGTACATAATGCATAAGGAAAGGATTGGGAAAAAGAATGGGATTACTTGGGAACACTGTTTCAATTGGCTCCGAAAAAAATACGTTCGATCGCTATTAGCTTCTGTTATGTCGGAATAAGAATTCGCATATGTAATATACAAGAAGGTGATCCAATCCAATGGATCGCTCTCGTGAAAATATTTGTTCAGGCTCATTATGTCCTTATATCCTCGTACATAATGCATAAGGAAAGGATTGGGACGGGCTCGAAAATGCGAATTCGAGTTTTCGACGTTTCAAGCATCCCTGATCACGAATCGAACATTTTTGAGGTGATATGTGTGTGTGTGTGTCTGTGGAGACGATAACTGATAAACGAATGGACCGATTCGAACGAAATTGGTTACAAAACGCACAATCCGTAAACACTGGAAGCCTATTATTTTTATACGCAATCGAATGTTCAGAACCCCCCTAAATTTTCGAGTGAAATTTTGAAAAAATCGTCAAAAAATCAAAATCGCTCATAAAGTTACGCAAATAGACATTTCTTATGTAATTTTTCATTAGAAAACGATTGACATAAATTTTAGAACGCTAAAATGAACCGTTCTCGAGATATTGCACATTTTTCAAAAAAATTATCAAAGTTATATATAAAAAAAAATATTTCCTATATTGAGAAACATGTTCACTTTTCATATGTAATATCATGCGATACATTGGGTGACATCATTCTCGTGGATCTAGCTCGTTCCATTCATGAAAAAAGATACTTTGATTAATACTTTTGTATTTAAACGCCAATAATCATTTATCTGCTGTCAGAATAACTTATTTCTCCGTCCATAACGCTTGGCGAGATTTTGGCGACGAATTCGGCGGAATGTCGCCCACGGCGACATTTTTAATGGTTGCCAAATTAACAAAAATCTCGCCAAATGGATAAAAATGACGCTAAATCAATGAAAATGACGACTCGTTGAAGAAAATTCAATATCTTGGAAAGAATATAAGTATCTACTATAAGAATAACATTTTTTTTAACTGTAAAAGTAGTAATTTCATTGCATTATATAAAGAAAGTCATGTGTTGCCCACATCAGATTTTTTACTTTTCTTACAATACATGAGAGTATATATGGGGAAAGTTTTGAGCTTGGGCCCGTCTATTTAGCCTGACGTCCGTGTGTCTGTTAGGAACCGTATCCTCAGGAATCTCGGGTGTAGACACAGGATGCAAGAACGAGTCCAAGTTTCTGGATAACTTTCTTTTATTCACAAGCACATAATAAACAGGAATACTATACAAGTAAACAGCACTTAAATGCTCCTCTCATTTCACAGAATAAGCGATATTTTTCTCAGAACTTTTTCACAAAACAGCGGCGCTTACACCTTTCTAGTAGGTTGGACGGTCTGGGTCTCAACAACAAGAAAACAGCGGCTACTATTCTCGAAACATTGACAGCAATCACAATTCAGTGTAGCTCGTGCATTGTCTCCGGTGGAGTGAAGACTCCCCAGCAACGGAACGCTCCTTTTTACAATCTCTCCATAGAAACTTCTATCGTGAAAATTTTCTGGATCCACACTATTGAAAGAGACTCATGGAAAAGATGTCAGTATCTTCACTCGTTAGAAATGCACTCTTTTACAAAACGAAAGAAGAAACGAAGCACTCCTAAGAAATAATTCGATCATCTCAAAATTTTGCATGCAAATTTCTTCAAGTATACAAATGATTAAATTTGCAAGGCCAATGAGTGTTAACTTCTGTCATAACGCGCGTTTCTACTGCGCAACTAGTATCCTATAAAACAGGTTAAAAATGTGGACGGTTTGTCTTTGCTCGTTATCGACGTTGCAGTTCCGTGGAGACACAACCAATAACTCCTTTACGACGTTGCCGAAGATCTTATAAGCAATTAGACGAGTTCAAACGTGGTTGTACAGTTGAAATGCGTGAAGCTGGCGTGTCATACCGAGCAATAGGTTGCCACCTGCACCAAACGGACACTGCTGTTAATTTTGTAAATAAGTGTTTTTTGCTAAAATTCATAGTTTTTGAAATATTTAGGAAAAACTGGGAAAAACGACATTTCCATGCTTCCTCTACCCCCCGAGCACCTCCCATCCACAAGGACTTTTAGTATGTCGTTCAGGACACTCCCCTCCATAACTCTGCCAAATTTCAAAACTACACGATTTTTTTTTCCTATTTTCTTTTGTTGCCTGGTCTAATAGAGTCATCTCTGAATCGGTGCGATCTTAAAGTGGTGTTGTTCGAAGTTCCTCGAAACTGCATTAAGTGAGGACTGGACAATCGCCCGTCCCAATGCTGCTGAAGTGAGCCAACGTATTGCAACACTGCTATTCCGTAACCCGAATTTTTGTCGGAAAAAATACTTCGACACCTTTTTTCATCCGAGTACCAACTGTCCATTGCTTTCGTCCTATCGATCAAATTTTCAAAAATATTAATACGAGTAAAATAAGTGCTATGTGCATACCGAGAAAAATGGTCCCAGAAAATAAAAAAGAACTCGGTTGTTCCTCTTTATGCTTGCTTTATTGCTTATTCGTCTTTATGCTTGCTTTATTGCTTATTCTTCTTTATGCTCGCTTTATTGCTTGTTCGTCGGAACCTGAATATTTGGTTGCATGTTTTGAATATGGATTTTTAGAAGTTTTAAATGTCACAGAATGGAAACTGGATTCAAACATTATGCGATCCAGGTTGAAAAAGGCTGTATTGCAAACAACAAAATATATATAAATAGAAAATATTACATCTTGTATTTAAGCAAATGAAATTTTAAATTAAAAATTTCAATTTTAAATAAAATATTTTGTTAAATACGTTTAGTATTAAAATGAAGTTTTTAGATCCAAACAGTCGTAAAAAATTTTATTTTTAATTCGATTAAAATTCGATATTCTATTAAAATAAATAGGCTTCCAGTAGTCACCGATTCTAATATGTGTACCCAATTTCGTTTGAAACGCTTTATTCGTTCGTGAGATATGGCATCCGCAGAGACACGAGGACACACACACATCACCTAAAAAATGATCGATTTAAGTTCAGGGATGCTTCAAACGAGCTTTTCCGACAAAAACTCGAATTCGAATGTTCGATCCCGCTACACTATTTTTCCTACAGGGAAAGTAGTGCAGCGGGGATTTCCATTCTACTATGTATATATGGAAATTAATAAATATAAACATTGTCCGATTTTAATGTATTTATAGATTTGTATGACTAAAAATCACACCGAAATACTCCAGATTTTTGGGAAAACTTTTGTACAGAAAGCAATCATAGCTTGACTATTAATGATTATCAGTTTTTCCAAAATTTAGGGTGCAAGAGTTATGCTATGTGATATTTTTACAGAAAAAACTCAGTGTAGGGAAATAGTTAACATTTTCAAAAGTGACAACACTGTGCCAAATGTTCTAAAAAATATACCAAAGGGTTTGATTGTAAAATTACTGTACTACCCGATTTGTAAAATTTGGCGCTATGGTCACCCGACTGCTTCCTTCTAACTTAAGAGACAGTGTACTTGGGTCTCTTTCGGTCTCCAAAAGGGAATTTTCTGGAAAAGAACTTGAATCAGAAAGGAATGGAAAGACCCAAAATGAGCCGCTATTGTTAAGGGTTGAACATTGGAGGCGATTAAGTTGTTTCAGCTTTAAATTTTTGAGGTATCCAAAGGAATCATAGCACGCGGAGGAATACCATACTGATGTGTTAAATGGACCACCCTTGATGATGGGTTAAATGGACGAACAGGAATGGGTTGATTTCCTATCAAAGGCGCTCGAGTATCCTATGATGATCCTATGGGCTTTTGGTCTCCTCCTCCATAGACTGGGCATTGGAATGGAGAAGACATTTCAAACTCCCGAGGGAATGGGATTGTGGAGATCTTGTTAGACGCAAAATCCAAGAGTTGTACTTTGTCATTCACGCTTTCTGTGTGAAAAGTAAAATGTCGGTTAGTATTTCAAGAACGGCATGGGATCACTGCAAAATAATGGTATATGTATCTGTACATTTCTGAACAAAAGATGACTTTTGTTCAGAATAATTGGGTTCATAATTCGGTGCTTATATCTGCGGGACTATCCACATCTTGAATCACACATTATCTTGTAATGTGTAGCAGAATAAGTCTTTCTATCTAAATTTCGCAATTTGGACTTGGAATCCATATCAAAATATAACCTCGGATACCAACTTTCAAGTGAACCAGTATAAGAGTTTTCAAATAAAATTACTTTTACAGATATGTTCTTTTTATCGTGATCATTTTTTTTATTACGTGACTACTATTATTTTATTTCTTTTGTTGAAATGATTTTTTGCATGTAATATGAATTACTCACTCAAATTAGAGATAGCTGTCATTTGATTGGAGTCTATTCAGAAGGGTGCAAAATTTCAGCTCTTGATTTTTTTCGCTCTATTTCAATTTTCCTCATTAACATGATTTGAGTTGCAAACTGAAATGGCTCATTTGAAAAACTACATTCCTGAGAAAATTTGGAAAACTGAATATTTTTCAATTTTTTATGCAGACTCGAATGGAATTTTTTTTTAGTCTGTAGAGTATCACGATCCATACTCCAGATTAAAGTAAAAATTATATTTAAAAAAAATATTCTTTTATTGTAATTTTTCCTATCAATATACGGAAATTCATTAATTAACAGTATTATTTAACCGTAAATACCAGAGCAGTTTTTCTTTTAGCTAATCATTTGATTTTTGGTAAACACTTGATTCTAAACGAATTCCCCATTAAATACAAAGTGTATATTTTTATAATGGAGTGGAACTTTTATCGTGGAATTAGGAATGGAATTACAAAATACTTTAAATAATGATACTGTAACAATTTAAACAATGTCAATTTAAACATGGGTCTCTTCTAAATATAAAGAAAGAAATGAATCGTAATGAATGTCCAAAACATATTTGAAAAATAAATCATTAATCAATGCAATTTCGATTATTAATGATTGTTAATGATTTTAGACTAATTGTTAATGATTCAACCGCAACCACCTCATGCAACCACTATATACCGTTTGTTTTTGTGGAAAGCGGCCGTTTTCACACGCAATACATTTTTAAGCTCTGTGTGGATATGATCTCTATTTGTATGGAGCCAACCATCGGCGACGATGCAGAGGAGACTACGGCATGTGAGGGAATATGAAAAAATATCGATTTTCCGATTACAGGAATAGAATCGAATGTCTCTTCGTCTTAATCGGGTGCTCGAAAACACTTTCCGCGGTCCTCAGCACGCCTCGAGAGGAAAATGTGTTGAACCATCTGATGAAGACCACTTTGCAATTGTGTCTAGATCTGAGAAAATGACACAAATGCACTTTTCTTGCATACATGTCATCATTGTATAAAGGAAAAGTTTTATTGCCTGCTGGATTATCAGAAACAGTCATATATATATTTATATATAAGGTGCGTCTCAAAAGTTTATGCACTTTAGTATAAGCAATAGATATCAGAAGCAGAAGAAAATAAGAAATGCAATTTCATAGCTATATATTTAATAACGACTCATAAACAATATAAGACCATGACCATACTTGTTTCATTTGCAGGTTTCAATAAACGAATGAAACACAAAAAAAAGCATCCAAAAACTTGTCTCAAGTTTATGCACAAGTACAAAAAACGTGGAAAATCAAAATAAAGTACGCAAATAAGGTAGTAATTTGCATGAAACAGTTCTGTAGACGTTTGCCCACTGTATATAAGACTGTTGCCTTTCACCACTCAGTATAATGCCGCGTATGAAACAGTTTACAAAAATTTCACACAGTTTACAAAAGTGTGTGAAATTTGGAGATCAAAGGTTTCTGAAAAGTCTGTTCTTGATATCGCGAAAATATTAAATCGGTCAAAACGAGGCGCTTATGCTGTGCTAAAGAAAGAGCGCGATTAGAAAGTAAAGATCAGGCCGTCCAAAATAGAGCGGTTCTCGAGATGACAGGAAACCTTTCATCTAGTTTCGATTCAAGAACTGTCGTTATCTGAAATGCAAAGTGAATCAGGTTTAAAAGTATCTCGATCTATTATTCACAGATGTTTACAAAGTAGTTGCAATATAATGCTCGCACGCATAAAGCGAATTCCGAGTTTAACTGAAAATCATAAATGACGTCTTATGGAATGACCTTGGGAACACATGAACTGCGACGATCCATGGGTAACTGGTATATTTAGTGAGGAAATGGAATATGGATGGCCCAAATGGATGGGCATCATATTGGCATGACTTGCGCAAAGAACCGACAGTTTTTTTTTCAGTAGAAAACAAAGTTGTTCCTTGATGGTGTGGGTTGCTTTAATGGTACGTTATCCTTAGTCTTTCTGAACGGTGAGCAAAAGGCGCTAAATTACCAGCAAACGTTAAAGAATCGCATATTACCAAAAGCTGCGAATCTAACAGGACCACACTTTTGTTTTCAGCACGACCATGCTCCCATTCGTGCGGCAAAGTGAACGAAACTTTGGTTGCAGTGTAAGAACATTATGGTTATGGATTTGATCCCGGCTTGAATCCCATAGAAAACCTTTGGTGGATCCTATCCAGAAGAGTTTATGCGAATAGACTACATTTTTTGTCTTTGGCTGAATTAAAGTGTGAAATTGAAAACTGCTGGTATACTTTAGACCCAGAAATTCTCCATTCTCTTATTCTGCCAATGCCAGATCGTGTTTTTTAAGTTATAAAACGAAATGGACATCGCATTAGTTAAATAACTTCATTTTTTGTTACTTGTGCATAAACTTTTGGAACAAGTTTTTGGATGCTTTTTTTTGTGTGTGTTTACTTCGTTTCTTGAAACCTGCCAATCAAACAGGTATGTTTATGGTCTTATATTGTTTATGAATCATTATTAAGTATATAGCCATGAAATTGCATTTCTTATTTTCTTCTTCTTCTGATATCTATTGCTTACACTAAAGTGCATAAACTTTTGAGACGTACCTTATATATGTGTGAATTTGCAGAAACTGCTCAAAACAGCGATCGCCAATATGAATGCAGGCCTCACACCTGTGATGATGTAGCGAGCGTCATACAATCGCGGAAACACCAGGTATTTCTCGTACAGTTTCAGTAGCAACAGAAATCCTTGCAACAAGGTCCTCATTGGAATTGACGGGGCTGTTGTTGTGTGAAGCTTTTTATATGGACCCATAGTACTAAAGTCCAGACATGAGGGATCGAACGATCGGGACCATCCTGATCAATCCATCATCCTGGGAATGTTGCATCCAAGGCGTTTCGCACAACCACGCTGAAATGGGGTGGCGCTCCATCTTGTTGGAACCACATACGGATTTGGACTTTCCTCGCGTTCCCGTTCGCAGCTCCGTACATAAAATGCATATCGGTCTTCTCCTAATTCGTGAAACAATCCATCCCTTCTGAAATCCACGGTAGAACTGACACGACGAGTGCGACAACTTGTGCTTAATATGTTCGCTGGACAACGCCCTTTAGCACTTAACCCCGTACGTTACGACCATGCATTGTATAACGAAAAGTGCTTGTTTAGGTGTGTTCTATGACCACATAAAATTCTGCCCCAATCTTTTTGAATCACCCTGTATATATATATATATATACACACATAGTATTTATAAAGTGTGAAGGCATAGATTGAACATATAAAGGGGGAGTAAAGGAAAGGGAAATAAAGTGAAAAGCAAGAAAGGGGGGAGTACTTACAGGTAAAGCAGTAAAAGGCCAGGGGGGATTGTGACCCCTGTTCCCGGTTAAAGCAGCTTTTAATCCATGGAAACACTCTCGGAACCACTGCCTTCCCGAAGCAATCTTCCGTCCGACAAAACGCCAAGAAACACTAACAACATAAATGAATCATAAACCAGAGTCCCGGATGGGGACGGGTAGAATGAACAAAGGAACATATCCACAAAGGGTATGTATAACACTGTGTATGTCCACCAGAATATGTATAAAAGTGTTATACATGCTCTTTGTGGATATGTTAGGTATGCCAGAAAAGCAGTAGCAGCTCGTGATCAATACGTAAAGAGAAGCTCCAATTAAAGCATGTTTTGTATGTATGTATGTATGTATGCATGTGTGTATATATATATATATATATATATATATATATATATATATATATATATATATATATATATATACAATATAAAACTTGAAAAAATGCTACAATTTTGAGTGAATTGATTAAAAAGCTAAAAGCAAAAAAATAATTTTTAATACAACTTGTAAAATTGCAGCATAGCGCTTTACATGTGTATACCTATATAAATTTCCAAATAGGACAAGTAGCAATGTACTCGTAAAATTTCTAGATAAGTGACGTAAGTAACGGCCGGGGGGAGTTGCGACCCCCAACACTCCGGTTAAAGCAGTGTTTCCCAACCTTTTTCCTGCCATGCCCCACCTAAGCCTTTCTAAAATTCTTATCCCAATATCAATATCGGTCTAAACCGATATCTTACACCTTCGGGTAGGTCGGACGGGCTGGGTTGAAAGAAAGAAATTAGCAGTTTTATTTATTGTACGATAAATATTTTTAATCTTTTTAGGCCTGCGTCACTCTAGTTCACCACTTATAACACTTGAGCTCTTCGACTCCGGATCTCACCCTCTTCTTGACGTACCACATGCCATCGTCTACGCATTGCATTTTCTCCCTTCGAGGAGCAGTTAGAGGTTGAAAGTTAAGGGGGGGGGGGGCTAGTGTCTTGTAGCGTTGCCACCGATAGAGGTAACGCTTGTAGTCCCCCGTCCTTGTAGATTCTATTTCAAGAATCCGTCACGTTATGATTTTCAGCATCTTGTTCATTACCCACACTAGACCCAGATAGGGTCTGTCAGTGGGATCTCTGTAGAGATTTCCCCGTGGGCAGGGGCCATTGCATTTATTTGTTTTCCATTGTGATGGGCCTAAAGGGGCAATCATGCTCCGTTTGTCCTGGGCCAATCTCGGAACTAGTATCCGGGCCTACCCACACCCACTGAGGGTAAAAAATTATACAGTTGCAAAACAATGAAATAAAAAACTGGAGTTATGATACGTAACGAAATCTTTATTTAGTGATTTTGTCACATATAAATTGATATGAATCTGAATGTCCATGCCATCCTGTGGGGAAGATGGGTCAAAACAAGTTTCATTAAGAAAACATAAACGTGTCAATGAAGCGTTTGAAGCACCAATATGACACTTTTTACCAAACTGGGATTTTTCCATCCAATAACACCTAACTGTATACAGCAATTTCTGGGAAAATCCCATTTTCGTTCAAATGATAGCATTGTTATGTTTCACCCATCCCTTTAAATGAAAGATCTAATAGAGTTATATTATTTAATTCAGAAACATCTATCGATACAATTTCATAGCATGCGATGCGTAAAGCCATGACAACGAATATACTTACCAGTGTTACGCTTCAATCAAAATCTGCATGTTTAATACAATATGCAAGTCTTTCAGCAGTTTGGGGATTTTTCACGCAAAAAGAATATTTTGCCGTTTTAATTTAAATATATCCATGAGAAATTAGTATGTTTATATTTAATTACAAATCGAAATATAACCTTTGAGATTAGCAGGAAAATATTGCTTTCATTTTTTATAACAAACTAAAATGCAACGTTTATTAAAAGAAACGCCTTCAACACCACAGCCATTCACCACAAACATCAATCATCTCAAACCACACCAGTGAAACATATGCCAAGTCCTCCTATAAAACTCAACCATTTTCCACAAGGTTCCTATGAATCCAATATTTTCTATTTTCTCATAATTTATAATTCTAGCATCTATTATCCGTATATACTAATTGCCAAGTGTCCGTCTGTCTGTCCGTCTGTCTGTCTGTCCGTCTGTCTGTCACGCCTTTTTTAGGCACTTCCCGAATAGATAGAGACTTGCAATTTGGTACACGGCTCGGTCGTTCGATAAAACCCCCTGGAAAAATCGAATTTTTCGAAAACGTTCTATAGAGGGGGTGCCCCACACCAAAACGTTCGAAAAGTGAAATGACGGGAAAGCATGCTTTGCGATGAGATAGAGACTTCAAATTTGGTGTATGGGTAAATCGTTCGAAAGGAAGAAAGTGTGCAATTTCAGATTTCCAATATTTTCTACTTAAGGGGGGGTGCAGCACACCAAAACGTTCGAAAAGTGAAATGATAGGAGAGCATGCTTTGCGATGAGGTAGAGACTTCAAATTTGGTGTATGGGTAAATCACTCGAAAGTAAGAAAGTGTGCAATTTCAGATTTCCAATATTTTCTGCTTAAGGGGGGGGGTGCAGCATACCAAAACGTTCGAAAAGTGAAATGATAGGAAAGAATGCTTTGCGATGAGGTAGAGACTTCAAATTTGGTGTATGGGTAAATCGTTCGAAAGGAAGAAAGTGTGCAATTTCAGATTCAGATTTCCAATATTTTCTACTTAAGGGGGGTGCAGCATACCAAAACGTTCGAAAAGTGATATGATAGGAGGGCATGCTTTGCGATGAGAGAGAGACTTTAAGTTTGGAAGTAAATCGTTTGAAACAAAGAAAGTGCGGAATTTCAGATTTCCAATATTTTCTACTTAAGGGGGTGCCGCACACAAAAATGTTCGATTTTCCGTCTACAGGGGGGTGCTCCACACCAAAACGTTCGAAAAGTGAAATGATAGGAAAGCATGCTTTGCGATGATATAGTGACTTCAGATTTGGTGTATGGGTAAATTGTTCGAAAGGCAGATAGTGTGCATTTTCAGATTTCCAATATTTTCTACTCAATGGGGGTGCCACACACCAAAACGTTCGAAAAGTGAAATGATAGGAAAGCCTACTTTGCGATAAGATAGGGACTTCAAATTTGGTATATAGGTAAACCGTTCGAAAGGAAGAAAGTGTGTAATTTCAGATTTCCAATATTTCCTACTTAAGGGGGTGCCGCACACAAAAATGTTCGATTTTCCGAATAAATGAGAAACGGCCCCTTTAAAATTTGGTAGAGGCTCAAAATTTTATATATAGACTAATCATTTGATGAAAACACCCAAAACGAATATAATTTTTCAAAAATGTTCGTTAAAGGGGGGTTCTCCAGAGGAAAACGTTCGAAATGTGAATTGATAAAAAAAAACATGCTTCGAAATATGATACAGACTTCAAATTTGGTGTACAGGTAGATAGTTCGAAAGGAAGAACATGTGCAATTTCAGTTTTCCGATATTTTGAACTTTTGGGGGTACCTCAAAACTAAATGTTCGATTTGTCGAATAAATAAGAAACGCGAATTATTAAAAAATTTACATTATTCAGGGATTGCTTAATGTGGGGCCGTTGATTTTCAACGGGTATGCGGCTAGTCTATTATCTATTATTATATATACTGATTGCCAAGTGTCCGTCTGTCTGTCTGTCACGCTTTTTTTAGGCACTTCCCGAATAGATAGAGACTTGCAATTTGGTACACCTCTCGGTCGTTCGATAAAACCACCTGGAAAAATCGATTTTTTTGAAAACGTTCTATAGACGGGGTGCCCCCACACCAAAACGTTCGAAAAGTGAAATAATGGGAAAGCATGCTTTGCGATGAGATAGAGACTTTAAATTCGGTGTATGGGTAAATCGTTTGAAAAGGAGAAAGTGTGCAATTTTAGATTTCCAATATTTTCTACTTAAGGGGGTGCAGCACACCAAAACGTTCGAAAAGTGAAATGATAGGAAAGCATGCTTTGCGATGAGATAGAGACTTCAAATTTGGTGTATGGGTAAATCGTTTGAAAAGGAGAAATTGTGTGCAATATCAGATTTCCAATATTTTCTACTTAAGGGGCTGCCGCACACCAAAATATTCGATATACAGAATAAATGAGAAAACGCTCCTTTAAAATATAATAGAGGCTTGAAATTTGGTATTTGGCCCAAACATTTGACGGAAAGACGCAAGACGAATATAGTTTTTCAAAAATGTTCGTTTACGGGGTGCTCCAGAGTAAAACGTTCGAAAAGTGAATTGACAAAAAACTATGCTTCGGAATGAGATAGAGATATCAAATTTGGTGTAAGGGTAGATAGTTTGAAAGGAAGAAAGTGAGAAATTTCAGATTTCGAATATTTGCTACTTTAAGGGGTGCGCACACTAATATATTCGATTTTCCTAATAAATGAGGCACGCTTCCTTTTAAATGTGATAGAGGCTTGATATTTGGTATATGGGCCAATCATCTGATAAAACACACAAGACAAACAGAGTTTTTTTAAAAATGTTCATTTATGAATGTGCTTCACAGAAAAAAGTTCCAAAGGAAAAATAATAATATAGGGGTGCCTCGGGATAAGATAGACTTCAATGTGGTGTACGGGTAGATAATTTGATAGGAAGAAATGCGGAAATTTAGTTTCCCAATATCTTCTTCTTTAGGGAGTTTTGCACACCAAAATATTCGATTTGTCGAATAAATGTGAAACGCGAATTATTAAAAAATATACATTATTCAGGGGTTGTTTATTGTGAGACCGTTGATTTTCAACGGGTATTCGGCTAGTTATTATTATATACTAATTGCCAAGTGTCCGTCTGTCTGTCTGTTCGTCTGTCACGCCTTTTTTAGGCACTTCCCGAATAGATAGAGACTTGCAATTTGGTACACGGCTCGGTAGTTCGATAAAACCCCCTGGAAAAATCGAATTTTTCGAAAACGTTCTCTAGAGGGGGTGCTCTACACCAAAACGTTCGAAAAGTGAAATGATAGGAAAGCATGCTTTGCGATGAGATAGAGACTTCAAATTTGGTGTATAGGTAAATCGTTCGAAAGGCAGATAGTGTGCATTTTCAGATTTCCAATATTTTCTACTTAAGGGGGTGCCGCACACCAAAACGTTCGAAAAGTGAAATGATAGGAAAGGCTGCTTAGCGATAAGATAGGGACTTCAAATTTGGTATATGGGTAAACCGTTCAAAAGGAAGAAAGTGTGTAATTTAAGATTTCCAATATTTTCTACTTAAGGGGTTGCCGCACACCAAAACGTTCGAAAAGTGAAATGATAGGAAAGCCTGCTTAGCGATAAGACAGGGACTTCAAATTTGGTATATGGGTAAACCGTTCAAAATGAAGAAAGTGTGTAATTTCAGATTTCCAATATTTCCTACTTAAGGGGGTGCCGCACACAAAAATGTTCGATTTTCCGAATAAATGAGAAACTGCCCCTTTAAAATTTGATAGAGGCTCGAAATTTGATATATGGACTAATCATTTGATGAAAACACCCAAAACGAATATAGTTTTTGTTTAAGGGGATGCTCCATAGGAAAACGTTCGAAATGTGAATTGATAAAAAAAACACATGCTTCGGAATGAGATACAGACTTGAAATTTGGTGTACAGGTAGACAGTTCGAAAGGAAGAACATGTGCAATTTCAGTTTTTCGATATTTTGAACTTCTGGGAGTGCCTCAAAACTAAATGTTCGATTTGTCGAATAAATAAGAAAGGAGAATTATTTAAAAAATTACCTTATTCGGTGGTTGCTTAATGTGGGACCGTTGATTTTCAACGGGTATTCGGCTAGTATATACTAATTGCCAAGTGTCCGTCTGTCTGTCTGTCCGTCTGTCACGCTTTTTTTAGGCACTTCCCGAATAGATAGAGACTTGCAATTTGGTAGACGGCTCAGTCGTTCGATAAAACCCCCTGGAAAAATCGAATTTTTCGAAAGCGTTCTGTAGAGGGGGTGCCCCACACTAAAACGTTCGACAAGTGAAATGACGGGAAAGCATGCTTTACGATGAGATAGAGACTTAAAATTTGGTATATGGGTAAATTACTCGAAATAAAGAAAGTGTGCAATTTCAGATTTCCAATATTTCCTACTTAAGGGGTGGTGCAGTACACCAAAACGTTCGAAAAGTGAAATGATAGGTGAGCATGCTTTGCGATGAGATAGAGACTTCAAGTTTGGTGTATGGGTAAATCGTTTGAAACAAAGAAAGTGTGGAATTTCAGATTTCCAATATTCTCTACTTAAGGGGGTGCCGCACACCAAAATGTTCGATTTGCGGAATAGATGAGAAAACGCTGCTTTAAAATTTGATAGAGGCTTGAAATTCGGTATATGGGCTAATCATTTGATGCAAACACCCAAGACAAATATAGTTTTCCAAAAATGTTCGTTTAAAGGGGTGCTCCAGAGTAAAACGTTCGAAAAGTGAATTGATAAAAAAACCATGCTTCGGATTGAGATAGAGATATCAAATTTGGTATAAGGGTAGATAGTTTGAAAGGAAGAAAGTGTAAAATTTCAGTTTACCAATATTTTCTACTTTAGGGGTGCCGCACATCAAAATGTTCGATTTTCGGAATAAAGGAGAAACACCCCTTTTAAAACGTGATAGAGGCTTGATATTTGATATATGGGAAAATAATCTGACAGAAATCACAAAAAGAATAGAGTTTTTCAAAAATGTATAGTTAAGGGGGTGGGTACTCCACACAAAAGCATTCGAAAGATGAAATGCTAGAAAAGTATGCTTCGCGATGAGATAGAGACTTCAAATTTAGTGTACGGGTAAAAAGTTGGAAAGGAAGAAAGTGTGCAATTTCAGTTTTCCAACATTTGTTATTGTAGGGGTTCCGCTGACTAAAATGTTTGATTTACCGACCAAATGAAAAACGTCTCTTTTACAATGTGATAGAGACTTGAAATTTAGTATATGGGCTAACCATTTGACAAAAAAACCAAAGATGAATACAGTTTGACAAAAATGTTCTTTAACGGGGTGCTACACAGAAAAACGTTCGAAAGGTGAAGTGATAGAAAAACATGCTTCTCGATAGGATAGCGACTTCAAATTTGATGTACGGGTAGATAGTTTGAAAGGAAGAGAGTTTGAAATTTTAGATTTCCAATATTTGCTACTTTAAGGGGTGCGCACACTAATATGTTCAATTCAATAATAAATGAGGCACGCTTCCTTTTAAATGTGATAGAGGTTTGATATTTGGTATTTGTGTCAATCATCTGATAAAAAACACAAGACAGAGTTTTTCAAAAATGTTCATTTATGGATGTGCTTCACAGAAAAAACTTCCAAAGAAGAAATAATAATATAGCAGTGTCTCGGGATGAGATAGACTTTAATGTAGTGTAAGGGTAATTCGAAAGGAAGAAATGCTCGAATTTAGTTTCCCAATATTTTCTTCTTTAGAGGGTTCTGCACACCAAAATATTCGATTTGTCGAATAAATGTTTAACGCGAATTATTAAAAAATTTACATTATTCAGGGGTTGCTTATTGCGAGACCGTTGATTTTCAACGGGTATTCGGCTAGTATATACTAATTGCCAAGTGTCCGTCTGTCTGTCTGTCACGCTTTTTTCAGGCACTTCCCGAATAGATAGACTTGCAATTTGGTACACGGCTCAGTCGTTCGATAAAACCCCTGGAAAAATCGAATTTCCCGAAAACGTTCTATAGAGGGGGGTGCCCCACACCAAAACGTTCAAAAAGTGAAATGATAGGAAAGCATGCTTTGCGATGAGACAGAGACTTGAAATTTGGTGTATGGGTAAATCGTTCGAAAGGAAGAAAGTGTGCAGTATCAGATAACCAATATTTTCTATACTTAAGGGGCTGCCGCACACCAAAATGTTCGATGTACCGAATAAATGAGAAACGTCTCCTTTAAAATTTGATAGAGGCTTGAAATTAGGTATATGGACTAATCATTTGATGAAAACACCCAAGACGAATATAGGTTTTCAAAAACGTTCGTTTAAGGGGGTGCTCTAGAGGAAAACGTTCGAAAGGTGAATTGATAAGAAAACATACTGAGGGATGAGATAGAGATTTGAAATTTGGTGTACGGGTAGATAGTTTTGAAGGAAGAAAGTGTACAATTTCAGTTTTCCAATATTTTATACTTTAGGGGGTGTTGCACACAAAAATGTTCGATTTTCGGAATGAAGTGGAAATATCCCTTTTAGAACGAGATAGTGGCTTGATATGTGGTATATGGGCGAATCATTTGATAGAAAACCCAAAAAGAATGGAGTTTTTCAAAAATATATATTTAAGGGGGGTAAGTACTCCACAGAAAAACATTTTAAGGGTTAAATGATAGAAAAAGTATACTTCGCGATGAGTTAGAGACTTCAAATTTGATATACGGGTATATAGTTTAAAAGGAAGAAAGTGTGCAATTTCAGTTTACAAACATTTGCTATTGTAGAGGGTGCCGCACATTAAATGTTCGATTTCAAGAACAACTGAAAAACTCCTTCTTTAGAGTGTCATAGAAGCTTGAAATTTAGTATATGGGCTAATCATTTGATAAAAAACCCTAAGATTATTAAGATTTTTCAAAAATGATCATTTAAGGGGTTGCAACACAGAAAAACGTAAAAACGTTCGAAATATGAAGTGATAGAAAAGCATGCTCCACAATAGGATAGAGACATCAAATTTGGTGTACTGGTAGATTCTTTAAAAGAAAGAAAGTGTGCAAATTTCTGATTTCCAATATTTGCTACTTTAGGGGGTGTCGCACGCTAATATGTTCGTCTTTCGGACTGAATGAGACACTATTGCTTCTAAATGTGATAGAGGCTTGATATTTGGTATATGGGCCAATCATCTGATAAAAAACACAACGCGAACAGAGTTTTTCAAAAATGTTCATTTATGGGGGTGCTCCAAAGAAAAACGTTCGAAAGGGGAGATGCTAAAATAGTATGCTTCGGGATGAGATAAAGACTTTAATTTGGTGTACTGGTAGATAATTCGAAAGGACGACGTGCGCAATTTAAATTTTCCAATATGTTCTTCTTTAGGGGCCCCTGCACACTAAAATATTCGATTTGCCGAATAAATGTGAAACACGAATTATTCAAAAATTTACATTATTCAGGGGTTGCTTATTGCTAGACCGTTGATTTTCAACGGGTATTCGGCTAGTATCGATATATACTAATTGCCAAGTGTCCGTCTGTCTGTCTGTAACGCTTTTTTTAGGCACTTCCCGAATAGATAGAGACTTGCAATTTGGTACACGGCTCGGTCGTTCGATAAAAACCTCTGGAAAAATCGAATTTTTCGAAAGCATTCTATAGAGGGGGTGCCCCACACCAAAACGTTCGATTTACCGAATAAAAGAGAAACGGCTACTTTAAAATTTGATACAGGCTTGAAATTTGGTATATGGGCTAATCATTTAAAGAAAACACCCAAAACGAATATAGTTTTCTAAAATGTTCGTTTAGGGGGTGCTCCACACCAAAACGTTCGAAAAGTGAAATGATAGGAAAGTATGCTTTGAGATAAGATAGAGACTTCAAATTTGGTGTATGGGTAAACCGTTTGAAAGGAAGAAAGTGTACAATTTCGGATTTCGAATATTTTCTATTTAAGGGGGTGCTGCACACCGAAATGTTCGATTTACCGAATAAATGAGAAACGGCTACATTAAAATTTGATAGAGGCTTGATATTTGGTATATGGGCGAATAATGTGATAGTAAACCCAATGAAAATGGATTTTTTCAAAAATGCATATTTAAGGGGATATGTACTGTACACAAAAACATTCGAAAGGTGAATTGATAGATAAAGCATGCTTTGCAATGAGTTAATGAGATAGAGATTTCAAATATGGTGTAGGGGTAAATAGTTGGAATGGTACAAAATGTGCAATTTCAGTTTTCCAACATTTGCTATTGTAGGGGGGTGCCACTCACTAAAGTATTCGATTTGTCGAACAAACTGAAAACGCCTCCTTTACAATGTGATAGAAGCTTGAAATTTAATATATGGTCTCATCATTTTTAAAACAAACCCAAGATGAATTAATTCCGTTTTTCAAAAATGTTCATTTAAGAGGGTGCAACACAGAAAAACGTTCAAAAGATGAAATGACAGAAAAACATGCTTCGCGATAAAATAGAGACTTCAAATTTGGTGTACGGGGAGATAGTTTGAAAGGAAGAAAGTGTGCATTTTCAGATTTCCAATATTTGCTACTTTAGTGTATGCCGCACACCAATATGTTCGATTTTCCGAATAATGAGACACACTTCCTTTTAAATGTGATACAGGCTTGATATTTGGTATATAAGCCAATCATTAGATAAAAAACTCAAGATGAACAGAGTTTTTCAGAAATGTTTATTTATGAGTCTGCTCCACAGAAAAACATTCGAAAGGGGAAATGATAAATTAACATGCTTCGGGGTGAGATAGAGGCTTTAATTTGGTGTACGGGTAGATAGCTCTAAAGGAAGAAGTGCGCAATTTAAGTTTTCCAATATTTTCTTCTTTAGGGGTTCTGCACATCAAAATATTCGTGTTGCCGAATAAATGTGAAACGCGAATTATTCGAAAATTTACATTATTCAGGTGTTGCTTATTGGGAAACCGTTGATATTCAACGGGTATTCTTCTAGTATATACTAATTGCCAAGTGCCCGTCTGTCTGTCTGTGTGTCTGTCACGCTTTGTTGAGGCACTTCCAGAATAGATAGAGACTTACAATTTAGTACACGGCTCGGTCGTTCGATAAAACCCCCGGGAAAAATTGAATTTTTCGAAAACGTTCTATAGAGGGGGTGCTCCACACCAAAACGTTCGAAATGTGAAATGATGGGAAAGCATGCTTTGCGACGAGATAGAGACTTCAAATTTAGTGTATGGGTAAATCATTCGAAAGGAAGAAAGTGTACAATTTTAGATTTCCAATATTTTCTACTTAAGGGGGTGCCGCACACTAAAACGTTCGAAAAGTGAAATGATAGGAAATCATGCTTTGCGATGAGGTAGACTTCAAATATGGCGTATGGGTAAATTGTTTAAAAGGAAGAAAGTGTGCAATTTCAGAATTCCAATATTTTCTACTTAAGGGGGTGCCGCACACCAAAACGTTCGAAAAGTGAAATGATAGGAAAGCATGCTTTGCGATGAGATAGAGACTACACATTCGGTGTATGGGTAAATCGTTCGAAAGGAAGAAAGTGTGCAATTTCAGATTTCCAATATTCTCTACTTAAGGGGTGTCGCACACCAAAGCGTTCGATTTACCGAATAAATGAGGAAAGACGCCTATAAAATTTGATAGAGGTTTAAAATTTGGTATATGGGCTAATAATTTGACGAATACACTTTTTCAAAAATGTTCGTTTAAGGGGCTGCTCCAGAGTAAAACGTTCGAAAAGTCAATTGATAAAAAAACCATGCTTTGGAATGAGATAGAGATATCAAATTTGGTGTAAGGGTAGATAGTTTGAAAGGAAGAAAGTGTACAATTTCAGTTTACCAATATTTTCTACTTTAGGGGGTGCAGCACACCAAAATGTTCAATTTTCGGAATAAAGGAGAAACGCTCCTTTAAAAACGTGATAGAGGCTTGATATTTGGTATATGGACGAAACATCTCATAGAAATCACAAAAAAAATGTATAGTTAAGAGGGTGGGTATTCCACACAAAAGCATTCGATAGATGAAATGCTAGAAAAGCATGCTTCATGATGAGATAGAGACTTCAAATTTGGTGTACGGGTAAAAAGTTGCAAAGGAAGAAAGGGTGCAATTTCAGTCTTCCAACATTTGCTATTGTAGGGGGTGCTGATCACTAAAATGTTCGATTTGCCGAACAAATGAAAAACGCCTCCTTTACCATGTGATAGAAGCTTGAAATTTAGTATATGGGCTAACCATTTGACAAAAAAACCAAACATGAATACAGTTTGAAAAAAATTTTCATTAACGGGGTGCTACACAGAAAAACGTTCGAAAGGTGAAGTGATAGAAAAAACATGCTTCTCGATAGGATAGAGACTTCAAATTTGGTGTACGGGTAGATAGTTTGAAAGGAAGAAAGCGTGAAATTTCAGATTTCCAATATTTGCTACATTAAGGGGTGCTGCACACTAATATGTTCGATTTTTCGAATAAATGAGGCAAGCTTCTTTTTAAATGTGATAGAGGCTTGATATTCGGTATATGGGCCAATCATCTGATAAAGAACCCAAGACAAAGATAGTTTTTCAGAAATGTTCATTTATGGGTGTGCTTCACAGAAAAAAGTTCCTAAGGTGAAATACTAATATAGGGGTGCCTCTGGATGAAATAGACTTTAATGTGGTGTACGGGTAAATAATTTGAAAGGAAGAAATGTGGAAATTTAGTTTCCCAATATTTTCTTCTTTAGGGGGTTCTGCACACCAAATAATATTCGATTTGTCGAATAAATGTGAAACGCGAATTATTAAAAAATTTACATTATTCAGGGGTTGCTTATTGCGAGACCGTTGATTTTCAACGGGTATTCGGCTAGTATATACTAATTGCTAAGTGCCCGTCTGTCCGTCTGTCTGTCTGTCACGCTTTTTTTAGCCACTTCCCGAATAGATAGAGACTTGCAATTTGGTACACAGCTCGATCGTTCGATAAAACCTCCTGAAAAAATCGAATTTTTCGAAAACGTTCTCTAGAGGGGGAGCTCCCTACCAAAACATTCGAAAAGTGAAATGATAGGAAAGCATGCTTTGCCATAAGATAGAGACTTCAAATTTGGTGTATGGGTAAATAGTTCGAAAGGAAGAAAGTGTGCAATTTCAGAATTCCAATATTTCCTACTTAGGGGGGTGCCACACACAAATGTTCGATTTACCGAATAAATGAGAAACGGCTCCTTTAAAATTTGATAGAGGCTTGAAATTCGGTATATAAATAATCATTTGATAAAAACACCCAAGACGATTATAGTTTTTCAAAAACGTTCGTTTAAGGGGGTGCTCCAGGGGAAAACGTGCGAAGAATTGATAAGAAAACATACTTCGGGATGAGATAGAGATTTGAAATTTGGTGTACAGGTAGATAGTTTGGAAGAAAGAAAGTGTACAATTTCAGTTTTCCAATATTTTCTACTTTAGGGGGTGTTGCACACAAAAATGTTCGATTTTCGGAATGAAGTAAAAACACTCCTTTAAAACGTGATAGAGGCATGATATTTGGCGAATCATTTAATAAAAAACTCAAGAAGAATGGAGTTTTTCAAAAATGTATATTTAAGAGGGGGTGGGTACTCCACAGAAAAACATTCGAAAGGTGAAATGATAGAAAAAGCATGTTTCGCGATGAGATAGAGACTTCAAATTTGGTATACGGATAGAACTGAAATTGCACACTGAAATAGATAGGACTGAAATTGCACACTTTCTTCTTTTCTAACTATCTGTTAGAAAAGAAGAAAGTGTGCAATTTCAGTTTTCCAACATTTGCTATTATAGGGTGTGCCGCACACTAAAATGTTCGATTTCACGAACAAATGAAAAACGCATCCTTTATAATGTGATAGAGGCTTGAAACTTAGTATATGGGGTAATCATTTGATAAAAAAAACCTACGATTATTACGGTTTTTCAAAAATGATCATTTAAGGGGAGTGCAACACAGAAAAACGTTCGAGATATGAAGTGATAGAAAAACATGCTTCACGATAAGATAGAGACATCAAATTTGGTCTACTGGTACATAGTTTGAAAGGAAGAAAGTGTGCAATTTCAGATTTCCAATATTTGTAATTCTAGGGGTGCCGCACACCAATTTGTTCGATTTTCGGAATAAATGAGACACTCTTCCTTTTAATGTGATAGAGGCTTGATATTTGGTATATGAGCCAGTCATCTGATAAGAAACCCAAGGCGAACAGAGTTTTTCAAAAATGGTCATTTATGGGTGTGCTCCACGGAAAAACGTTCGAAAGGGGAGATGATAAAATAGTATGCTTCGGGATGAGATAGAGACTTTAATTTTGTGTACTGGTAGATAGGTCGAAAGGAAGACGTGCGGAATTTAAAATGTACAATATTTTCTTCTTTAGGGGGTTCCGCACACTGAAATATTCGATTTGCCGAATAAATGTGAAACGTCAATTATTAAAAAAATGACAATATTTAGCGATTTCTTATTGCGAGACCGTTGATTTTCAACGGGTATTCGGCAAGTGCTATTTGAAATGCCCAGTTATTCAATAAACACATGGTGTACTCGGTGGAGATTTTTTCATATCTGTGATTGAATAGCAAGTTTCAAAATTTAATATTTCTACATTGCATATTGCCATTATAGTTGCAACTACAATAACTGCAAGCATTAACATGAAGTTTAACTTTTTTAAACATCCTCAAAACAACGTTTGCAGAATAATAAACGTTTGCAGAATTTTAAGATTTAAATATTAACTCTGTGGGATAGTCTAGTATAACACTTGCAAATACATCAAATACGTCTGCTTTTTCATCAATCGCAGAACATGCTGTTTTATAATAGCGTGAAGGAATTTTTATTTCGGAGCAATCTATCTATATATACTAATTGCCAACTGTCTGTCTGTCTGTCCGTCTGTCACGCTTTTTTTAAGCACTTCCCGAATAGATAGAGACTTGCAATTTGGTACACGGCTCAGTCATTCGATAAAACCCCCTGGAAAAATCGAATTTTTCGAAAACGTTCTATAGAGGGGGTGCCCCACACCAAAACGTTCCAAAAGTGAAATGATGGGAGAGCATGCTTTGCGACCAGATAGAGACTTCAAATTTGGTGTATGGATAAATCATTCGAAAGGAAGAAAGTGTGCAATTTCAGATTTGCAATATTTTCTCTTTAAGGGGGTGCCGCACACTAAAATGTTCGATTTACAGAATAAATGAGAAAACACTCCTTTAAAATTTGATAGAGGCTTGAAAGTCGGTATATGGACTAATCATTTGACGGAAACACCCAAGACAAATATAGTTTTTCATAAATGTTCGTTTAAATGGGGTGCTCCAGAGTAAAACGTTCGAAATGTGAATTGGTAAAAAACCGTGCTTCGGAATGAGATAGAGATATCAAATTTGGTATAAGGGTAGATAGTTTGAAAGGAAGAAAGTGTACGATTTCAGTTTACCAATATTTTCTACTTTAGGGGGTGCCGCACACCAAAATGTTCGATTTTCGGAATAAAGGAGAAACACCCCTTTTAAAACGTGATAGCGGCTTGATATTTGATATATGGGCAAATCATCTGACAGAAATCGCAAAAAGAATAGAGTTTTTCAAAAATGTATAGTTAAGGAGGTGGGTACTCCACACAAAAGCATTCGAAAGATGAAATGCTGGAAAAGCATGCTTCGCGATGAGATAGAGACTTCAAATTCGGTGTAACGGGTAAAAAGTTGGAAAGGAAGAAAGTGTGCAATTTCAGTTTTCCAACATTTGTTATTGTAGGGGGGTGCCGCTTACTAAAATGTTCGATTTACCGAACAAATGAAAAACGCCTCCTTTACAATGTAATAGAGACTTGAAATTTAGTATATGGGCTAACCATTTGACAAAAAAACAGTTTGACAAAAATGTTCTTTAACGGGGTGCTACACAGAAAAACGTTCAAAAGGTGAAGTGATAGAAAAACATGCTTCTCGATAGGATAGCGACTTCAAATTTGGTGTACGAGTAGATTGTTTGAAAGGAACAGAGTGTGAAATTTCAGATTTCCATTATTTGCTACTTTAAGGGATGCGCACACTAATATGTTCGATTTTCCGAATAAATGAGGCACGCTTCCTTTTAAATGTGATAGAGCCTTGATATTTGGCATATGGGCCAATCATTTGATAAAAAACACAAGACAGAGTTTTTCAAAAATGTTCATTTATGGATGTGCTTCACAGAAAATAGTTCCAAAGGAGAAATAATAATATAGGGGTGCCTCGGGATGAGATAGACTTTAATGTGGTTTAAGGGTAGATAATTCGAAAGGAAGAAATGTGCAAATTTAGTTTCCCAATATTTTCTTCTTTAGGGAGTTCTGCACACCAAAATATTCGATGTGTCGAATAAATGTGAAATGCGAATTATTAAAAAATTTACGTTATTCAGGGATTGCTTATTGCGAGACCGTTGATTTTCAACGGGTATTCGGCTAGTATTTTTCTATTGCAGAAAGTTCGGCTAGTATTTTTCTATTATAAGAATTCAAAGAATTCGGCTAGTATTTTTCTATTATAAGACTTCGTTGAAAAACTTCAATAAATTTTATTATTTAATTTTTTTTATTTAAGACATTTTATTCTGATTTAAATTGGTAGAACCACCTTTTCTCACTTTGTCTGCGGCAGATCCAGTTCTTCGGAAACTCTTTACTTACCACATAATTATTGAATTATTACGGATTTTAGAGCATGGGCATTTCTTCGGAAGCTCATGATTGTTGAATTATTACGGATTTTAGAGCATGGGCATTTCTTCGGAAGCTCATAATTGTTGAATTATTACGGATTTTAGAGCATGGGCATTTCTTCGGAAGCTCATAATTATTGAATTATTACGGATTTTAGAGCATGGGCATTTCTTCGGAAGCTCATAATTGTTGAATTAGTACGGATTTTAGAGCATGAGCATTTCTTCGGAAGCTCATAATTATTGAATTATTACGGATTTTAGAGCATGGGCATTTCTTCGGAAGCTCATGATTGTTGAATTATTACGGATTTTAGAGCATGGGCATTTCTTCGGAAGCTCATAATTGTTGAATTATTACGGATTTTAGAGCATGGGCATTTCTTCAGAAGCTCATAATTGTTGAATTAGTACGGATTTTAGAGCATGGGCATTTCTTCGGAAGCTCATAATTGTTGAATTAGTACGGATTTTAGAGCATGAGCATTTCTTCGGAAGCTCATAATTGTTGAATTATTACGGATTTTAGAGCATAGGCATTTCTTCTGAAGCTATTCAGTGACGCTCGTATAAGAAATAAGATTAAATTCTCTGGATTCTTCGATTGATAATAAAATTATGTGTAATAATCATTTGATCAATTAAAAACAGCAAATGATATTTTTGATATATTTTTGAGGGTTTATTAGTGCCATTTCTCATAAATTCTGTTATTTCAGTTTCTCAGTACATTATTATGACTTTAAAATATGATGAGCGCAACTTTTCGACCATGATATCTCATAATACGTTTTTCTACAAAACATTTTCTGTGTGTTTCTTCGTTCTTATTGCAAAAACGCAGGGAAGTTTATTAGAGTCTACCTTCGAGTAGTTCAATATTAAGAAAACTATTTGTGAGAAATCTTGAATTCCTTGAGATCTTTACTTCAATGCGATAACGTTTGTTTATCACGTTGCATATGTATATATATATTAAGAACCTTGCACACACAGTGAAAAATGACTTCCGATGCCCCTGGAACTAACAATTCGAAGGGAAAAAAGACGAAATTAGAAAAACAAAGGAGTTTATATTCCAACGTCCAGCTGAGAGAGCCAATCAGAAAGCAGAATCAAGTTCAGTCAGAAATTCTATTGTTTGGTAAAATAGGGACGTATATCTTTAAAATATAACAATTTTTTTAAATGACACAATTTTCTGATAATTTTCAAAAGCATAATAATCGAAATTTTCGATTCCATTCTTTCTCCGGTTAGTTGGGCGTTGCTGTGGAGGAAAATTGGACATTTTCGTGCATGCTTGACAAATAGTTACGCGCGTTGAAACTAAAAAATTTAGATTGAAACGAATGGAGGAATGATTTTAATTGAAACATGGCAATTTTAAAATGGAGTGGTGTTATCTGCTTTATTTATGTAGCGGGTGCTTATTTAGGGCCGGATAATTGATTCTGTGCATTTGTAATTTCTAATAATTGTGTCTACATTATGTTAAATCGCGCAAGGGGTTCGGTTTGATTTTCAACGATTCGTTTCGAAAATCCCGTTCTCAGCGCGGGTGGCGATAAAATGAAATCTCCTTCAGTTGCGATGTGTGAAGCATTGAGACACAAATATATTGAGATTCAGACTCTCGTCGATGTGTGATGCATTACGACACAAAGATATTGAGATTCAGACTCTCGTCGGTGTGTGATGCATTGAGACACAAAGATATTAACATTCAGACTGTCTCGTCGATGTGTGATGCATTGAGAAACAACGATATTGAGATTCAAACTGTCTCGTCGATGTGTGATGCAACAAAGATATTGAGATTCAGACCGTCTCGTCGATGTGTGATGCATTACGACACAAAGATATTGAGATTCAGACTCTCGTCGGTGTGTGATGCATTGAGACACAAAGATATGGAGATTGAGACCGTCTCGTCGATGTGTGATGCATTGAGACACAAAGATATTAAGATTCAGACTATCTCGTCGATGTGTGATGCATTGAGACACAACGATATTGAGATTCAAACTGTCTCGTCGATGTGTGATGCAACAAAGATATTGAGATTCAGACCGTCTCGTCGATGTGTGATGCATTACGACACAAAGATATTGAGATTCAGACTCTCGTCGGTGTGTGATGCATTGAGACACAAAGATATGGAGATTGAGACCGTCTCGTCGATGTGTGAAGCATTGAGACACAAAGATATTAAGATTCAGACTGTCTCGTCGATGTGTGATGCATTACGACACAAAGATATTGAGATTCAGACTCTCGTCGGTGTGTGATGCATTGAGACACAAATATATTGAGATTCAGACCGTCTCGTCGATGTGTGAAGCATTGAGACACAAAGATATTAAGATTCAGACTGTCTCGTCGATGTGTGATGCATTACGACACAAAGATATTGAGATTCAGACTCTCGTCGGTGTGTGATGCATTGAGACACAAAGATATTGAGATTCAGACCGTCTCGTCGATGTGTGAAGCATTGAGACACAAAGATATTAAGATTCAGACCGTCTCGTCGATGTGTGATGCATTACGACACAAAGATATTGAGATTCAGACTCTCGTCGGTGTGTGATGCATTGAGACACAAAGATATTGAGATTCAGACCGTCTCGTCGATGTGTGATGCATTACGACACAAAGATATTGAGATTCAGACTCTCGTCGGTGTGTGATGCATTGAGACACAAAGATATGGAGATTGAGACCGTCTCGTCGATGTGTGATGCATTGAGACACAAAGATATTAACATTCAGACTGTCTCGTCGATGTGTGATGCATTGAGACACAACGATATTGAGATTCAAACTGTCTCGTCGATGTGTGATGCAACAAAGATATTGAGATTCAGACCGTCTCGTCGATGTGTGATGCATTACGACACAAAGATATTGAGATTCAGACTCTCGTCGGTGTGTGATGCATTGAGACACAAAGATATGGAGATTGAGACCGTCTCGTCGATGTGTGATGCATTGAGACACAAAGATATTAAGATTCAGACTGTCTCGTCGATGTGTGATGCATTGAGACACAACGATATTGAGATTCAAACTGTCTCGTCGATGTGTGATGCAACAAAGATATTGAGATTCAGACCGTCTCGTCGATGTGTGATGCATTACGACACAATGATATTGAGATTCAGACTCTCGTCGGTGTGTGATGCATTGAGACACAAAGATATGGAGATTGAGACCGTCTCGTCGATGTGTGATGCATTGAGACACAAAGATATTAAGATTCAGACTGTCTCGTCGATGTGTGATGCATTGAGACACAACGATATTGAGATTCAAACTGTCTCGTCGATGTGTGATGCAACAAAGATATTGAGATTCAGACCGTCTCGTCGATGTGTGATGCATTACGACACAAAGATATTGAGATTCAGACTCTCGTCGGTGTGTGATGCATTGAGACCCAAAGATATGGAGATTGAGACCGTCTCGTGGATGTGTGAAGCATTGAGACACAAAGATATTAAGATTCAGACTGTCTCGTCGATGTGTGATGCATTGAGACACAAAGATATTAAGATTCAGACTGTCTCGTCGATGTGTGATGCATTGAGACACAATGATATTGAGATTCAAACTGTCTCGTCGATGTGTGATGCAACAAAGATATTGAGATTCAGACCGTCTCGTCGATGTGTGATGCATTACGACACAAAGATATTGAGATTCAGACTCTCGTCGGTGTGTGATGCATTGAGACACAAAGATATGGAGATTGAGACCGTCTCGTCGATGTGTGATGCATTGAGACACAAAGATATTAACATTCAGACTGTCTCGTCGATGTGTGATGCATTGAGACACAACGATATTGAGATTCAAACTGTCTTGTCGATGTGTGATGCAACAAAGATATTGAGATTCAGACCGTCTCGTCGATGTGTGATGCATTACGACACAAAGATATTGAGATTCAGGCTCTCGTCGGTGTGTGATGGATTGAGACACAAAGATATGGAGATTGAGACCGTCTCGTCGATGTGTGATGCATTGAGACACAAAGATATTAAGATTCAGACTGTCTCGGCGATGTGTGATGCATTGAGACACAACGATATTGAGATTCAAACTGTCTCGTCGATGTGTGATGCAACAAAGATATTGAGATTCAGACCGTCTCGTCGATGTGTGGTGCATTACGACACAAAGATATTGAGATTCAGACTCTCGTCGGTGTGTGATGCATTGAGACACAAAGATATGGAGATTGAGACCGTCTCGTCGATGTGTGATGCATTGAGACACAAAGATATTAAGATTCAGACTGTCTCGTCGATGTGTGATGCATTGAGACACAACGATATTGAGATTCAAACTGTCTCGTCGATGTGTGATGCAACAAAGATATTGAGATTCAGACCGTCTCGTCGATGTGTGATGCATTACGACACAAAGATATTGAGATTCAGACTCTCGTCGATGTGTGATGCATTGAGACACAAAGATATTAAGATTCAGACTGTCTCGTCGATGTGTGATGCATTGAGACACAACGATATTGAGATTCAAACTGTCTCGTCGATGTGTGATGCATTGAGACACAACGATATTGAGATTCAAACTGTCTCGTCGATGTGTGATGCAACAAAGATATTGAGATTCAGACCGTCTCGTCGATGTGTGGTGCATTACGACACAAAAATATTGAGATTCAGACTCTCGTCGGTGTGTGATGCATTGAGACACAAAGATATGGAGATTGAGACCGTCTCGTCGATGTGTGATGCATTGAGACACAACGATATTGAGATTCAAACTGTCTCGTCGATGTGTGATGCAACAAAGATATTGAGATTCAGACCGTCTCGTCGATGTGTGATGCATTACGACACAAAGATATTGAGATTCAGACTCTCGTCGGTGTGTGATGCATTGAGACACAAAGATATGGAGATTGAGACCGTCTCGTCGATGTGTGATGCATTGAGACACAAAGATATTGAGATTCAAACTGTCTCGTCGATGTGTGATGCAACAAAGATATTGAGATTCAGACCGTCTCGTCGATGTGTGGTGCATTACGACACAAAGATATTGAGATTCAGACTCTCGTCGGTGTGTGATGCATTGAGACACAAAGATATTGAGATTCAGATCGTCTCGTTGATGTGTGATGCATTGAGACACAAAGATATTGAGATTCAGACTGTCTCGTCGATGTGTGATGCAACAAAGATATTGAGATTCAGACCGTCTCGTCGATGTGTGGTGCATTACGACACAAAGATATTGAGATTCAGACTCTCGTCGGTGTGTGATGCATTGAGACACAAAGATATGGAGATTGAGACCGTCTCGTCGATGTGTGATGCATTGAGACACAAAGATATTAACATTCAGACTGTCTCGTCGATGTGTGATGCATTGAGACACAACGATATTGAGATTCAAACTGTCTTGTCGATGTGTGATGCAACAAAGATATTGAGATTCAGACCGTCTCGTCGATGTGTGATGCATTACGACACAAAGATATTGAGATTCAGGCTCTCGTCGGTGTGTGATGGATTGAGACACAAAGATATGGAGATTGAGACCGTCTCGTCGATGTGTGATGCATTGGGACACAAAGATATTAAGATTCAGACTGTCTCGGCGATGTGTGATGCATTGAGACACAACGATATTGAGATTCAAACTGTCTCGTCGATGTGTGATGCAACAAAGATATTGAGATTCAGACCGTCTCGTCGATGTGTGGTGCATTACGACACAAAGATATTGAGATTCAGACTCTCGTCGGTGTGTGATGCATTGAGACACAAAGATATGGAGATTGAGACCGTCTCGTCGATGTGTGATGCATTGAGACACAAAGATATTAAGATTCAGACTGTCTCGTCGATGTGTGATGCATTGAGACACAACGATATTGAGATTCAAACTGTCTCGTCGATGTGTGATGCAACAAAGATATTGAGATTCAGACCGTCTCGTCGATGTGTGATGCATTACGACACAAAGATATTGAGATTCAGACTCTCGTCGATGTGTGATGCATTGAGACACAAAGATATTAAGATTCAGACTCTCGTCGGTGTGTGATGCATTGAGACACAAAGATATTGAGATTCAGACCGTCTCGTCGATGTGTGAAGCATTGAGACACAAAGATATTAAGATTCAGACCGTCTCGTCGATGTGTGATGCATTACGACACAAAGATATTGAGATTCAGACTCTCGTCGGTGTGTGATGCATTGAGACACAAAGATATTGAGATTCAGACCGTCTCGTCGATGTGTGATGCATTACGACACAAAGATATTGAGATTCAGACTCTCGTCGGTGTGTGATGCATTGAGACACAAAGATATGGAGATTGAGACCGTCTCGTCGATGTGTGATGCATTGAGACACAAAGATATTAACATTCAGACTGTCTCGTCGATGTGTGATGCATTGAGACACAACGATATTGAGATTCAAACTGTCTCGTCGATGTGTGATGCAACAAAGATATTGAGATTCAGACCGTCTCGTCGATGTGTGATGCATTACGACACAAAGATATTGAGATTCAGACTCTCGTCGGTGTGTGATGCATTGAGACACAAAGATATGGAGATTGAGACCGTCTCGTCGATGTGTGATGCATTGAGACACAAAGATATTAAGATTCAGACTGTCTCGTCGATGTGTGATGCATTGAGACACAACGATATTGAGATTCAAACTGTCTCGTCGATGTGTGATGCAACAAAGATATTGAGATTCAGACCGTCTCGTCGATGTGTGATGCATTACGACACAATGATATTGAGATTCAGACTCTCGTCGGTGTGTGATGCATTGAGACACAAAGATATGGAGATTGAGACCGTCTCGTCGATGTGTGATGCATTGAGACACAAAGATATTAAGATTCAGACTGTCTCGTCGATGTGTGATGCATTGAGACACAACGATATTGAGATTCAAACTGTCTCGTCGATGTGTGATGCAACAAAGATATTGAGATTCAGACCGTCTCGTCGATGTGTGATGCATTACGACACAAAGATATTGAGATTCAGACTCTCGTCGGTGTGTGATGCATTGAGACCCAAAGATATGGAGATTGAGACCGTCTCGTGGATGTGTGAAGCATTGAGACACAAAGATATTAAGATTCAGACTGTCTCGTCGATGTGTGATGCATTGAGACACAAAGATATTAAGATTCAGACTGTCTCGTCGATGTGTGATGCATTGAGACACAATGATATTGAGATTCAAACTGTCTCGTCGATGTGTGATGCAACAAAGATATTGAGATTCAGACCGTCTCGTCGATGTGTGATGCATTACGACACAAAGATATTGAGATTCAGACTCTCGTCGGTGTGTGATGCATTGAGACACAAAGATATGGAGATTGAGACCGTCTCGTCGATGTGTGATGCATTGAGACACAAAGATATTAACATTCAGACTGTCTCGTCGATGTGTGATGCATTGAGACACAACGATATTGAGATTCAAACTGTCTTGTCGATGTGTGATGCAACAAAGATATTGAGATTCAGACCGTCTCGTCGATGTGTGATGCATTACGACACAAAGATATTGAGATTCAGGCTCTCGTCGGTGTGTGATGGATTGAGACACAAAGATATGGAGATTGAGACCGTCTCGTCGATGTGTGATGCATTGAGACACAAAGATATTAAGATTCAGACTGTCTCGGCGATGTGTGATGCATTGAGACACAACGATATTGAGATTCAAACTGTCTCGTCGATGTGTGATGCAACAAAGATATTGAGATTCAGACCGTCTCGTCGATGTGTGGTGCATTACGACACAAAGATATTGAGATTCAGACTCTCGTCGGTGTGTGATGCATTGAGACACAAAGATATGGAGATTGAGACCGTCTCGTCGATGTGTGATGCATTGAGACACAAAGATATTAAGATTCAGACTGTCTCGTCGATGTGTGATGCATTGAGACACAACGATATTGAGATTCAAACTGTCTCGTCGATGTGTGATGCAACAAAGATATTGAGATTCAGACCGTCTCGTCGATGTGTGATGCATTACGACACAAAGATATTGAGATTCAGACTCTCGTCGATGTGTGATGCATTGAGACACAAAGATATTAAGATTCAGACTGTCTCGTCGATGTGTGATGCATTGAGACACAACGATATTGAGATTCAAACTGTCTCGTCGATGTGTGATGCATTGAGACACAACGATATTGAGATTCAAACTGTCTCGTCGATGTGTGATGCAACAAAGATATTGAGATTCAGACCGTCTCGTCGATGTGTGGTGCATTACGACACAAAAATATTGAGATTCAGACTCTCGTCGGTGTGTGATGCATTGAGACACAAAGATATGGAGATTGAGACCGTCTCGTCGATGTGTGATGCATTGAGACACAACGATATTGAGATTCAAACTGTCTCGTCGATGTGTGATGCAACAAAGATATTGAGATTCAGACCGTCTCGTCGATGTGTGATGCATTACGACACAAAGATATTGAGATTCAGACTCTCGTCGGTGTGTGATGCATTGAGACACAAAGATATGGAGATTGAGACCGTCTCGTCGATGTGTGATGCATTGAGACACAAAGATATTGAGATTCAAACTGTCTCGTCGATGTGTGATGCAACAAAGATATTGAGATTCAGACCGTCTCGTCGATGTGTGGTGCATTACGACACAAAGATATTGAGATTCAGACTCTCGTCGGTGTGTGATGCATTGAGACACAAAGATATTGAGATTCAGATCGTCTCGTTGATGTGTGATGCATTGAGACACAAAGATATTGAGATTCAGACTGTCTCGTCGATGTGTGATGCAACAAAGATATTGAGATTCAGACCGTCTCGTCGATGTGTGGTGCATTACGACACAAAGATATTGAGATTCAGACTCTCGTCGGTGTGTGATGCATTGAGACACAAAGATATGGAGATTGAGACCGTCTCGTCGATGTGTGATGCATTGAGACACAAAGATATTAACATTCAGACTGTCTCGTCGATGTGTGATGCATTGAGACACAACGATATTGAGATTCAAACTGTCTTGTCGATGTGTGATGCAACAAAGATATTGAGATTCAGACCGTCTCGTCGATGTGTGATGCATTACGACACAAAGATATTGAGATTCAGGCTCTCGTCGGTGTGTGATGGATTGAGACACAAAGATATGGAGATTGAGACCGTCTCGTCGATGTGTGATGCATTGGGACACAAAGATATTAAGATTCAGACTGTCTCGGCGATGTGTGATGCATTGAGACACAACGATATTGAGATTCAAACTGTCTCGTCGATGTGTGATGCAACAAAGATATTGAGATTCAGACCGTCTCGTCGATGTGTGGTGCATTACGACACAAAGATATTGAGATTCAGACTCTCGTCGGTGTGTGATGCATTGAGACACAAAGATATGGAGATTGAGACCGTCTCGTCGATGTGTGATGCATTGAGACACAAAGATATTAAGATTCAGACTGTCTCGTCGATGTGTGATGCATTGAGACACAACGATATTGAGATTCAAACTGTCTCGTCGATGTGTGATGCAACAAAGATATTGAGATTCAGACTCTCGTCGATGTGTGATGCATTACGACACAAAGATATTGAGATTCAGACTCTCGTCGATGTGTGGTGCATTACGACACAAAAATATTGAGATTCAGACTCTCGTCGGTGTGTGATGCATTGAGACACAAAGATATGGAGATTGAGACCGTCTCGTCGATGTGTGATGCATTGAGACACAACGATATTGAGATTCAAACTGTCTCGTCGATGTGTGATGCAACAAAGATATTGAGATTCAGACCGTCTCGTCGATGTGTGATGCATTACGACACAAAGATATTGAGATTCAGACTCTCGTCGGTGTGTGATGCATTGAGACACAAAGATATGGAGATTGAGACCGTCTCGTCGATGTGTGATGCATTGAGACACAAAGATATTGAGATTCAAACTGTCTCGTCGATGTGTGATGCAACAAAGATATTGAGATTCAGACCGTCTCGTCGATGTGTGGTGCATTACGACACAAAGATATTGAGATTCAGACTCTCGTCGGTGTGTGATGCATTGAGACACAAAGATATTGAGATTCAGATCGTCTCGTTGATGTGTGATGCATTGAGACACAAAGATATTGAGATTCAGACTGTCTCGTCGATGTGTGATGCAACAAAGATATTGAGATTCAGACCGTCTCGTCGATGTGTGGTGCATTACGACACAAAGATATTGAGATTCAGACTCTCGTCGGTGTGTGATGCATTGAGACACAAAGATATGGAGATTGAGACCGTCTCGTCGATGTGTGATGCATTGAGACACAACGATATTGAGATTCAAACTGTCTCGTCGATGTGTGATGCAACAAAGATATTGAGATTCAGACCGTCTCGTCGATGTGTGATGCATTACGACCCAAAGATATTGAGATTCAGACTCTCGTCGGTGTGTGATGCATTGAGACACAAAGATATGGAGATTGAGACCGTCTCGTCGATGTGTGATGCATTGAGACACAAAGATATTGAGATTCAAACTGTCTCGTCGATGTGTGATGCAACAAATATATTGAGATTCAGACCGTCTCGTCGATGTGTGGTGCATTACGACACAAAGATATTGAGATTCAGACTCTCGTCGGTGTGTGATGCATTGAGACACAAAGATATTGAGATTCAGATCGTCTCGTTGATGTGTGATGCATTGAGACACAAAGATATTGAGATTCAGACTGTCTCGTCGATGTGTGATGCAACAAAGATATTGAGATTCAGACCGTCTCGTCGATGTGTGGTGCATTACGACACAAAGATATTGAGATTCAGACTCTCGTCGGTGTGTGATGCATTGAGACACAAAGATATTGAGATTCAGATCGTCTCGTTGATGTGTGATGCATTGAGACACAAAGATATTGAGATTCAGACTGTCTCGTCGATGTGTGATGCAACAAAGATATTGAGATTCAGACCGTCTCGTCGATGTGTGGTGCATTACGACACAAAGATATTGAGATTCAGACTCTCGTCGGTGTGTGATGCATTGAGACACAAAGATATTGAGATTCAGATCGTCTCGTTGATGTGTGATGCATTGAGACACAAAGATATTGAGATTCAGACTGTCTCGTCGATGTGTGATGCAACAAAGATATTGAGATTCAGACCGTCTCGTCGATGTGTGGTGCATTGTGACACAAATATATTGAGATTCAGACTCTCGTTGATGTGTGATGCATTGAGACACAAAGATATTTGAGATTCAGACTGTCTCGTAGTCCAGCGAGTATCACCTATTTCCATTGAAACCTTACATAAAACTAGAGCGCATAGAAAAAATCCTTGTGTTCTTGCTAAGTTACTAATAGGTGTATGTTTCCGCGAAGAACTCCAAAATATCGAACCCATACATTATCTCGGACTTCCATCCATGAAAAGACAAATCCGAAAAGAAATCTGCTACCGGAAAGTTAAACAAAGAATTAGAAATGCCATTAACTTTGGGAGAGCGCAAAGTTTGTTCTAGTCCCTCAGGCTAATTTTGAAAAGAATCCATTAGAATAGTTTTTCTTTATCTCTCTCTATTTAAAAAAAGTGCACAAAATTCTTTTTAAATTATATAAGGCATCGGCATTAAAATTCTCAAGGCAGCAAATGGTACGGATACTTTGAAATACTGTCGCCTTCTAATTAGCTTGCAATCGGATATAAATTTCTGTTTTTCGTACAATTTTCAAGTGAAAAATTGGTTACGCTATTTTCGAGGTGAACATTTCATTTGCTTTCATTTGTCTTCAATATCTAATCTTCCGTTCTTAAAAACGTTATCTAAAAAAATAGTAATATTTAAATAGCGGTCGGAATAATTAATGTATTTTTAACTGCTTAAATCAAAAGTAAATATTAAATCTCTTTAGATGACATTCCATTTGATTTAAACAGTTAAAAATGCATTAATTATTTAGACTATTATTTAATTATTCATTTAAATATTACTTTTTTAAATGGAAACAGCGTTTTCAACAAGAAATCCGGACAATAGTGTAATGTTTGTTTGTAAGAATCAAGAAACAGGCCCATTCATCATTGTCCGAAATCGTACACATTTACGAAACGTAACTATATATTTAGCAGAAAGTCTGATTCTCGGTAAGTAATTACGCCATTTCTCGTTCCATGTCAAATCATCCAGGCCATGCAACCCAGCACATAGAATTTAATGAATATACCCCATAGCTCTCATGAAAAATACAAAAGTTTAGTAGATATACAGGTCCTTGAAGTTTTGCAGTAGAATTAAAATGGCTGCCCGAGAATTAAGCTGGGATATTTTCAAAAATCCCTTTAGTGCACATATACACCTAATTAGTTTTGGATTGAACCCGGGTTGAAAAAAATAAAATACATTAAATCCTATGGGACCTCATTTTTTAAACAATTTTCAAGCGAATTTAAAATTCACAAATGGCTTCGAAAGTTTTAAGAATTATTCAAATGATCCCATAATATATATATATATAAAATTCAGCAAAATAGGTTCGGTAGTTTTTTAAATAAGAATTAAAATAATAATGACACCCATATAATATGATGAGATCGCGTGACCCACTTGAAAATAAAATAGAGCATCCATCTTTTTTCCCACAGTAAAAATCGTGATTTTTAAAGCTCTTAAATTTACATTGAGTGTTGCATCCGTCCTAAAACCGCTTTATTTTTGCGTATTTTCTGTGCATCTCTATTCTGCGCCAACGCAATGACACTATTTTTGAGTTTAAAGGATTCTCCAACTTTGATTATTTCTACAACGAAGCCTCATTTTAATGGTTGCAGAATGTAAACACATCAAGCTGTAAGATGGATTGTATAAGAATAACTGAATTTTTTTAGGACAAAATGATTGAGCTCTGGAGTTTTAAAATATAGGCGATATAAATGCAGTAGGCGATTTTATAGACGCAAAATTATTTAACTCTGGAGTCTGGAATAAAAGTGTATGAATGCTTTTACATAGAGAACCAGACGATTTATATTTCGATGACGTCATTTGAATAAAGTTTTAAGTTTTCAAGTAAAATAAATTATTGTAGTTCTGTGATCATTAAAAAAATATCACCGCTGAATGTATCGCATTTTCCATTTCAGTTGGAAAGTGTTTCATAATCAATGCTTTATGCGTGATTGATCTTTCTTGTTAAATGATAAATCAGAATTATAATTTAGCTAAGCATATAAATTTTTTTTTTTTTTTTTTTCAAATTTTGTCAATAATACACACTCTCTATAAACTGGTTTTTATGCAAATCGAAATAAATATTCTTAATAATATAAATAAATTTCTAGAAATACTAAATTGATCTTTGTATAGAAAAGTTTTAATTTAATCTATGCTTCTCCATTCTTAAAAATTGCCTGAATCAGGATATTTAAAATTTGGCAAACATGTCAAAGAATTGAAAACCTAATGCAGTGATTAGTACTATAAGCACTAGCAGATCAGTTTTGTTCTGCACCTCGCTTTGAGAAAGTCCCTATCAGCAGGTTCCATGAAAAACGTATTTACTGCGGAATCTGGTAACGGCATGGAACATTCATAAAATCCAATACCTAATATTCTTAATAAATATTCTTAATAATATAAATAAATTTCTAGAAATACTAAATTGATCTTTGTATAGAAAAGTTTTAATTTAATCTATGCTTCTCCATTCTTAAAAATTGCCTGAATCAGGATATTTAAAATTTGGCAAACATGTCAAAGAATTGAAAACCTAATGCAGTGATTAGTACTATAAGCACTAGCAGATCAGTTTTGTTCTGCACCTCGCTTTGAGAAAGTCCCTATCAGCAGGTTCCATGAAAAACGTATTTACTGCGGAATCTGGTAACGGCATGGAACATTCATAAAATCCAATACCTAATATTCTTAATAAATATTCTTAATAATATAAATAAATTTCTAGAAATACTAAATTGATCTTTGTATAGAAAAGTTTTAATTTAATCTATGCTTCTCCATTCTTAAAAATTGCCTGAATCAGGATATTTAAAATTTGGCAAACATGTCAAAGAATTGAAAACCTAATGCAGTGATTAGTACTATAAGCACTAGCAGATCAGTTTTGTTCTGCACCTCGCTTTGAGAAAGTCCCTATCAGCAGGTTCCATGAAAAACGTATTTACTGCGGAATCTGGTAACGGCATGGAACATTCATAAAATCCAATACCTAATATTCTTAATAAATATTCTTAATAATATAAATAAATTTCTAGAAATACTAAATTGATCTTTGTATAGAAAAGTTTTAATTTAATCTATGCTTCTCCATTCTTAAAAATTGCCTGAATCAGGATATTTAAAATTTGGCAAACATGTCAAAGAATTGAAAACCTAATGCAGTGATTAGTACTATAAGCACTAGCAGATCAGTTTTGTTCTGCACCTCGCTTTGAGAAAGTCCCTATCAGCAGGTTCCATGAAAAACGTATTTACTGCGGAATTAGGTAACGGCATGGAACATTCATAAAATCCAATACCTAATATTCTTAATAAATATTCTTAATAATATAAATAAATTTCTAGAAATACTAAATTGATCTTTGTATAGAAAAGTTTTAATTTAATCTATGCTTCTCCATTCTTAAAAATTGCCTGAATCAGGATATTTAAAATTTGGCAAACATGTCAAAGAATTGAAAACCTAATGCAGTGATTAGTACTATAAGCACTAGCAGATCAGTTTTGTTCTGCACCTCGCTTTGAGAAAGTCCCTATCAGCAGGTTCCATGAAAAACGTATTTACTGCGGAATCTGGTAACGGCATGGAACATTCATAAAATCCAATACCTAATATTCTTAATAAATATTCTTAATAATATAAATAAATTTCTAGAAATACTAAATTGATCTTTGTATAGAAAAGTTTTAATTTAATCTATGCTTCTCCATTCTTAAAAATTGCCTGAATCAGGATATTTAAAATTTGGCAAACATGTCAAAGAATTGAAAACCTAATGCAGTGATTAGTACTATAAGCACTAGCAGATCAGTTTTGTTCTGCACCTCGCTTTGAGAAAGTCCCTATCAGCAGGTTCCATGAAAAACGTATTTACTGCGGAATCTGGTAACGGCATGGAACATTCATAAAATCCAATACCTAATATTCTTAATAAATATTCTTAATAATATAAATAAATTTCTAGAAATACTAAATTGATCTTTGTATAGAAAAGTTTTAATTTAATCTATGCTTCTCCATTCTTAAAAATTGCCTGAATCAGGATATTTAAAATTTGGCAAACATGTCAAAGAATTGAAAACCTAATGCAGTGATTAGTACTATAAGCACTAGCAGATCAGTTTTGTTCTGCACCTCGCTTTGAGAAAGTCCCTATCAGCAGGTTCCATGAAAAACGTATTTACTGCGGAATTAGGTAACGGCATGGAACATTCATAAAATCCAATACCTAATATTCTTAATAAATATTCTTAATAATATAAATAAATTTCTAGAAATACTAAATTGATCTTTGTATAGAAAAGTTTTAATTTAATCTATGCTTCTCCATTCTTAAAAATTGCCTGAATCAGGATATTTAAAATTTGGCAAACATGTCAAAGAATTGAAAACCTAATGCAGTGATTAGTACTATAAGCACTAGCAGATCAGTTTTGTTCTGCACCTCGCTTTGAGAAAGTCCCTATCAGCAGGTTCCATGAAAAACGTATTTACTGCGGAATCTGGTAACGGCATGGAACATTCATAAAATCCAATACCTAATATTCTTAATAAATATTCTTAATAATATAAATAAATTTCTAGAAATACTAAATTGATCTTTGTATAGAAAAGTTTTAATTTAATCTATGCTTCTCCATTCTTAAAAATTGCCTGAATCAGGATATTTAAAATTTGGCAAACATGTCAAAGAATTGAAAACCTAATGCAGTGATTAGTACTATAAGCACTAGCAGATCAGTTTTGTTCTGCACCTCGCTTTGAGAAAGTCCCTATCAGCAGGTTCCATGAAAAACGTATTTACTGCGGAATCTGGTAACGGCATGGAACATTCATAAAATCCAATACCTAATATTCTTAATAAATATTCTTAATAATATAAATAAATTTCTAGAAATACTAAATTGATCTTTGTATAGAAAAGTTTTAATTTAATCTATGCTTCTCCATTCTTAAAAATTGCCTGAATCAGGATATTTAAAATTTGGCAAACATGTCAAAGAATTGAAAACCTAATGCAGTGATTAGTACTATAAGCACTAGCAGATCAGTTTTGTTCTGCACCTCGCTTTGAGAAAGTCCCTATCAGCAGGTTCCATGAAAAACGTATTTACTGCGGAATCTGGTAACGGCATGGAACATTCATAAAATCCAATACCTAATATTCTTAATAAATATTCTTAATAATATAAATAAATTTCTAGAAATACTAAATTGATCTTTGTATAGAAAAGTTTTAATTTAATCTATGCTTCTCCATTCTTAAAAATTGCCTGAATCAGGATATTTAAAATTTGGCAAACATGTCAAAGAATTGAAAACCTAATGCAGTGATTAGTACTATAAGCACTAGCAGATCAGTTTTGTTCTGCACCTCGCTTTGAGAAAGTCCCTATCAGCAGGTTCCATGAAAAACGTATTTACTGCGGAATCTGGTAACGGCATGGAACATTCATAAAATCCAATACCTAATATTCTTAATAAATATTCTTAATAATATAAATAAATTTCTAGAAATACTAAATTGATCTTTGTATAGAAAAGTTTTAATTTAATCTATGCTTCTCCATTCTTAAAAATTGCCTGAATCAGGATATTTAAAATTTGGCAAACATGTCAAAGAATTGAAAACCTAATGCAGTGATTAGTACTATAAGCACTAGCAGATCAGTTTTGTTCTGCACCTCGCTTTGAGAAAGTCCCTATCAGCAGGTTCCATGAAAAACGTATTTACTGCGGAATTAGGTAACGGCATGGAACATTCATAAAATCCAATACCTAATATTCTTAATAAATATTCTTAATAATATAAATAAATTTCTAGAAATACTAAATTGATCTTTGTATAGAAAAGTTTTAATTTAATCTATGCTTCTCCATTCTTAAAAATTGCCTGAATCAGGATATTTAAAATTTGGCAAACATGTCAAAGAATTGAAAACCTAATGCAGTGATTAGTACTATAAGCACTAGCAGATCAGTTTTGTTCTGCACCTCGCTTTGAGAAAGTCCCTATCAGCAGGTTCCATGAAAAACGTATTTACTGCGGAATCTGGTAACGGCATGGAACATTCATAAAATCCAATACCTAATATTCTTAATAAATATTCTTAATAATATAAATAAATTTCTAGAAATACTAAATTGATCTTTGTATAGAAAAGTTTTAATTTAATCTATGCTTCTCCATTCTTAAAAATTGCCTGAATCAGGATATTTAAAATTTGGCAAACATGTCAAAGAATTGAAAACCTAATGCAGTGATTAGTACTATAAGCACTAGCAGATCAGTTTTGTTCTGCACCTCGCTTTGAGAAAGTCCCTATCAGCAGGTTCCATGAAAAACGTATTTACTGCGGAATCTGGTAACGGCATGGAACATTCATAAAATCCAATACCTAATATTCTTAATAAATATTCTTAATAATATAAATAAATTTCTAGAAATACTAAATTGATCTTTGTATAGAAAAGTTTTAATTTAATCTATGCTTCTCCATTCTTAAAAATTGCCTGAATCAGGATATTTAAAATTTGGCAAACATGTCAAAGAATTGAAAACCTAATGCAGTGATTAGTACTATAAGCACTAGCAGATCAGTTTTGTTCTGCACCTCGCTTTGAGAAAGTCCCTATCAGCAGGTTCCATGAAAAACGTATTTACTGCGGAATCTGGTAACGGCATGGAACATTCATAAAATCCAATACCTAATATTCTTAATAAATATTCTTAATAATATAAATAAATTTCTAGAAATACTAAATTGATCTTTGTATAGAAAAGTTTTAATTTAATCTATGCTTCTCCATTCTTAAAAATTGCCTGAATCAGGATATTTAAAATTTGGCAAACATGTCAAAGAATTGAAAACCTAATGCAGTGATTAGTACTATAAGCACTAGCAGATCAGTTTTGTTCTGCACCTCGCTTTGAGAAAGTCCCTATCAGCAGGTTCCATGAAAAACGTATTTACTGCGGAATCTGGTAACGGCATGGAACATTCATAAAATCCAATACCTAATATTCTTAATAAATATTCTTAATAATATAAATAAATTTCTAGAAATACTAAATTGATCTTTGTATAGAAAAGTTTTAATTTAATCTATGCTTCTCCATTCTTAAAAATTGCCTGAATCAGGATATTTAAAATTTGGCAAACATGTCAAAGAATTGAAAACCTAATGCAGTGATTAGTACTATAAGCACTAGCAGATCAGTTTTGTTCTGCACCTCGCTTTGAGAAAGTCCCTATCAGCAGGTTCCATGAAAAACGTATTTACTGCGGAATCTGGTAACGGCATGGAACATTCATAAAATCCAATACCTAATATTCTTAATAAATATTCTTAATAATATAAATAAATTTCTAGAAATACTAAATTGATCTTTGTATAGAAAAGTTTTAATTTAATCTATGCTTCTCCATTCTTAAAAATTGCCTGAATCAGGATATTTAAAATTTGGCAAACATGTCAAAGAATTGAAAACCTAATGCAGTGATTAGTACTATAAGCACTAGCAGATCAGTTTTGTTCTGCACCTCGCTTTGAGAAAGTCCCTATCAGCAGGTTCCATGAAAAACGTATTTACTGCGGAATCTGGTAACGGCATGGAACATTCATAAAATCCAATACCTAATATTCTTAATAAATATTCTTAATAATATAAATAAATTTCTAGAAATACTAAATTGATCTTTGTATAGAAAAGTTTTAATTTAATCTATGCTTCTCCATTCTTAAAAATTGCCTGAATCAGGATATTTAAAATTTGGCAAACATGTCAAAGAATTGAAAACCTAATGCAGTGATTAGTACTATAAGCACTAGCAGATCAGTTTTGTTCTGCACCTCGCTTTGAGAAAGTCCCTATCAGCAGGTTCCATGAAAAACGTATTTACTGCGGAATTAGGTAACGGCATGGAACATTCATAAAATCCAATACCTAATATTCTTAATAAATATTCTTAATAATATAAATAAATTTCTAGAAATACTAAATTGATCTTTGTATAGAAAAGTTTTAATTTAATCTATGCTTCTCCATTCTTAAAAATTGCCTGAATCAGGATATTTAAAATTTGGCAAACATGTCAAAGAATTGAAAACCTAATGCAGTGATTAGTACTATAAGCACTAGCAGATCAGTTTTGTTCTGCACCTCGCTTTGAGAAAGTCCCTATCAGCAGGTTCCATGAAAAACGTATTTACTGCGGAATCTGGTAACGGCATGGAACATTCATAAAATCCAATACCTAATATTCTTAATAAATATTCTTAATAATATAAATAAATTTCTAGAAATACTAAATTGATCTTTGTATAGAAAAGTTTTAATTTAATCTATGCTTCTCCATTCTTAAAAATTGCCTGAATCAGGATATTTAAAATTTGGCAAACATGTCAAAGAATTGAAAACCTAATGCAGTGATTAGTACTATAAGCACTAGCAGATCAGTTTTGTTCTGCACCTCGCTTTGAGAAAGTCCCTATCAGCAGGTTCCATGAAAAACGTATTTACTGCGGAATCTGGTAACGGCATGGAACATTCATAAAATCCAATACCTAATATTCTTAATAAATATTCTTAATAATATAAATAAATTTCTAGAAATACTAAATTGATCTTTGTATAGAAAAGTTTTAATTTAATCTATGCTTCTCCATTCTTAAAAATTGCCTGAATCAGGATATTTAAAATTTGGCAAACATGTCAAAGAATTGAAAACCTAATGCAGTGATTAGTACTATAAGCACTAGCAGATCAGTTTTGTTCTGCACCTCGCTTTGAGAAAGTCCCTATCAGCAGGTTCCATGAAAAACGTATTTACTGCGGAATCTGGTAACGGCATGGAACATTCATAAAATCCAATACCTAATATTCTTAATAAATATTCTTAATAATATAAATAAATTTCTAGAAATACTAAATTGATCTTTGTATAGAAAAGTTTTAATTTAATCTATGCTTCTCCATTCTTAAAAATTGCCTGAATCAGGATATTTAAAATTTGGCAAACATGTCAAAGAATTGAAAACCTAATGCAGTGATTAGTACTATAAGCACTAGCAGATCAGTTTTGTTCTGCACCTCGCTTTGAGAAAGTCCCTATCAGCAGGTTCCATGAAAAACGTATTTACTGCGGAATTAGGTAACGGCATGGAACATTCATAAAATCCAATACCTAATATTCTTAATAAATATTCTTAATAATATAAATAAATTTCTAGAAATACTAAATTGATCTTTGTATAGAAAAGTTTTAATTTAATCTATGCTTCTCCATTCTTAAAAATTGCCTGAATCAGGATATTTAAAATTTGGCAAACATGTCAAAGAATTGAAAACCTAATGCAGTGATTAGTACTATAAGCACTAGCAGATCAGTTTTGTTCTGCACCTCGCTTTGAGAAAGTCCCTATCAGCAGGTTCCATGAAAAACGTATTTACTGCGGAATCTGGTAACGGCATGGAACATTCATAAAATCCAATACCTAATATTCTTAATAAATATTCTTAATAATATAAATAAATTTCTAGAAATACTAAATTGATCTTTGTATAGAAAAGTTTTAATTTAATCTATGCTTCTCCATTCTTAAAAATTGCCTGAATCAGGATATTTAAAATTTGGCAAACATGTCAAAGAATTGAAAACCTAATGCAGTGATTAGTACTATAAGCACTAGCAGATCAGTTTTGTTCTGCACCTCGCTTTGAGAAAGTCCCTATCAGCAGGTTCCATGAAAAACGTATTTACTGCGGAATCTGGTAACGGCATGGAACATTCATAAAATCCAATACCTAATATTCTTAATAAATATTCTTAATAATATAAATAAATTTCTAGAAATACTAAATTGATCTTTGTATAGAAAAGTTTTAATTTAATCTATGCTTCTCCATTCTTAAAAATTGCCTGAATCAGGATATTTAAAATTTGGCAAACATGTCAAAGAATTGAAAACCTAATGCAGTGATTAGTACTATAAGCACTAGCAGATCAGTTTTGTTCTGCACCTCGCTTTGAGAAAGTCCCTATCAGCAGGTTCCATGAAAAACGTATTTACTGCGGAATTAGGTAACGGCATGGAACATTCATAAAATCCAATACCTAATATTCTTAATAAATATTCTTAATAATATAAATAAATTTCTAGAAATACTAAATTGATCTTTGTATAGAAAAGTTTTAATTTAATCTATGCTTCTCCATTCTTAAAAATTGCCTGAATCAGGATATTTAAAATTTGGCAAACATGTCAAAGAATTGAAAACCTAATGCAGTGATTAGTACTATAAGCACTAGCAGATCAGTTTTGTTCTGCACCTCGCTTTGAGAAAGTCCCTATCAGCAGGTTCCATGAAAAACGTATTTACTGCGGAATCTGGTAACGGCATGGAACATTCATAAAATCCAATACCTAATATTCTTAATAAATATTCTTAATAATATAAATAAATTTCTAGAAATACTAAATTGATCTTTGTATAGAAAAGTTTTAATTTAATCTATGCTTCTCCATTCTTAAAAATTGCCTGAATCAGGATATTTAAAATTTGGCAAACATGTCAAAGAATTGAAAACCTAATGCAGTGATTAGTACTATAAGCACTAGCAGATCAGTTTTGTTCTGCACCTCGCTTTGAGAAAGTCCCTATCAGCAGGTTCCATGAAAAACGTATTTACTGCGGAATCTGGTAACGGCATGGAACATTCATAAAATCCAATACCTAATATTCTTAATAAATATTCTTAATAATATAAATAAATTTCTAGAAATACTAAATTGATCTTTGTATAGAAAAGTTTTAATTTAATCTATGCTTCTCCATTCTTAAAAATTGCCTGAATCAGGATATTTAAAATTTGGCAAACATGTCAAAGAATTGAAAACCTAATGCAGTGATTAGTACTATAAGCACTAGCAGATCAGTTTTGTTCTGCACCTCGCTTTGAGAAAGTCCCTATCAGCAGGTTCCATGAAAAACGTATTTACTGCGGAATTAGGTAACGGCATGGAACATTCATAAAATCCAATACCTAATATTCTTAATAAATATTCTTAATAATATAAATAAATTTCTAGAAATACTAAATTGATCTTTGTATAGAAAAGTTTTAATTTAATCTATGCTTCTCCATTCTTAAAAATTGCCTGAATCAGGATATTTAAAATTTGGCAAACATGTCAAAGAATTGAAAACCTAATGCAGTGATTAGTACTATAAGCACTAGCAGATCAGTTTTGTTCTGCACCTCGCTTTGAGAAAGTCCCTATCAGCAGGTTCCATGAAAAACGTATTTACTGCGGAATTAGGTAACGGCATGGAACATTCATAAAATCCAATACCTAATATTCTTAATAAATATTCTTAATAATATAAATAAATTTCTAGAAATACTAAATTGATCTTTGTATAGAAAAGTTTTAATTTAATCTATGCTTCTCCATTCTTAAAAATTGCCTGAATCAGGATATTTAAAATTTGGCAAACATGTCAAAGAATTGAAAACCTAATGCAGTGATTAGTACTATAAGCACTAGCAGATCAGTTTTGTTCTGCACCTCGCTTTGAGAAAGTCCCTATCAGCAGGTTCCATGAAAAACGTATTTACTGCGGAATCTGGTAACGGCATGGAACATTCATAAAATCCAATACCTAATATTCTTAATAAATATTCTTAATAATATAAATAAATTTCTAGAAATACTAAATTGATCTTTGTATAGAAAAGTTTTAATTTAATCTATGCTTCTCCATTCTTAAAAATTGCCTGAATCAGGATATTTAAAATTTGGCAAACATGTCAAAGAATTGAAAACCTAATGCAGTGATTAGTACTATAAGCACTAGCAGATCAGTTTTGTTCTGCACCTCGCTTTGAGAAAGTCCCTATCAGCAGGTTCCATGAAAAACGTATTTACTGCGGAATCTGGTAACGGCATGGAACATTCATAAAATCCAATACCTAATATTCTTAATAAATATTCTTAATAATATAAATAAATTTCTAGAAATACTAAATTGATCTTTGTATAGAAAAGTTTTAATTTAATCTATGCTTCTCCATTCTTAAAAATTGCCTGAATCAGGATATTTAAAATTTGGCAAACATGTCAAAGAATTGAAAACCTAATGCAGTGATTAGTACTATAAGCACTAGCAGATCAGTTTTGTTCTGCACCTCGCTTTGAGAAAGTCCCTATCAGCAGGTTCCATGAAAAACGTATTTACTGCGGAATCTGGTAACGGCATGGAACATTCATAAAATCCAATACCTAATATTCTTAATAAATATTCTTAATAATATAAATAAATTTCTAGAAATACTAAATTGATCTTTGTATAGAAAAGTTTTAATTTAATCTATGCTTCTCCATTCTTAAAAATTGCCTGAATCAGGATATTTAAAATTTGGCAAACATGTCAAAGAATTGAAAACCTAATGCAGTGATTAGTACTATAAGCACTAGCAGATCAGTTTTGTTCTGCACCTCGCTTTGAGAAAGTCCCTATCAGCAGGTTCCATGAAAAACGTATTTACTGCGGAATCTGGTAACGGCATGGAACATTCATAAAATCCAATACCTAATATTCTTAATAAATATTCTTAATAATATAAATAAATTTCTAGAAATACTAAATTGATCTTTGTATAGAAAAGTTTTAATTTAATCTATGCTTCTCCATTCTTAAAAATTGCCTGAATCAGGATATTTAAAATTTGGCAAACATGTCAAAGAATTGAAAACCTAATGCAGTGATTAGTACTATAAGCACTAGCAGATCAGTTTTGTTCTGCACCTCGCTTTGAGAAAGTCCCTATCAGCAGGTTCCATGAAAAACGTATTTACTGCGGAATCTGGTAACGGCATGGAACATTCATAAAATCCAATACCTAATATTCTTAATAAATATTCTTAATAATATAAATAAATTTCTAGAAATACTAAATTGATCTTTGTATAGAAAAGTTTTAATTTAATCTATGCTTCTCCATTCTTAAAAATTGCCTGAATCAGGATATTTAAAATTTGGCAAACATGTCAAAGAATTGAAAACCTAATGCAGTGATTAGTACTATAAGCACTAGCAGATCAGTTTTGTTCTGCACCTCGCTTTGAGAAAGTCCCTATCAGCAGGTTCCATGAAAAACGTATTTACTGCGGAATCTGGTAACGGCATGGAACATTCATAAAATCCAATACCTAATATTCTTAATAAATATTCTTAATAATATAAATAAATTTCTAGAAATACTAAATTGATCTTTGTATAGAAAAGTTTTAATTTAATCTATGCTTCTCCATTCTTAAAAATTGCCTGAATCAGGATATTTAAAATTTGGCAAACATGTCAAAGAATTGAAAACCTAATGCAGTGATTAGTACTATAAGCACTAGCAGATCAGTTTTGTTCTGCACCTCGCTTTGAGAAAGTCCCTATCAGCAGGTTCCATGAAAAACGTATTTACTGCGGAATCTGGTAACGGCATGGAACATTCATAAAATCCAATACCTAATATTCTTAATAAATATTCTTAATAATATAAATAAATTTCTAGAAATACTAAATTGATCTTTGTATAGAAAAGTTTTAATTTAATCTATGCTTCTCCATTCTTAAAAATTGCCTGAATCAGGATATTTAAAATTTGGCAAACATGTCAAAGAATTGAAAACCTAATGCAGTGATTAGTACTATAAGCACTAGCAGATCAGTTTTGTTCTGCACCTCGCTTTGAGAAAGTCCCTATCAGCAGGTTCCATGAAAAACGTATTTACTGCGGAATTAGGTAACGGCATGGAACATTCATAAAATCCAATACCTAATATTCTTAATAAATATTCTTAATAATATAAATAAATTTCTAGAAATACTAAATTGATCTTTGTATAGAAAAGTTTTAATTTAATCTATGCTTCTCCATTCTTAAAAATTGCCTGAATCAGGATATTTAAAATTTGGCAAACATGTCAAAGAATTGAAAACCTAATGCAGTGATTAGTACTATAAGCACTAGCAGATCAGTTTTGTTCTGCACCTCGCTTTGAGAAAGTCCCTATCAGCAGGTTCCATGAAAAACGTATTTACTGCGGAATTAGGTAACGGCATGGAACATTCATAAAATCCAATACCTAATATTCTTAATAAATATTCTTAATAATATAAATAAATTTCTAGAAATACTAAATTGATCTTTGTATAGAAAAGTTTTAATTTAATCTATGCTTCTCCATTCTTAAAAATTGCCTGAATCAGGATATTTAAAATTTGGCAAACATGTCAAAGAATTGAAAACCTAATGCAGTGATTAGTACTATAAGCACTAGCAGATCAGTTTTGTTCTGCACCTCGCTTTGAGAAAGTCCCTATCAGCAGGTTCCATGAAAAACGTATTTACTGCGGAATCTGGTAACGGCATGGAACATTCATAAAATCCAATACCTAATATTCTTAATAAATATTCTTAATAATATAAATAAATTTCTAGAAATACTAAATTGATCTTTGTATAGAAAAGTTTTAATTTAATCTATGCTTCTCCATTCTTAAAAATTGCCTGAATCAGGATATTTAAAATTTGGCAAACATGTCAAAGAATTGAAAACCTAATGCAGTGATTAGTACTATAAGCACTAGCAGATCAGTTTTGTTCTGCACCTCGCTTTGAGAAAGTCCCTATCAGCAGGTTCCATGAAAAACGTATTTACTGCGGAATCTGGTAACGGCATGGAACATTCATAAAATCCAATACCTAATATTCTTAATAAATATTCTTAATAATATAAATAAATTTCTAGAAATACTAAATTGATCTTTGTATAGAAAAGTTTTAATTTAATCTATGCTTCTCCATTCTTAAAAATTGCCTGAATCAGGATATTTAAAATTTGGCAAACATGTCAAAGAATTGAAAACCTAATGCAGTGATTAGTACTATAAGCACTAGCAGATCAGTTTTGTTCTGCACCTCGCTTTGAGAAAGTCCCTATCAGCAGGTTCCATGAAAAACGTATTTACTGCGGAATCTGGTAACGGCATGGAACATTCATAAAATCCAATACCTAATATTCTTAATAAATATTCTTAATAATATAAATAAATTTCTAGAAATACTAAATTGATCTTTGTATAGAAAAGTTTTAATTTAATCTATGCTTCTCCATTCTTAAAAATTGCCTGAATCAGGATATTTAAAATTTGGCAAACATGTCAAAGAATTGAAAACCTAATGCAGTGATTAGTACTATAAGCACTAGCAGATCAGTTTTGTTCTGCACCTCGCTTTGAGAAAGTCCCTATCAGCAGGTTCCATGAAAAACGTATTTACTGCGGAATCTGGTAACGGCATGGAACATTCATAAAATCCAATACCTAATATTCTTAATAAATATTCTTAATAATATAAATAAATTTCTAGAAATACTAAATTGATCTTTGTATAGAAAAGTTTTAATTTAATCTATGCTTCTCCATTCTTAAAAATTGCCTGAATCAGGATATTTAAAATTTGGCAAACATGTCAAAGAATTGAAAACCTAATGCAGTGATTAGTACTATAAGCACTAGCAGATCAGTTTTGTTCTGCACCTCGCTTTGAGAAAGTCCCTATCAGCAGGTTCCATGAAAAACGTATTTACTGCGGAATCTGGTAACGGCATGGAACATTCATAAAATCCAATACCTAATATTCTTAATAAATATTCTTAATAATATAAATAAATTTCTAGAAATACTAAATTGATCTTTGTATAGAAAAGTTTTAATTTAATCTATGCTTCTCCATTCTTAAAAATTGCCTGAATCAGGATATTTAAAATTTGGCAAACATGTCAAAGAATTGAAAACCTAATGCAGTGATTAGTACTATAAGCACTAGCAGATCAGTTTTGTTCTGCACCTCGCTTTGAGAAAGTCCCTATCAGCAGGTTCCATGAAAAACGTATTTACTGCGGAATCTGGTAACGGCATGGAACATTCATAAAATCCAATACCTAATATTCTTAATAAATATTCTTAATAATATAAATAAATTTCTAGAAATACTAAATTGATCTTTGTATAGAAAAGTTTTAATTTAATCTATGCTTCTCCATTCTTAAAAATTGCCTGAATCAGGATATTTAAAATTTGGCAAACATGTCAAAGAATTGAAAACCTAATGCAGTGATTAGTACTATAAGCACTAGCAGATCAGTTTTGTTCTGCACCTCGCTTTGAGAAAGTCCCTATCAGCAGGTTCCATGAAAAACGTATTTACTGCGGAATCTGGTAACGGCATGGAACATTCATAAAATCCAATACCTAATATTCTTAATAAATATTCTTAATAATATAAATAAATTTCTAGAAATACTAAATTGATCTTTGTATAGAAAAGTTTTAATTTAATCTATGCTTCTCCATTCTTAAAAATTGCCTGAATCAGGATATTTAAAATTTGGCAAACATGTCAAAGAATTGAAAACCTAATGCAGTGATTAGTACTATAAGCACTAGCAGATCAGTTTTGTTCTGCACCTCGCTTTGAGAAAGTCCCTATCAGCAGGTTCCATGAAAAACGTATTTACTGCGGAATCTGGTAACGGCATGGAACATTCATAAAATCCAATACCTAATATTCTTAATAAATATTCTTAATAATATAAATAAATTTCTAGAAATACTAAATTGATCTTTGTATAGAAAAGTTTTAATTTAATCTATGCTTCTCCATTCTTAAAAATTGCCTGAATCAGGATATTTAAAATTTGGCAAACATGTCAAAGAATTGAAAACCTAATGCAGTGATTAGTACTATAAGCACTAGCAGATCAGTTTTGTTCTGCACCTCGCTTTGAGAAAGTCCCTATCAGCAGGTTCCATGAAAAACGTATTTACTGCGGAATCTGGTAACGGCATGGAACATTCATAAAATCCAATACCTAATATTCTTAATAAATATTCTTAATAATATAAATAAATTTCTAGAAATACTAAATTGATCTTTGTATAGAAAAGTTTTAATTTAATCTATGCTTCTCCATTCTTAAAAATTGCCTGAATCAGGATATTTAAAATTTGGCAAACATGTCAAAGAATTGAAAACCTAATGCAGTGATTAGTACTATAAGCACTAGCAGATCAGTTTTGTTCTGCACCTCGCTTTGAGAAAGTCCCTATCAGCAGGTTCCATGAAAAACGTATTTACTGCGGAATCTGGTAACGGCATGGAACATTCATAAAATCCAATACCTAATATTCTTAATAAATATTCTTAATAATATAAATAAATTTCTAGAAATACTAAATTGATCTTTGTATAGAAAAGTTTTAATTTAATCTATGCTTCTCCATTCTTAAAAATTGCCTGAATCAGGATATTTAAAATTTGGCAAACATGTCAAAGAATTGAAAACCTAATGCAGTGATTAGTACTATAAGCACTAGCAGATCAGTTTTGTTCTGCACCTCGCTTTGAGAAAGTCCCTATCAGCAGGTTCCATGAAAAACGTATTTACTGCGGAATCTGGTAACGGCATGGAACATTCATAAAATCCAATACCTAATATTCTTAATAAATATTCTTAATAATATAAATAAATTTCTAGAAATACTAAATTGATCTTTGTATAGAAAAGTTTTAATTTAATCTATGCTTCTCCATTCTTAAAAATTGCCTGAATCAGGATATTTAAAATTTGGCAAACATGTCAAAGAATTGAAAACCTAATGCAGTGATTAGTACTATAAGCACTAGCAGATCAGTTTTGTTCTGCACCTCGCTTTGAGAAAGTCCCTATCAGCAGGTTCCATGAAAAACGTATTTACTGCGGAATCTGGTAACGGCATGGAACATTCATAAAATCCAATACCTAATATTCTTAATAAATATTCTTAATAATATAAATAAATTTCTAGAAATACTAAATTGATCTTTGTATAGAAAAGTTTTAATTTAATCTATGCTTCTCCATTCTTAAAAATTGCCTGAATCAGGATATTTAAAATTTGGCAAACATGTCAAAGAATTGAAAACCTAATGCAGTGATTAGTACTATAAGCACTAGCAGATCAGTTTTGTTCTGCACCTCGCTTTGAGAAAGTCCCTATCAGCAGGTTCCATGAAAAACGTATTTACTGCGGAATCTGGTAACGGCATGGAACATTCATAAAATCCAATACCTAATATTCTTAATAAATATTCTTAATAATATAAATAAATTTCTAGAAATACTAAATTGATCTTTGTATAGAAAAGTTTTAATTTAATCTATGCTTCTCCATTCTTAAAAATTGCCTGAATCAGGATATTTAAAATTTGGCAAACATGTCAAAGAATTGAAAACCTAATGCAGTGATTAGTACTATAAGCACTAGCAGATCAGTTTTGTTCTGCACCTCGCTTTGAGAAAGTCCCTATCAGCAGGTTCCATGAAAAACGTATTTACTGCGGAATCTGGTAACGGCATGGAACATTCATAAAATCCAATACCTAATATTCTTAATAAATATTCTTAATAATATAAATAAATTTCTAGAAATACTAAATTGATCTTTGTATAGAAAAGTTTTAATTTAATCTATGCTTCTCCATTCTTAAAAATTGCCTGAATCAGGATATTTAAAATTTGGCAAACATGTCAAAGAATTGAAAACCTAATGCAGTGATTAGTACTATAAGCACTAGCAGATCAGTTTTGTTCTGCACCTCGCTTTGAGAAAGTCCCTATCAGCAGGTTCCATGAAAAACGTATTTACTGCGGAATCTGGTAACGGCATGGAACATTCATAAAATCCAATACCTAATATTCTTAATAAATATTCTTAATAATATAAATAAATTTCTAGAAATACTAAATTGATCTTTGTATAGAAAAGTTTTAATTTAATCTATGCTTCTCCATTCTTAAAAATTGCCTGAATCAGGATATTTAAAATTTGGCAAACATGTCAAAGAATTGAAAACCTAATGCAGTGATTAGTACTATAAGCACTAGCAGATCAGTTTTGTTCTGCACCTCGCTTTGAGAAAGTCCCTATCAGCAGGTTCCATGAAAAACGTATTTACTGCGGAATCTGGTAACGGCATGGAACATTCATAAAATCCAATACCTAATATTCTTAATAAATATTCTTAATAATATAAATAAATTTCTAGAAATACTAAATTGATCTTTGTATAGAAAAGTTTTAATTTAATCTATGCTTCTCCATTCTTAAAAATTGCCTGAATCAGGATATTTAAAATTTGGCAAACATGTCAAAGAATTGAAAACCTAATGCAGTGATTAGTACTATAAGCACTAGCAGATCAGTTTTGTTCTGCACCTCGCTTTGAGAAAGTCCCTATCAGCAGGTTCCATGAAAAACGTATTTACTGCGGAATCTGGTAACGGCATGGAACATTCATAAAATCCAATACCTAATATTCTTAATAAATATTCTTAATAATATAAATAAATTTCTAGAAATACTAAATTGATCTTTGTATAGAAAAGTTTTAATTTAATCTATGCTTCTCCATTCTTAAAAATTGCCTGAATCAGGATATTTAAAATTTGGCAAACATGTCAAAGAATTGAAAACCTAATGCAGTGATTAGTACTATAAGCACTAGCAGATCAGTTTTGTTCTGCACCTCGCTTTGAGAAAGTCCCTATCAGCAGGTTCCATGAAAAACGTATTTACTGCGGAATCTGGTAACGGCATGGAACATTCATAAAATCCAATACCTAATATTCTTAATAAATATTCTTAATAATATAAATAAATTTCTAGAAATACTAAATTGATCTTTGTATAGAAAAGTTTTAATTTAATCTATGCTTCTCCATTCTTAAAAATTGCCTGAATCAGGATATTTAAAATTTGGCAAACATGTCAAAGAATTGAAAACCTAATGCAGTGATTAGTACTATAAGCACTAGCAGATCAGTTTTGTTCTGCACCTCGCTTTGAGAAAGTCCCTATCAGCAGGTTCCATGAAAAACGTATTTACTGCGGAATCTGGTAACGGCATGGAACATTCATAAAATCCAATACCTAATATTCTTAATAAATATTCTTAATAATATAAATAAATTTCTAGAAATACTAAATTGATCTTTGTATAGAAAAGTTTTAATTTAATCTATGCTTCTCCATTCTTAAAAATTGCCTGAATCAGGATATTTAAAATTTGGCAAACATGTCAAAGAATTGAAAACCTAATGCAGTGATTAGTACTATAAGCACTAGCAGATCAGTTTTGTTCTGCACCTCGCTTTGAGAAAGTCCCTATCAGCAGGTTCCATGAAAAACGTATTTACTGCGGAATCTGGTAACGGCATGGAACATTCATAAAATCCAATACCTAATATTCTTAATAAATATTCTTAATAATATAAATAAATTTCTAGAAATACTAAATTGATCTTTGTATAGAAAAGTTTTAATTTAATCTATGCTTCTCCATTCTTAAAAATTGCCTGAATCAGGATATTTAAAATTTGGCAAACATGTCAAAGAATTGAAAACCTAATGCAGTGATTAGTACTATAAGCACTAGCAGATCAGTTTTGTTCTGCACCTCGCTTTGAGAAAGTCCCTATCAGCAGGTTCCATGAAAAACGTATTTACTGCGGAATCTGGTAACGGCATGGAACATTCATAAAATCCAATACCTAATATTCTTAATAAATATTCTTAATAATATAAATAAATTTCTAGAAATACTAAATTGATCTTTGTATAGAAAAGTTTTAATTTAATCTATGCTTCTCCATTCTTAAAAATTGCCTGAATCAGGATATTTAAAATTTGGCAAACATGTCAAAGAATTGAAAACCTAATGCAGTGATTAGTACTATAAGCACTAGCAGATCAGTTTTGTTCTGCACCTCGCTTTGAGAAAGTCCCTATCAGCAGGTTCCATGAAAAACGTATTTACTGCGGAATCTGGTAACGGCATGGAACATTCATAAAATCCAATACCTAATATTCTTAATAAATATTCTTAATAATATAAATAAATTTCTAGAAATACTAAATTGATCTTTGTATAGAAAAGTTTTAATTTAATCTATGCTTCTCCATTCTTAAAAATTGCCTGAATCAGGATATTTAAAATTTGGCAAACATGTCAAAGAATTGAAAACCTAATGCAGTGATTAGTACTATAAGCACTAGCAGATCAGTTTTGTTCTGCACCTCGCTTTGAGAAAGTCCCTATCAGCAGGTTCCATGAAAAACGTATTTACTGCGGAATCTGGTAACGGCATGGAACATTCATAAAATCCAATACCTAATATTCTTAATAAATATTCTTAATAATATAAATAAATTTCTAGAAATACTAAATTGATCTTTGTATAGAAAAGTTTTAATTTAATCTATGCTTCTCCATTCTTAAAAATTGCCTGAATCAGGATATTTAAAATTTGGCAAACATGTCAAAGAATTGAAAACCTAATGCAGTGATTAGTACTATAAGCACTAGCAGATCAGTTTTGTTCTGCACCTCGCTTTGAGAAAGTCCCTATCAGCAGGTTCCATGAAAAACGTATTTACTGCGGAATCTGGTAACGGCATGGAACATTCATAAAATCCAATACCTAATATTCTTAATAAATATTCTTAATAATATAAATAAATTTCTAGAAATACTAAATTGATCTTTGTATAGAAAAGTTTTAATTTAATCTATGCTTCTCCATTCTTAAAAATTGCCTGAATCAGGATATTTAAAATTTGGCAAACATGTCAAAGAATTGAAAACCTAATGCAGTGATTAGTACTATAAGCACTAGCAGATCAGTTTTGTTCTGCACCTCGCTTTGAGAAAGTCCCTATCAGCAGGTTCCATGAAAAACGTATTTACTGCGGAATCTGGTAACGGCATGGAACATTCATAAAATCCAATACCTAATATTCTTAATAAATATTCTTAATAATATAAATAAATTTCTAGAAATACTAAATTGATCTTTGTATAGAAAAGTTTTAATTTAATCTATGCTTCTCCATTCTTAAAAATTGCCTGAATCAGGATATTTAAAATTTGGCAAACATGTCAAAGAATTGAAAACCTAATGCAGTGATTAGTACTATAAGCACTAGCAGATCAGTTTTGTTCTGCACCTCGCTTTGAGAAAGTCCCTATCAGCAGGTTCCATGAAAAACGTATTTACTGCGGAATCTGGTAACGGCATGGAACATTCATAAAATCCAATACCTAATATTCTTAATAAATATTCTTAATAATATAAATAAATTTCTAGAAATACTAAATTGATCTTTGTATAGAAAAGTTTTAATTTAATCTATGCTTCTCCATTCTTAAAAATTGCCTGAATCAGGATATTTAAAATTTGGCAAACATGTCAAAGAATTGAAAACCTAATGCAGTGATTAGTACTATAAGCACTAGCAGATCAGTTTTGTTCTGCACCTCGCTTTGAGAAAGTCCCTATCAGCAGGTTCCATGAAAAACGTATTTACTGCGGAATCTGGTAACGGCATGGAACATTCATAAAATCCAATACCTAATATTCTTAATAAATATTCTTAATAATATAAATAAATTTCTAGAAATACTAAATTGATCTTTGTATAGAAAAGTTTTAATTTAATCTATGCTTCTCCATTCTTAAAAATTGCCTGAATCAGGATATTTAAAATTTGGCAAACATGTCAAAGAATTGAAAACCTAATGCAGTGATTAGTACTATAAGCACTAGCAGATCAGTTTTGTTCTGCACCTCGCTTTGAGAAAGTCCCTATCAGCAGGTTCCATGAAAAACGTATTTACTGCGGAATCTGGTAACGGCATGGAACATTCATAAAATCCAATACCTAATATTCTTAATAAATATTCTTAATAATATAAATAAATTTCTAGAAATACTAAATTGATCTTTGTATAGAAAAGTTTTAATTTAATCTATGCTTCTCCATTCTTAAAAATTGCCTGAATCAGGATATTTAAAATTTGGCAAACATGTCAAAGAATTGAAAACCTAATGCAGTGATTAGTACTATAAGCACTAGCAGATCAGTTTTGTTCTGCACCTCGCTTTGAGAAAGTCCCTATCAGCAGGTTCCATGAAAAACGTATTTACTGCGGAATCTGGTAACGGCATGGAACATTCATAAAATCCAATACCTAATATTCTTAATAAATATTCTTAATAATATAAATAAATTTCTAGAAATACTAAATTGATCTTTGTATAGAAAAGTTTTAATTTAATCTATGCTTCTCCATTCTTAAAAATTGCCTGAATCAGGATATTTAAAATTTGGCAAACATGTCAAAGAATTGAAAACCTAATGCAGTGATTAGTACTATAAGCACTAGCAGATCAGTTTTGTTCTGCACCTCGCTTTGAGAAAGTCCCTATCAGCAGGTTCCATGAAAAACGTATTTACTGCGGAATCTGGTAACGGCATGGAACATTCATAAAATCCAATACCTAATATTCTTAATAAATATTCTTAATAATATAAATAAATTTCTAGAAATACTAAATTGATCTTTGTATAGAAAAGTTTTAATTTAATCTATGCTTCTCCATTCTTAAAAATTGCCTGAATCAGGATATTTAAAATTTGGCAAACATGTCAAAGAATTGAAAACCTAATGCAGTGATTAGTACTATAAGCACTAGCAGATCAGTTTTGTTCTGCACCTCGCTTTGAGAAAGTCCCTATCAGCAGGTTCCATGAAAAACGTATTTACTGCGGAATCTGGTAACGGCATGGAACATTCATAAAATCCAATACCTAATATTCTTAATAAATATTCTTAATAATATAAATAAATTTCTAGAAATACTAAATTGATCTTTGTATAGAAAAGTTTTAATTTAATCTATGCTTCTCCATTCTTAAAAATTGCCTGAATCAGGATATTTAAAATTTGGCAAACATGTCAAAGAATTGAAAACCTAATGCAGTGATTAGTACTATAAGCACTAGCAGATCAGTTTTGTTCTGCACCTCGCTTTGAGAAAGTCCCTATCAGCAGGTTCCATGAAAAACGTATTTACTGCGGAATCTGGTAACGGCATGGAACATTCATAAAATCCAATACCTAATATTCTTAATAAATATTCTTAATAATATAAATAAATTTCTAGAAATACTAAATTGATCTTTGTATAGAAAAGTTTTAATTTAATCTATGCTTCTCCATTCTTAAAAATTGCCTGAATCAGGATATTTAAAATTTGGCAAACATGTCAAAGAATTGAAAACCTAATGCAGTGATTAGTACTATAAGCACTAGCAGATCAGTTTTGTTCTGCACCTCGCTTTGAGAAAGTCCCTATCAGCAGGTTCCATGAAAAACGTATTTACTGCGGAATCTGGTAACGGCATGGAACATTCATAAAATCCAATACCTAATATTCTTAATAAATATTCTTAATAATATAAATAAATTTCTAGAAATACTAAATTGATCTTTGTATAGAAAAGTTTTAATTTAATCTATGCTTCTCCATTCTTAAAAATTGCCTGAATCAGGATATTTAAAATTTGGCAAACATGTCAAAGAATTGAAAACCTAATGCAGTGATTAGTACTATAAGCACTAGCAGATCAGTTTTGTTCTGCACCTCGCTTTGAGAAAGTCCCTATCAGCAGGTTCCATGAAAAACGTATTTACTGCGGAATCTGGTAACGGCATGGAACATTCATAAAATCCAATACCTAATATTCTTAATAAATATTCTTAATAATATAAATAAATTTCTAGAAATACTAAATTGATCTTTGTATAGAAAAGTTTTAATTTAATCTATGCTTCTCCATTCTTAAAAATTGCCTGAATCAGGATATTTAAAATTTGGCAAACATGTCAAAGAATTGAAAACCTAATGCAGTGATTAGTACTATAAGCACTAGCAGATCAGTTTTGTTCTGCACCTCGCTTTGAGAAAGTCCCTATCAGCAGGTTCCATGAAAAACGTATTTACTACGGAATTAGGTAACGGCATGGAACATTCATAAAATCCAATACCTAATATTTTCTAAATGACATTTAGAATAAATATATAGAAAAATAGAGATAAAAACACAGAATGGAAAATAACTCATTCTAAAAAAGACAAAAAATAGTAAAACAATACATTTAAAGATGTCTCGCCTAACTGTTTAATTTTGAGATGCAAATGTATTTCTGTTCGCTTGCAAATGTATTTCTGAATGCTTTTGCTGTTCGTGAAGAAACATACAGCGTCTACCAATACTGTTGGTAGTGATACAGAAACATAGTATTTGGTGCTCGAGTTTTTTTTTTTTTTTTTTTTCGATAAAAAAACGGGAACATCTTATTTTCCTCAAACATTCATTAGAGGGGGGTTGCTCCACAACTAGATGTTTGAAATGCAAAATGATAGAAAAACATACTTTTCTAGTATTGTCTACTGTAGGGGTGCCGCACACCCAAATGTTCGATTTATAAAAAAAAAAATATAAGAAATGCCTCTTTTTAAGTAAGATAGAGATTTGCAATTTAGTATATGCATCAACTATTCAATACCTCAGAGAAAAATCTATTATTTTTAAATGTCCATTTAAAGGTGCGTCCCACACCCAAACATTCCATGATTTGAAATATGATGCAATCGTTCGATAAAACCGCTCAGAAAAATCCATTATTTGTAAGGAAACGCTGCATACCGAAATGTGAAATGACAGCCAAATGTACTTTGCCGTGACATAGAGGCTTAAAATGGGTGCAAGGGTTGATCGTTGTTAAAAAGGAAGAAAGTGTACAATTTCAGTTTTCCAATACTAGCCACTTAAAGGTTGCTGCACACTAAAATGTGCGATTAGTTGGAATTAGACGCACAGGTCAATAATTAAGAACACAATTCAGATATAATCTTTAAATTTAGCACAAGTGAGATAGTTGGAAGAAGCTGACCATAATTCTAATCATTTAACAACAAAATAAGAAACATTAAAATTCTCCCAATTATATAAGGAGTCAAGATATGGTGTCGTTTATTTTCAACGGATATTTAGCTAATATTATGTTTCTAATATATAGCTATTAAATACAGAATTTGACCTTGTAGACAATTCTCTTAAAATTTTTGTTATTTTGCCCTCTCTTACATACTCTGAAGCATTTTCTTTTCCTTTTTATATTGCTATTTTTTAACACTTTACAACATAGTTGAAAAGTGTTTATGACTTGTGGGAATCTAAATGAATAATAGTTTTGGACTCAACCCGGGTTGGAAAGATGAAATACATTGAATTTAAAATTAACAAATTGCTTCGAAAGTTTTAGGAAATATTCAAATGATCCCATAAAAGATATGAAAAAAATTTCAGCAAAGTATATTCGGTAGTTTTTTAAATAAAAATTAAAATAATAATTACACCCATATTATAAGAAGAGATCACATGACCCACTTCAAAATAAACCGCTTTATTTTTTCTTAATTTCTGTTCATCTACATTCTGAAACAACGCAATTACAATATACTTGAGTTTAAATGATCATCAAACTTTGATTATTTCGACAACGGAGCCTAATTTTCACTTAGAGAATGTAAACACATAAAGATGTAGGATGAGTTGTATAAGAATTGCTGAATTTCTTTAACACAAAATTATTTAGCTCTGGAGTCTGTAATATAGCTGATATGAATGAAACATTCATTGATTTTACATAGAGAACAGACGATTTTATAGCAAACTTTTTCGATAAAGTTTTAAGCATAGAGTTTAAATAAATAATGGAATAAAAGTGTATGAATGAAATATTCACAGCTTTTACATAGACAGCCAGGCAATTTATATTTCAATGGCATCATTTGAATAAATTTCATTTTTTCGATGAAGTTTTAAGTTTTCAAATGTAATTGTATTGTAGTTTTTGTGATAATTTTAAAAAAATTACCGGTGAATGTATCGCATTTTAGAGATGTTTAAACCAGGCGACTTATATTTTAATGACGTCATTTGAATAAAGTTCATTTTTTTCGGTGACGTATTAAGTTTATATAATAAATTAATGTAGTATTGTGATAATTTTAAAAATATTACCGTTGCATGTATCGCATTTTAGAGATGTTTAAATAAAATTGCACTGCAGTTGGAAAGCGTTTCATAATCAATGCTTTATGCATGATTGATCTTTCTTGTTTTATTTTAATCCTAAACTTTTAATATTTCCTTTTTGTTCCAATTTTTAATAAAACTTTTTTTAAATGTCTGAACAGTAGTAAGATTTGAAATTTTAAAAGCGTATAATTGCAGGATAGCACTAAAATATTATGAAACATACTGTATAAAATGTCAGATTTAAAAAGAGCCCTTTTAATCATTGCTAGATATTTTAAAAGTGATATTGTTATCAGATTTTTTTTATTTACTTTTAATTTAAATCATTTTTAATCTATATAAATAAAATTGAAAATCTGTCGGTCTGTCTGTCTCATCATCACGGGAGAACAGCTGAACCGAATTTTATGAAATTTTGTGGGTAATAGCCCCACTTAAAATTCATTCCATGTTTCGAGTTTCTAGGACCGGGGTTGTCTAGAAATGAATTAAAAACGCACAGTTAAACCTTCCATAGACATAGCATTATGCAGATGATATTTTTTTCCTTAAATTTATTTGAAGAAAATTATGTTTTTTAGCAAAGGTTTTATATGCAATGTGTTTATGCGGCAGACGATTTTTATTAAATCTTTTCCGATTTAAATAATGAAGACATGTATATAAAATGAATTTTATCAAAATTGCATTTTTGACTAAATTATATCAATTATGGTCTTCAGGTTTAAACACTTATTTTCGAGAATTATTGATTCGGGGAATATTGATATTTTCAACTTATTACGTTATTGTTTTATTTTGGTGAAAACGGTTGAAACTCATACTGTAGTAGAGGTAATCTTCTATTAGAATTTCTAATAGAAGATTTTTTAATCAGCGCGAGTATATGTAGTATGCTTATATCTTCCTATACAGTGTTAGCGCTTTCATTTTGACATATATTGGAATCAATTACGGCCTCAAGTTTAAAGATTGTGGGGATAATTGATATTTTGACTCTGTTTTAATTTGGTAAATATTTTTGAAATTCACATATTGTTGTACGGGTCATTTTCTACTAATACACGGGTATATCTTATAATATTCAGGAATATAGATCTCCCTATACAATTTTAGCGCTTTTATTTTGACATATATTGATTCAATTTCATATTTTTTGTAAATTTCTTTACAAACAGGGCCGGGCTATTTTATTCTTCAGATCTGCCTTTGAAGATAATTTTTGTATAACGAGAACAGAGATTCATAAACTCTTTTTTTAGGAACATTAATTTAAATATTTTAATAGAATGTTTTGAATAACAATGTCATTTAGAATAGCATAGGACTTTGCACATGATTGTGAGCTTTATGTTTCTTTATGTTACGTATTTCGTACGAAGAAGGGCTATATGTAGTACGGGTAATCTTCTACTAATGCACGAGTATATCTTCTAATTTACGAGAATGTAAGTTGTATAGGTATACAAGGTGTCCCAAAAACATTGACCTCGGCTTTTATTCCTTAAATATTGATCTTAGACATATATAATAAATTACAAAGTTGCGTAAAAAATATACATAATTTTATAAAATCGATTAAAATTCTCAAGGGAATTACATTTTAAGAAATATAAAATTTTAGTTTTTGTACGGCCCCCTTACACAGACATTTCCAATGAGTAAAATGTGCCCCATACACTAATAAGGTGATGTACAAAATTTCAACATTTTAGCATAAAAAGTCCCAGAGATATGAAAAGACAAATATGCTGACTTAAACCACTTTTCGATACATCGACATGGGTTCTCGGAGGGGAAAAATCATATCGGCAGATCGCGTTTCAGGGGTCATACAAAAATTACGAAAGAAAACAATGATTATATAAAAAAATAATAATTTTGCTTTTTATTGGTATAAAAGTATCTACACTGTGTAGAAATAATAACTTTACACAAAGATTACAAAGCTTGTTCAAAATGTTTTCCATCCATGCCAATACAGAACTGCATCCGCCTGATAAGCACTTCTGCGCAATCGATCCCCTTCTTGTTCTGTGACCTCACGACGACCATCTTGAATACGTTGCTGCAACTGTGCTTTATTTAAGGGAGGTGACAGAGGAACAGTTGTGCGTAAACGAGCCCACAAATAAAAATTCATAGGCGTTAAATCAGACGATCTAAGGGAAACTCGACTGGCCCATACAAGCCAATCCACTTCTCTGGAAACTCATGATTTAAGCACTGCTTCACAACTGCAGTATGGTGAGCTGAAGATCCGTCCAGTTGAAACTAAGCATGTGGAAGTACTGTTAGGGCCAGTTAGTTCATCCATAAAACCAGGTATAACCGCATTCAGAATCTCATTAACATACGTCACGTATAGTATGGGTCCAAGCAAACGGTTTCTGAAAATACTACACCATACATTCACAGGAAATTGCTTCTGATGATGAATATCACGCACCACGAATGGATTTGTGTTAGACTAGAAGTGCTCATTTTGAGGATTTATGCATCCATCCTGTTTAAAACAGCATTTGTCAGTCCAAATGACGTTTTCAAGGAAAGAGGGATTTGCATCTTCCTGATTTAGAGCCCAATTGCAAAAATCTGGACGACGTTGATAATCTGTTGGCTCCTGTCCTTGCACACCATGAATGTTAAACGGATGCCATTTATTCCGTCTCGGTATTTTCCACACTGTCGCACGTGGTACGTTCATTTCTGATGCAGCGGCATGAACTATGCGGACGACTGCAAAAGTAAGCCAAACAAAATATCAATTTCTACATCAGTTGAGTGAAGTCTTAGTCCACCTGCACGATGTACGTACGCTTCCTCTTTCATGCACTCGTTGCACCGCTTCGGAAATCTCCCAGAAGGATGGCGAGAATTGGGAAAAGTACGTTGATGCAGTTTCGTCAGCATTGCGATTGCATAAAGTGTGCAGCGAATATTGCACTCTTTCGATGTAAGATGACGTCTTTGTCGCCACCTGGTATGGGGGAGAGTCTATGTCGGCAAATAGGGTCGGACGAAAAGAGTGACATTTTGAAAGATTATAGCTCGGCTTGTAATAGTCGGAGGCAGGCCCCCCACATTCAATTTTGGGGCCGGGTACTATGTCGAGCTGCAGGCCCTAGATAAAAACAAGGGGAGGGGGGTACCTTTTTTTCTTTTACGTATTATTTAGGGGTAGAGTTGAATTTAATAAAATATATCTAGTAACACAACATAACACAGGCGGCCCTACCGTGCTGATAACACCGGTTCTCGTTAGATCACCGAAGTCAAGTAGCATCGGGCGCGGTTAGTACTTGGGTGTGTGACCACCTGGGAACACCATGTGCTGTTGGCACATTTCGGGCGCGGTAGCCCGGTGGTTTGCGCACTGCCACAACTGCCGCCGTGTTCATGCGGAGTACGATCACGTTAAACATGTGGGTCCGTAAGTCCGTCCGAGAGGTTGGTGGTAGGGGAAGGAGGGTACGGTCCCTGTGGATGCCTCCCCCACTGGGTTCCGGTCTAAATTGGGTGGCACTTCCCGGCCGTCCAAACAGTTACCTTACACCTTTCTGGTAGGTCGGACGGTCTGTGTCTCAACAACAACAATATAACACAGTTTATACAATCTAATAAAATATATCAAGTACGAAATATAACACAGTTTATGAAAGATCTTTCATATAATGGCAAGTGGTGTGTACATTTCATTTTAAACGAAATATTTTTATACTCAGTTGCACACTTATTTCGCATAGTCAAAGGAATTTTTGGAAAAATCGGAAGTGACATCTCCAGAACCAGAAGTGTAAATCATTAGTGATCCCAACTCCCTGCAAAATTCATTGCTGAATACATATCAGTCATTATCTAAGCTATTCCTACAGCCAATCCTGAGAAATAGGTATTGTAAAGAAAATTATAATTATTTTAATCGGAAGTAACATCTGTTGAACCAGAAGTGGAAATCCTTAATGAATTCGCCCAACCCCTAAGCAATTTTATACTGAATCCATATCAGTCATCATTTAGCTCCATATATGGCCGATTTTGAGAAATAAATGTTTGAGGAAAAATAATTTTTTTTTATCCAGTATTAGGAAAAGAACTGGAAGTGAAAATGCTTAGTAAATCCTCAACCCCCTACCCTTACTGAAATTCGATGCTAAATTCCTATCAGTCATCGTATAAGCTCTATAGTCAATCAAAATATACGTTTCAAGGAAATGTTCTGAACTCAGCATAGTAATACATACACAGGAGCGTTGAGGGGGAGGGGGGCATAGGGGCAATTTCCCCCCGGGCCCGAGTGTCAGCCACGCCAGGTAGAAAATTATGTAAAAATATATAGGGGAGGGACCCGGGGCCCCCGGTTCAATGTCTGTCCTAGGGCCCGAGACCAGCTCTCGACGGCCTTGTACATATGCTTCTCTCTGATTGCATTTCGGCAGAACATCAAATTTTTTAAGAAGATGATATTTTTCAGACAAGCTAAAATCCTTACGTTTTGCCATCGAATTCACAAAGAAGGGCTTACTGTAACACAACACACTAATAATGAACAAACAAAGTGACCATCTGTGCCGTTTAACCTCAACCCCAACGTTCTTACCCCTTCCCTTTCTCAATCCTTCTGCCACACGTGTGTGGGAGTGGCATCTTATCACAGGCACCCAGGGGATTCGCGTTTCTAAGAAATCTGGGTCTGACTTTGTTGCGCACCGCATGGTACCCTGTTTGTCAGGCTTGGAGAAAGAATTCCAGAAAAAGCTGACGTTGGGAAAAGCGCAGTGGAAAGATCAAACAATGAAAACGAGCATCGAATCGCGAAAATTTTGGATCCATTTATCCGGCGGTTTTGATCCAAATAGCCGGCGGAGTTTCAATGCAAAAGAGTGATTCCGTTCCGTTTTCCGTGATTTGATTCGATAAAGCGGCTGACCCAATTAACCAGTGATCCAATTAAGCGGCGGCCATTGTACCTGTAAAAATCAATATTTGGAGCACGTGTTAAACCGCCAAATATGGTAACCCATGTATTTGTAGAAACCTTACTGGGCTTCAATATGCTTGATAAGTCAGCCTGTAGTATAGGAGCTCTAGTTCATAAAGTAGGTGTTGATCACGCAGACCCGCTATGAGCGAACTTCACGGCTAACGGTTCAGTTCATGATGTAGCTGTCTATCGCACACCTCAGTTACGCGCTTAAGTCATGCCCAGTTCATGAAGTAGCCGTCAATCGCACACCTGCACTACTAGCGAAAGTCGCGGCTAATGAGACAGGTCATGAAGTAGGTGTTGATCGCACACCTCCGCTATGTGCGAAAGGCACGGCAAACGGGACAGTTCATGAAGTATCTGTCAATCGCGCACATCCGTTACGCGTGCAAATGCAGCTAACAATGTAGTTGCTGTCGATCACGTACCTCTGCTATGCTCTAAAGTCACGACTAACGGGAGAGTTCATAAAGTAGGTGTTGGTCGCATACCTCCGTTACGCGTGAAAGTCATGGCTAACAGTGTAGTTCATGAAGTAGCTGTCGATCGCTCACCTTCGTTACGCATGCAAACTACAGCTAACGGTGTAGTTCCTGATCGCGCACTCCGTTGCGTGAAGTCACGGCTAACGGCGCAGTTCATAAAATAGCTGTCAATCGCGCATTTCCGTTACGCGCGCAAATCATGGTTAATAGGGCAGTTGATGATGTGGCTGTCGACCGCACACCTGGCAGCTACGCGGCACAGAATACTCGCTAATGATGCATGCGGCTGTTGCGAGGGCACATGCAGTTCTGCTCTGTAACTTAGATTCTTCTATTATTTTAAGTGCTCTTTTTGGGTCATGGCCTATTTCAATTCTGATAAGACTCTGACTAGTAGTAATTAGCCATGTATATTCGAATTTTTTTTTAATAACAACTGAAGTTTTTACATCATAAAGTACTAAATTTTAAAATAAATATATTTGTTATTCTAATGATTTCCATTCAACATGTATTCCATTAATGTTTCTGCCAGAGGTACATATACTTAGGTATGTGCTCAAATTTTCAATGATTATTTATAGCAAAAATTAAGTTGAGTGTACATATTGTACATTTTAATAGAAAAAGCTATTGAAGTATAGCAATATGCATAATTTTATTATTTCGATATTGTAGGCTTGTGTGAAATGTATTAAAGTGTATGTAAAAAATGCATTTTGGATTTTTATTTCTTTTTGCTGATAAAAATTGAGAACCTTGCAACAGTGCATGCAAACTGATTGGTGCATATTTTTTCTGGCTGGTAAGAATTTTCAATAATTCCATACCCCTGAACTAAAATTTGTTGAAAATCACTAGTCAACAATGTACTTAAACAATTTTTTATATTAATTATTTACAAATACTAGACTTTGAAAACTTAAAAATATTTTAACCATAATATGCTAAAAATCCGCTAGAAGATTATCAATTGCTTTTGTTTACCTGAAATTTTCGTGTAACATAATTTTTAAAGAGCAATCAGATTTATTCTTTCTAAAACTCTCAGATATGCAAACGGATGCTTCGCCATATTGTAGCTCTGACTTAGTCTACTTCACAAGCTATTTAAGTTTAATGGTAGTCATTATTAATCTGCTTCATCGCTTAATATTATTTAAATTTAGGTGAATGTCATGTTATTCGTAGAAAATGCCTCATATTTTTTAGTATTACATATGACATTTTTCTACGAATATTAATTAATAGAACCATGTTTGACCCAAAATGACCAAGAAATTTTCATTCATGAAATGTCGCGTTCCATATCCAATCATTGTCTTAAGTTATGCTGTTTAGAAAGGGTTGAAATTGGGGGAAGCAGTAGCCCCACCTTTCTAGAAGCTAGTCTTTAGTTCTAGCTTACCAGGAAGGGCAGAGTTTAACAGTTCAGCATTTCTAATGCTACCCAATAAAACATAGAATATATGTTTTATTTTAATTTAAAATATTTTTGGTGCTGCCATCTGTTGTCGTAATTTAATTTATACAGACTATTTTTATTTTTTAATGAACATTTTAAAATGTCTATTCCTTCTAATACGCTATTAAATACAACAAAAGATCATATATAATGCCATAATCACGGAAACGTAATTGAAGTTGGACTTGAAGACAAAGGAACTTGAAGACAAAACTGCAGTCCTCAGTGATGTACATTCAGATCCCTTATCAAATTTATAGAATGATAAATTACCTTTCCGTGATTGTGGCATTATTATATATGATCTGTTGTTGTATTTAACACTGTATTAGAAGGAATAGATATTTAAAAATGTTCGTTAAAAAATAAAAATAATCGGTATGAATTAAATTACGACAACAGATAGCAGCACCAAAAATATTTTGGATTAAAATAAAAAATATGTTCTATATTTTTTGGGGCATTAAATTTAGTTTTAATATAATCTAAGCATTGCATTTTATCTTTCAGAAAATATTTCGCAACTGTTTGAGCAGAATTTCAGCGAAATATGTGTGCCGCGAAAGTTAACAAAGCGCGGATAGGGCAGAAAATTTACTGACGCTCACCCTTAAGGGGAAAAATACTTTGAAATGTCTCATTTTAAGTAAGTAAAGTGTAACAGTTTTCTAAAAAAAGACATATATATTTGTAAAGTTATTTTTAAAAATATAATAAATAAAAGTATCTTTAAATTAGATTTTAAACAGGAGAGGCTCAGCTTTTGAGCCTCAATGGATGCTACTGCTAGCCACAAAAAATATCATATGACAGGGTATGACAAAAGCAGGACCACACGTCGCAATCTGATATTGGATATATTATGTTATGACAGGTCTCATCATAGATTATGAGATTCTGTCAAAAAATTGTTATGAATGTGCAATTATTTCTTACGATTTAGGCAAAAATAGTCCCGAGTATGACATATGGTTTTAAAAATATCCGTGTCTGTTGGGTTGAAAATGTGACTTTTTTGTGTTGATTTGATATGGAATGACTCAAATAATGTATTTAACAATGAAACTTTTTGACAACTGGAATTTTTTATCCTCCTGGATGTGTATTTTTTAATATTGTAGCTTATTTCCTCCTTCCTGATATTTCCAATTCCTCGTTGATCACTATCAATCTGATGCTTGGGAGCATCAGCACTTTGGTTGATATTAATTTCCATATGAGAAATAATATCTATCTTTTCTTTTGCAGTGACCCTTCAGGGCTACAGCTCTCAGTTTACCGTCCAGAAGTTCATTGGCTTCATGCTGATGGTGGAGCCCAAGGATATCAAAAATGACATATCAGCTAGGCCGGATGTTGGATCCTTCCAGGTGAGCTATGATTTCAAAGGATGGCGTTTTAAGTTACAATCTTTAACTTTCAAGTGATGAAAACATTTCATTATTTTTCTGAGTTAATTTTAGCATAATTACTTTTGGAAGCTTTTAATTAGCTTATTTTCAATAAAAGTGTTTTCAGCAATGTTTAACTTATTTGCAGAGCAACATAAAACATTCCAAGTGACGTTGACTTATAAACTCATAAATTAAAATTTATTTTGTTTGCAAATTTTCCTCATTTTTGTCACTGGCAATGGCCCCTTTTCAGAAATTTTTAAAATTTTATCGAGCCTCTACACGTTTGGAAGAGTTAGTATTCTTACTAAGTTGGATTGAGTGTTGACTGCTAGATATGTCTGTGGAAGGCAATGAACAGATAGATCGTTTATGTTACTACTGTAATATGATTTGTATAGTGAAGTTATTGCTGCCTTGCAACAATCTGTTTTTTTTTCCACTAAAGTGGAATAAATTTAACTTTATAAAGCAGTGATTAAATATTAAAGACAACACTTGAAGAGTAAAATGTCTTTTAATTTAACACCATTTAAGGCGTTAAAAATAATACAAATAGTCCACAGCACTTTTGAACATCAAATGTTCTTCATCAGTGGTAATATGATCAGGAAAATCAAGAAACCCGTTTCTAGTTATTTTGCCTATCGTATTATTCATTTTGCTGAAATTAGACTACTTTATAGTGCCATTCGTGAATTGCATGTCAAAATGGGTATTTGTGAGTGTTCTTGCTATTTTTGGCATTGTCAGTTCTCTTCCTGTATCCATTGCGCTATTTTTGAAGTCGCTTTTGATTATATGCATGTGCATTTAACCCACATATGCAAAGGTATTAAAGATTGTCACAATTACAAGCTTTCCCTTTGGAATAACAAATCCACTTTTTGAAGACTCCTCAAAGTTTTCTGTCTAATTGTTTCCTCAGTTTTTCAATTCTTGTTCCCGACCCCATGATTTTTTATATTAATCTTTTCCTTTTGTCAACCAAACTTCCAACATCATTTCGTCTTTTAGTGTGCTGCTCTGGAGCTTAGTCTAAAATTCACTTACCCACCTAATAATTCCATTTCTATCAATCTGATTCCCCTGTAGAGGATGCTTTGATTTTTATCGCCTATTCTCATAAAGAATATGGCAGGTTTATTATGTACCATTCCCTTTCTAATTTAAAATAAAAAATCACAAAATTGAAATTTCTTTTCATGTTGAAATTAACGAACTTTATATTAATAAGCTCAAATCTTCTCCGATTTAGTTATTTTTCCTGCTACTCGAATTTTTTGGCTAAATCAAACTACATAAAATTAACTATTCTATATTCCCCATTGTTTGTTAATGCTACTTATTTCATAAAAAAACATTTTTTGCTACCCATTCCTATTTGGTTAATTCTACTGAAATCTTTATTTATTGTCTCTTTAGTACCGAGCTTATCCTTAATTGTACCCTTCATAGCTTTGACATAGTTTCACTTTTTCCTAACACTCCTGTTCCCACCGTCAGGACCCCCACAAAGGGGCGTTACTTGGGACCATGGTGCTGGGGCCCGTGGAAAAATAGTTTTTCAACATTATTTGTGCATATGAATTTGTATTGTAATAAAAAATATTTTATGATACAATATCACATATTTTAATCAAGTATAAAATTACAAGTATAGAATAGATTAAAAGCAAACGCAAGTTCTTTAAAACAATAAAAACAAAATCCCAAAGAATTGTATAAATTAAGCACATGATACGTTAAGCAACATGTGACACTTTTTATATCTCTGATTCCATGTGTTTCAAAAAAAGGAATAAAAAGGCTGCATCCGTAACGTACAAATAATACACTATCCCATCAACAAAGGATAAAAAAATCCAGTAAGAAAATAATAGATAATACTCTACATAAATTGTTCAGCTTTGAAGGAAGGGCTACAAAGCATTTCCCAGGGTAATAAAAGTAGCTTTTTGCTATTTAGCTTCGAAAATTTGCAAGCATTGAACTGATAAAATAAATGCCTTTACAACAAGAAAAGAAAAGTCCTCCGCGGAGAGTAATCTTTTTGTGTAGAGGGGGGGGTGTTATTCACTACCATATAGATGAGATAAGATCTTATGTGAATGGTTAGTTGTCCTAAAGCAATTAACACATCAAGGGGTCCAGTCTACCGACAATATCTACGCTCTTTTGTAGCAGGAGAAAATTCTGGGTATCTGGCAATGGATCGGATGACCATATTTCCCGCTCTCAAGTTCTGTAGTAGATGCCTGAAGGAAGAGTGTTGTATTTCATCCTGGGGGAACCAAGTTGTCAAAGACCTTTTGTCTAGCAGAATGTCCCTAAGCAATGTTCATCTGAGTAGATCCTCTAGAAACGAATTTATCGTTGATGAGTAAGATACCTCAGCCTAATCCGATGAAACTGTGTTTTTATTTGTCAGTAAGATTTTGTAACTCATATAAATTCTTCAATATTTGTAATTAATAGAAAATTGTTTTGCACAGGGGTCCGATATTAAGGTTTGTTTGAATTCCTTTATTTTTTCAATATTATTTTTAATTGCCTTAAAAATATTGATCTTAGAATTAACATTATTTATTTTATCAGAATACTATAGTTTTTAATGTTCTATATGTGTACTATATGTTCTTAAAAAATAGTAATTCATTAAAAAATAAATTCATTGCATTTTGAAACTAATCTTATTTACGTTTTTCAGTAGTGTATGCATAGTATTAATTAAGCTCCCTTTTGTGGTTTTTCACTTATGCTCGTCTCTCGCTTATGGTCGTTTTTCTCGCTGTCCCCAGCACACATCATAAGTGAGAGATCACTGTATATATATATATATATATATGTGTGTGTGTTCTTCATACAACTTTCAATCACAGGTAATTAAAATATACAAGTAATTAAATTTCTTACAATATTTATATATATATATAAAGTGTATAAAAATAACATTGATAACAGAATAGACAGTACTTACCAAATTGAGATGTTGATTTGAGAGTACAGGGATGGGGATTTGTTTTCTTCGTAAAAGTTAGTTCACTGCTACTTAAAATATATACGTTATTTAAATATAACTTTATTTGCTTTCTCTTTCTTATTTTTAATCACTTTATCAAATAAGACGACAAAAATATTCTACATTTGCTTATACCTTCTAGAAGTTGGGATGGCTTGGTTAAGAAATGGGTTACCAAGTTTGGATAGTTTTAGCTAATTTTTAGAGAATATTCAGCCAACTAGCTTATGTGAAAACTGTTTTCACCGTATTATCTCCCTCAGATCAGGTTTGTCAAGTACAGTCACTTGGCCCTTAGCCGTCTTGAAATTTTGTAAGATTAGTGTAACCCCTCTGGCGTAAAAGACACTTGCCGCATCTTTCTTACCATATGTGGCCAATTGTATGTTGATAGGGAACCATAGTACACTTACATTATGTCCTGTTGATTTATTGCTTTCAGAGCGAAAAATACTTTGAGATGTCTGCTGTTCAGATAAGGTTTCCAAGAATTGAAACTAATCGGAAGTGGTACAATCTGTTTTCGGCAGTGCTGCTTGGGCAGGCTGAAGTACTTCGTACAAAATCTGTCATTGAATACAAAGAACAAAAAATAAACCACCTCTTTTGTCACCTCTCCGTGGACCTCAGACTGTCAGACCTCACACGGTGCTTGTATTAAAATCCCCCATTACACGACTAGATCCATTTATATGGCATAGTCAGAATGATAGTATTTTTCCAGTAAAAGATGGTCAGAAGGATTTATGTTTAAGAGGTTGTTTTGGTGGATTCGATTCAAAATCATCTAAATGCTGATACAAATGTTAAAAAAAATAAAAAGTGAAAACTAAAAATATATGCTAGTAATTATATCATGAGAGCATGATTAAATACTGTGTACATGTGTACAGATGTACTGTAGACATGCATGTGGAGTGGGTATATTTTGATATCCCTTCTCAAATTTTTTGATTTTTTAATTTCCTCACCTCCACATTTTATTATCCTCTTTTTTTCTAATGCCTCCCTAGTGAATCCAAAATTAAATCATTGGGGTTTTTCTGGGGTATTGGTGTATTGGGGTATTGGTGTGTCCTAATTATTGATCGCCACTGAAATATATTTTGATTTTTTAAAATTTCTACCTTCGCCCTTACATTTTATTACCCATACCTCCTTTTTTCTAATCAACTTAGAGTGCCAGCGTTATTTTTTTCTGCATTTGGGTTGGATTTGTGAATCTTTGAAAATTGTTTGATTTATTTTTCTTTCATTACTTTTTCACAAACTCAGGAAAACAAAAGTTTCTTTTGAATTTTATACCCCCTTCCTGCATTAAAAATTAAGTATTTTTATTTTCTCTGAGTCTTGTGAGTTGATGCACCACTGTTTAATTATCGCACTCCTTTTTTTAAATGATTTTCTTTTTAATCATCAATTTCCCCCTCTTATCCAGAATTTTAAAATTTTAAGGGGTCACTAATCTAGACATACATCAGATTCCAAGATTGTCAGATGTATAACTCATATTTTGCAAGGGAAGTGGAAATAGACCAAGAACCCTGAAATTGATTTGCCCACTAGTTATCAAGAGATTTAAATTTGTACACGCACCAATTCAGTGCATTTAAATAAACGTTCAGAACAGAGTGAAGGTTTAATTGTATCAATTGAAAAAAAGAACTGGAGTGTAGTTTATCTCAACTTTCTCATGTCAGAACCAATTTTACAAGAAACCCTTCACTTTAAAGGGCTTAAAAAATCTTTTGATTGATACTATATTTGACAATGTACTCCCCATGGAGGGGTAACTTTCCCCCCAAGGGGGTTAATGATGTTATGAACAAAAAATTTGTATCACGGCTATTTTTCACAGCAATGATTGAAACTATTAAGTCTGATCATTGAGGCATAAACAAACTCTTTTATGCATGATTATGTCCAGTTTTGTCCTATGTTTCCATGTTGATAAAATATCAAATTTTGAATAAATTACATTCTCTTGAATTTAAAAATATTCTATCTAGTTGTAGATTTTTATAACAAAGCCGGATATAATGGTTTATGAAAATCCATTAATATTTGTTGCTGCTATTGTGTATACAAGAAATTGACCATAGTCAGACAGACAGAAGACATCAATCTAATAATAATCAAAACATGTTGAGGAGGTCTTGAAACATACATTAATATCAAAATCTTGAATTCAAAAATTTTCATGAAAACAATACTTTCTCTATACTAAATTACATAGTATGAGAAACTAAAAATGTAGTTTTGTAAATACGTTTTTGTGTAGTTTTTTTGTTATGCATAGTATATTCTTAAAAATTGTATTTTATTGTTTTGAAATATTCAAAATTTATATGTGACGAGGAGGTGGGCGGCCCAAAACTCTTTTGCCCACACACAAAAAAATCCTAGAACTGGCCCTGCCGATCCTGTATTCAATCCAAAGTGCTTCAACATGCTTCAGTTGGAGTAAGGCATACACATGGTCCCCACATCAAATTGTGGGACAGGGCCGGTATCCAACACATTTTCGGCAAGCCTAACTTTAATAAAATAATTTTTGCTTTATCTTTTTAACACTTTACAACAAAGTTGAAAAGTGTTTATGACTTTGTTCATTCTGTCTGTCTGTCTGTCTGTCTGTCTGTCCGTTAGCACGATAACTGCCGTAAAAATGACTTAATCAAAATGAAATTTTAGTATGTTGTTCAGACGGTCTGTAGGACCTATGGGAATATAAATAAATAATATCACACAATTAGTTTTGGATTGAACCCGGGTTGAAAAAATGAAATACATTGAGCCCTATGGGACCTAATTTTTCTAACATTTTTTAAGCGGATTTAAAATTCACAAATTGCTTCGAAAATTTTAGGTAATAGTCAAATTGTTCCATAAAATATATAAAAAAAAATTCAGCTAAATATATTCAGTAGTTTTTTAAATAAAAATTAAAATAATAATTACACATCTTATATGAAATGATCACGTGACCATGATATGAAACGATCACATGACCCACTTCAAAATGATATATGTCATCCATCTTGTTTCAAATTCGTGATTTTTTAAAGTTCTTTTTAATTCATATTGAGTGTTGTATCCGTCCTAAAACTACTTTATTTTTGCTTAAATTCTGTGCATCTACATACTAAAACAACACAATGACAATATATTTGAGTTTAAATTCTCATTCAAATTTGATTATTTCTACAACTAAGCCTATTTTTCACCTATGTAAAATGTAAACAGCAAAATATGTAGAATGAGTTGTATTGGAATTACTGTATTTCTTTAACACAAAATAATTCAGTCCATGGAGTCTGCAGGGCTGATATGAATGAAATATTAATTGATTTTATAAGCAGAAGGACGATTATTTTCGATGAAGTTTTAAGCATAAAGTTTATGAATTGTAGCTCCATGGTCTTAATTTTTAAATAAAATAAATTATTATAGTATTGTGATGAATGAAATGGAGAAAGTTATGAATGAAATCCTGCTTTTATAGAGAGATCCAGGCGTGTTATTTTTTCTATGATGTCATTTGAATTTATTTCAGTTGTTTTCGATGAAGTTTTCAAATATAATAAATTACCGTAGTATTAAGATAGTTTTAAAAATATTACCGTGGAATGTATTGCATTTTAGAGATATTTAAACCAGGCAATTTATATTTCAATGCCGTCATTTGAATGAAGTTTATTTTTTTCAATGAAGGTTTAAGTTTTCAAATATAATAAATCAATGTAGTATTGTGATAAGTTTTAAAATATTACCGAGGAATGTATTGCATTTTCGACTTTTTTAAATAAAATTGCATTGAAGTTGGAAAGTGTTTCATAATCAATGCTTTAAGCATGATTGATCTTTCTTGTTAATTAATTTAAAGTTGCATTCTCTACTTACAAAATAGTAAAACACAGCAGAAATAGCAATCACTTAATGAAACGAGAAATTAAATGTATATTCATCAATAAAGTAAAAAAACAGTTTTATCCAAAATATCATTATTTGATCAACTTCTATTCCTATTGCCACTCTTTTAACAAAAGTAAGATAAGACACTCTGATTTTGTGTAGTAATCAATTTTTTGTATCAAAATCTCATATATGCAAAGTTTCTGGTTTTTGCGATAAACAATTTTTTTTAAATAGGTAATAGTAGTTTGGATCTTCTGAATCAACTGGTCTCTATCATAGGGGTACGAAAAAGTTAATTTTACTTAATATAAGAAGGTGTGTAGTGGGAAATCTAAGCTGCGGACAACAAAGGAATTTAGTACAGAGGCACTTCAGGACCCGGACAAATACAACTCAGCGAATTTCTTTTATTCATATTAGTTTTTTAGTTATTTTATATTGAAACACGATTTTCACGCAAATTGGTTATTTAGCGATCGAAAATTTTGTCACCGAGTTTCTATTTTTACACCATCGGATAGATCGAATAACGTTCTTTCCAATGATATTTGAACCAAACCGAACCTGTAGAACAAACAATTCCTTATATTTATTTATTTGCTATCTAATGGCCTAGCAGCCAAACGACCGGCGTATGTAAACATATTTATTTATTTATTTAAAATACATCAAAATGTGTATATTTTAGATTATTTGGTACTTAAATATGTGTATATATCTTCGTATTCTAAAGAAAAGAAATTACTACATTATTTTAGTTTTCGTGAATTACAAACGCATAAAATTAAAATTTTAGGTACATTAATGAAATACATATCTTTTTTTTTCTCCCTGGTGAACGTTTGAGCTCATGAACGTCAAAGCCTTGGAGCTCACGGTGTGGTTTAAATCAAGTCTTCTCTCCTAAGAAAGAATTTCACTTTGTTTCTTTTATTTATTTATTCTATTTTCCTGCTTTCCACAATTGCGAAACGAAAGGAAGAAGCGAGTTAAAAATTGAGGCAGTTTGAAAGCGATATGGAAATTGAGTGGTTTTATCTGTAAATGTATTGTTTTAGTAGCGAAAGCTCATTTGGGACCTGGGCAACGATGGGTTGATTTGTTCTAGTAGTATGTAAATGTCCAACCGGAGAAGATAAAAGTCCTATTTGCATCCTATGATCTCCTAATATGATTAATTTTGTAGTATGACAGATATCTGAGACCTATATCCCTTAACTATTTTTAATTTTGTGTTCAACAGTACATTAGTTGTAAAAATTTCTACAACTATTATGAGTTATTTGATAATTTGGAGGAATCTACAACTTTTCTGCAAATTTTAATTGTTTTATTTACTTCTCAGAGAACGAAAAAATTATTCACAGACCCAATAATTAAAATATCTGATGTATCTAACACAAAACTTTACCAGAAAATGAATATATTTTGATATCCATAAACAATAAAAAATTAGAACTTCCTTATGACGTGAATTGGGTGATGGACACCGATTAAAATAAATATACTTAATCACATGGAAATCGTTTAACTCTTTTGAGAGATATTACGCTTGTTGTGAGAAAAGTAAAATTTCTAATACTCAAAAGCGGTTTGTGTAAATCCTAAATACATTTACAGTTTACTTCCGGTTAAAAGTACTTAAAGTATCCACCCAATTCATAAAAATATCACATTTAACTTTTTAAATTTTGAATATGGATAAAAAAATTCAATGTCTGGACGATGGTACATCCTATAAATGATGTCATTTACTTTTAAACGAAAAAAAAATCAATATTAAATCTCTATTTCTGTACATATATAGGTAACATTATTATTTTGTGTTTTTTCAGTTTTAGGAATAAATGTTTGAAAAAGCCTTCTCTTGGTCCGATCTCACTGAAAATCGTTATGTTTAGGTGATTAAAATAATCAGACGATACTGTGTTTGAATATTTCAATCTGTTTGAGAAATACTATACTCCCAGATATTATTGAATTACTAGTTCGTTTTTGGGATGATTTCAATGAGTAAATCAATCCAAAAGTTTTATACAAATTTTAAATATACAACTATTTTACAAGAATAATTTTATAAAACTATATAAAATTCTGATAAAATAAAAAATCTGATGTGGGCAGTAAATGACTCTCCCTGCAGACTTATATTCATGTTCTCTTTATTTTAATTAAATTTAATTCGCTTTTAATTCAATTTTCGTTCTCATTTGGTAACTGGAGTTATTTTCAAATATGGCATAGAGAAAATACGAAAAAACTAAAATATCTCGAGAACGGCTATCCCTAATGTAATGGGGTTGGTCTTACTCTTTTTATCGTTGAAAATTACGCATGAAAAGCATTTAATGGATATATTTGAGCATATGTAATTTTTTATTTTAGATTTTGACGATATTTGCCGGCCATTTTGCAAACAAAAGACAGGTTATTTTTTTCCGAATCGTACCAAAATCTAATCAGCACCAGGGTAACCCACGAGCGACATATCTACTGAATTTTGTGAAATTTGGTCAATTAGTATTTCAGCTAGAGTGAATACATAAGATTTTGAGGGGCCATTTCGCAAAAAAAGCCGGTTCTTTTATCCCGAATCGTATCCAACACTAATCAGCACCAGATTCACCCACAAGTGACTTACCTACCAAATTTTATGAAATTCGGTCAATTAGTTTTTAGTTAGAGTGGATACAAAATGTGGACAGACAGACACACACACACACACATAGCCAGACAGACACACACACAGCCGTCACGCTAAAAATATTTTTTTTGTATTCTAGAGGTCTCGAAATGCGTAGATCCGTCGAAAACTCGAGTTGCAATTTTCGGCATGATTCCAATACTTTCCCTATACATTACCATGTATTGCAGGAAAAGTAATAACATTCATTCTAATATCAAGACTTTACAGCAATTAAAAATAATGTTGAAAAAAAAATATAAGAATTAAATTAAACATACCTTGTGCTAAATTTTCTTAATTACAAATAATTAATTGAAGAATTTATATGAGTGATAAACTGTTACTAAATAAAAGAATTTTTTACATTCCCTTATACTGAAATCTTTGATCTTTCTCATCAATACAAACTGAACAACTTCGTTTTCAGAGGACCTACTACTCACATGAACCTTGCATGGGAACATTCTGTTAGACAAAAGGTCTTTCAAGGATGATCTCTCGACTTCCAGGATGATATGCAACACTCTGCCGTCAGGCATCTACCCCCCCAAAATGTCCTCCAGAACTGAAAAAGAGAGTCCGTAGACTGGACACCCTGATATGTTAATTGCTTTGGGACAACTGAGCGTTCCCATAAGATCTTATCTCATCTGTATGGGAGGGAAAAAGACCTCTCTAGACAAAGAAATGACCATGACACAGTGCTCACTCTCTGCGAATACTTTTTTTTTTTCCCTTATAAAGGCATTTATTTTATCAGTTCAATGCTTGCAAATTTCGGAAGTCACATTACAAACAATTATTTTTATTACCCTGGAAACCAAAGAGGGCTGTTTGATGGAAGCTGGTCCCTCATAAAGGTTCTTCCCCTCCCTTCGAAATCGGGCAATTTACGGGAAGTATTTATTGTTGTGTTGATGGCATAGCATACAAGGCATCTTCCTTGTACGTTACGGGCCACTGTCTTTTTTTTCTTTTCACTTTTTTGCAACAAATGTGAAATCAAAGAAATAGAACAAGCTCCCTCACGTATCACATGTTAAATTTCTACAATTCTTTGGGTTTTATTTTATGGTTTCAAAAGACTTGCATTTGCTTTCTATTTATTCTATACTTGTAATTTCATAATTGCACAAAATATGCTATATTGTATCATAAAAGAATTTTTATTATAAATTCATATGCACAAATAATACTGTAAAAAATATTTTCTCCAGACACCTTCACGGGCCCCTATCTTTCGCCGGGCCCCAGGACCATGGTACCAACTACCCCCCCCCCCCCTTTGTGGGGGCCCTGGGCATACATTGAAATAACGACATCACTGTTCATTATTTTGATTTTAATCTTAATGTGTACAGTACTACCAGCATGCCAGACAGGAAGGAAAAGACTATCATCCACTTCTTCATGAAAAGTTGTAGATACAGTGCCATACGATATATTACTATCAGAACCAATCAAGGTGTTCCTGTTGGTACACATCATTTGCTTCCCACTAGACAATGTAATTTTAGTAATGCTTTTGGCTAAAAATCCAAAAAAGTTCATGTTTGTTCTTGTCAGGTGCAAAACATTTTGGTATTGCCACATTGGGCTTCACATCTACCTTTGGTCCTGAACCTCTCGGTTGCCAGTGTTTGTCTTTAAACTTCCACTTACATGTTGGTCAAACACAATGTCCACCCTATCCGCAGACTGCAGCCTTATCTGATGTATGGTTGAACAATTAAGTTACTACTGTATCATTGGAATGTTTTGCTTTGCTAAAGTGGCAACATGTGGGTAAGAGCCGTTCCATCAAATATTAAAGTGGGAACCTCTAGTTCACGAAGAGTTTTTCCTTTAATATTACAGGATTGTGTTATGTAAATATAATTGTCATTTTGTTCATGGGCCATCCAAGAAAACTTCCTGTTAGTTTTACAGCTTGATATGTTTTCCCATTCAAATTCACAGAACATGCCTAGATGCAACTCAATATATGCTTTAAGTTGTACAGAAATACAGGCAACCATCAAGTATATTTTCTAATGTTGAAATAAATTCCAGGAAACTGCCTTGATGAATACTGTTTATTAGATCCAATAGTAAGTTCTCTAGATCCATTGTTGTCCACCAGTATTTAAACTGAGCAGATTCAGTTGAGCGTCTATCAGTTCACTTTAAAAGTGTTGCATTGCTTTCTGCACTTTTATTTTGGTACGCTTATTCAAATAAAACTGCTATCAATACCTCATGAGCATAGCGACTTCGCTTCGCATTGAAGTTTTCAGAACATGTTCCACTCTTTCTAATGTCATGATTCTTGTTTCAACTAGATTATCTGTTCATTCATTTCCTCCCTTCCATGTTCTTATAATTTACTCATCAGCCATTTCAATATGAAGGCCACCAAGTATGAAAAAATTCTACCTTTTCCATAAATATCTGGCATTGTCTATTGAAGTGATATTAACAAAACATAGACTGGCTGATCAGCCATTGTAACAGGAGTTTGATTTCAGTTCATATTCTGTAAAATCGTTATTGCAATGTTCGTTTGCATGTCGAACTATAGATGGTGAGTTTATGCCAGAATTTATTCGATGCAGCACAATAGATTTGCACTTGTGTTGTTCCTGGATTCTTGTACTCCTTTCACAAGTAGTAGACTGCCCATGAGATTAGCTGTTCACAATCTCCAAAGCTTCTACCAGACTTAAACCATTTTTGGCTTTTTGGTGATACTACTTCAAAAGTAAACTATTGAGGCTTGATCAAATGATGCTGTACGCATTGGAAGTTTACTTCTAAGTTTTAATGTTAGAATTGGTGTAGTGTAGGATTTAGGTAGGCAAGGACAAGAATTGTTACTAGTAGCACTCAGTTTCAAATGACCTGAGGTTGGAATACATACATTGTTGGGTAAATCCTATATAAGTGATATTGTAGTACCATATAAATACTCTACATTTAGAAAAAGTGTCATGATCTACATTGTCAATCGCAGCACACGTAATTACAGTATGAATGACGTTCGTGGGACAGATTTCTCAGTGTCAGTGGTAGCGTTCACAAACTGCTCTGGTAACTGAGTCCATGATGTGTTTTCACCCTTGGATACGTAACACACAACCCAAGGTAAAATACTTTATCGATAAAATCTGCTTCTGTTTGAAGTTCTGCAGAGACTGTCAATGAGGCGAGATGGATTCTCATCAGTCAGTTCAATAGGCAGATTAAAAACATACCATACACATGCCATGTCCTCTTCCACCACTTTAGGAATGCAATGCTTAGTTTGGAAGAACTGTCGTGAAGTAGATTGTCCAAATATTTGCAGCAAGAAAAACGAAGAAATTTATGATCTTATTTGGTCTTCAAACTCTGACATGACGATGAAAAAACTTCATGAAGTAGTAGCATGTAAGGCAAAAATAAAGGCAGTAGATGCCTATGTGTCAAGGTTGAACTAAAGTATACCGTACTTGTAAGGGTCAGTGTTCAGATGATTAAGAGAATGAAGGTTTCTTCTTGTGAAAGTTTTTCAGTACCATGATATATTTTTGAAGTCCTACAAAAATATAATTTCCGTTTTACAAAAACAAAACATAGTTATATATAAAGAATGGTCTCCTATTTGAAAAAAATATTTAATTTTGTGATGCATTTAACTAATAATGCTTTTTTATGCCTAATAAAGTAAAATATAAATTGAGGACATTTTGCTAAGTAAGGTTGACTTCTCAATAATTACTTTTTTTAAACAACTTTTTTGCCTTTTTCTTGTTCGCCCTCTAATAGAATGAAAACAGTCAAACATATACTGAAAATCAATAGAATCTTTCTGAAAGTATGTTTCATTAGTTTTAAAATGAGACTAAGAAAATTAAAATTCAACTACTAGTTATTGAGATATTATAACTTACAGAAATCAAGGCATTATGTCATAGCGATCATTTTGATGACATCATCAGTGACACCCAGGACATTTTCGAGAGTGTCTCCCAGTGGATTTAGTACATGTATAAGGTATGTGTAAAATTTGGCGCTGGTAGCTGAAAGTGAAATGTTTTATCCCTTTTTGTCACTAAGTACAGAGATTAGTATTTCATAGCTTGCTTCTGAGTCTGACTTTCATAGCTTGTTTCTGAATGCTGAATTTATTTCGTATAGTAACTTTTTTATTTGAACTTTTTATATCAAAGGTTACCACTTCAGGTATCAGGAGCTTACACCTAGATGAATGAACATTAAAAAATATTTTGATTTGTCACACATCCATATAAAAAGTCAAATAAATGTTTGTTAAAAAATATTCACTCTATTTAAGATACAAAATTAGTTTTAAAAAGTGATACTGCCAATGTTGACTGTAATAAAACAAAATAAAATTTAATAAAAGTATTTAAATTCAAAAATGTTGTTATTTTAATATTATATCTTAAATAAATGTAAGTTCATTAACATTTTATACTTGATTTTTAAGGTTTTCAAATACTTGCATTAAATATTCGAATATGTTTCTTAATATTCTAATTTGTAATTTTTTAAACATTTCTCATTAAAGTAAACATGTAAATTAAAAAATTATTTTATCTATATTTAGATATATTAAGCAATTATGTTTTAAAGTAGATTTATGTTTACATGTAAACATATTCTTTTTTTTATTCAAAATAAATGATTTTTAAGTGTATTGTAAATTTCTAATTGTCTATGTACATTTAAAATAATGAAAAGTATTCAAATGTCAGCACCAAATTACTAAAATGGAACCTCTTTAAAATTTAAAATAATAACTTTAGTTTCTGTTCTTATATTAAATGTTTAAAATTACATGTCTAAAGATAATTACTATAAGGATGTTCGATGATTTCTGACCAATTTTGTATGCATATTTTATATTTACTATTTCTAAAAGCACTTTTTCAATTAAGAATAGCCTACAATGTACAGTGCTCGAAAAAAGTATAAGGACAACATATAATTGAATGAAAATATACTTTATTTTCACTTTATCAAAATGAATATTTGATATTTCTGACCTCTAATATGAAATTATAGAATAACATTTATAACACATAAAACAACAAATATGAACCTTACAAAAGTTGACCTTATAAAGATTATCACTAAAGAAAATATAGAGAAAAGTATAAGGATATGTTCTAAATTACTTAATATTTCTCTTAATAATCAAGAAAACAACATTTTTTTTCAATTACTTAAATACGCCAAGAGGTCATCGATGCTGAAAGTTCTTTTAAAGTGTCTATGAAAATGTTACAATGTTATTCCAAGCTTGTTTGATGGCTATTACCAGATCCTGTTTTCACTGATATTGTGTGCCATTTTTATAAACTTCTCAGGCTAGAAGGCCCCATAAATTTTCTATTGGATTGAGATCGGGACTCCTCAATCAAGTAAATTTACTGAATTAACTTCAAACCAGAGTTTTGCACTCTTAGAAACATGAATGAAAGTGTTAACCTGCTAGAAAATATAGTCTCCTGAAGTAATTAGTGGGGCCTCAGGTAACGTTTGCCTAACATATCAACATATTTGTCAGAGTTCATTTTGTAGTTGACAAAGACTATAGGCGTGGTTCCATTTGTTGTAAAAGTGTCCCAAATCATTACTGTACCCTACCGTATTGATGTTTGGAAAAAACTTCTTTGATTTTATGCAGATTATACCAAAAATTGCGAAAACCATCTGGCCCATCAAGATTGAACTTCTTTTCGTCCGAAAAGATTACATCCATCCATTTTGGACTGAGAAAAATGTATTTTTTTGAAAACTCCTGTCTTCTTTCCTTATGTTCCTTTTTAAGAGGTGGACATGATATTAACTTTCCATACCAAATATTCGGATGTTTATTCAAAACATTTTGAACTGTATGTGTGGAACATGGTAAGTCCAAATTTCTTCTAACTTCATTTACAGTTTCTTTTTTCTCACAAGCTCTTCTTACAACCATTCTTTTCTGTCGCTGCATTAGAATTTATGGTCATCCAGTTCATGTTTTCATTGCATACATTCTAGGTCCTTTTAGAAAATTATAAAATACAGTTTTAGATCTTTTAATTTTTTTTTAAATTTCATGCCCACTCAATCCACATTTTTAAGGGCAAGAATTTTTCCTTTTTCAAGGTCAGACAGATAAGTTCCTTTTGGCATCGTACAAAAATCATCAAGAAATGAGGCAAGTGTGAATTTTGTTTAGAAACCCAGTCAAATATATAAAAATATTTGAAATGGTCATTTTCTACTTTTAAATACTGCTTTTAAGAACTGCTTTTAAATTTTACTATAATGTTAGATGAAAAAACAGTTATCCTTATACTTTTTCCAATATCATATGGTTTAAACTTTATAAAGTAGATTTATACATATTTATTTTTGGAAAATTTAACTAATTTCCATGAAAAAAAACTTAATTTATCAATATTTTTACTTAAAAAATTTGCATACATTTCCATCTAAAAGATTTCTAGATTTGGCGAGTTTTTGCTTGTCCTTATACTTTTTTCATGCACTGTATATTCCATCTATAGCTTATATAAAGTATAGTTTTTGTAAAGTATGCTTGCATAAAGATTTTTTACAAAGTAACTTCAAAATAAATTTTTATAAACATTCAAATTTAAAAATAATTTATTGAAATAAGGTTATTTGTATATAGAACCTAAAATAATTTCAAACAAAAAATTCTGCCAGTTATTAGAGAAATATTTTACTTGATTATTTTATCAATAGATGTCAGCACTTGTAAAAGTTAAATATCCACTTGGATTTGAACCAGAGTCCATAATTTACAGAATTGACTCTCTATCACCCAAGCCAGAGCTTCACCATCAAAATTGTCTTAAAGCGAAGCTGTAGAAATTTGCGAATCTTATTGATATGTTAAAATATAAAGAAGCATGTCAAAGTTGCAGATGTGTCATAGGAGTTAAACATCACAAAAATGGTGCGAAGATACTCACAGCATGACAAGGTTTGTTAAAAATAACAAAACATCATTTATTTATCACAAACTGAAACACATAACGAACATAAAGAATTTGTATCATTAACTTTGATACAGGTCATATGAAAAACAGATAGAGGACCGACAATACACTGATACTCTAACATTAGTCATAGAGTCTAAGTCACATATCATGACTAGCATAGAAAACTAGATTCAAGGGCGCAACTGGCCGATCATACGATATCTTACAAAGTATAAGATTCATGAGAGAGACTCATGTCATGTCTAATCTCGTCTAATGACCACCTAGTCGTCTCCCTCGATATTCTCCTACACCGGGGTACACCAGTTTGAAGTTAAAGTTATTCCCGGATTATGCCAATTTCTGGTTAAATGGAAATCTGCATGTTCCGGTCAAATTATGTCACGATCTGCAGGAACTCAAATTAAAAAGAGATGATACACAAAACAAACGATCGAAATTCCGGACGGTTAACCAGGAGGAATTTAACCTTTAGATTTCAACTGTATCTTCAGACAGATACAGAATTTGTTTACATTGTGTTTCTAACAAAAATTAACTAACAAATTATATGGCGCAAAACATTTAGTGCTATTTTAGCAGGTGCGGTCATTGAGGGAGGGCTCTGGGACATGCAGCACCATTGAAAAAGCACCCCAAATTATTTTTTTAGCTATATAGATTTATTACAATTTCTGCTGAAAAAAAATCTGAATTTTTAGTTCAATTAAATCAAGAATTATTGGACATAAATGATGGAATATGTCACTAGATGGCAGCACTACAGCTTTCATGAGAGAAAGAAGACTCTCACGAAAGCTGTAGTACATAGAATTTTCAAGGGATATACAGTGATATTTGCATAAGGCTGCGTCCCTTTTACTGCCATGTCCTGATTAGAAATTTGGCTTGAAAAACCCCCAAACATTGCAGATTTTGCATTGGATATTAGCTGTGTTTTGCAGGTGCTTTTCGCAAAAGAGGATAAGAACAGCAGTAAAACATGAAGCAGGACTTCTCAAATTGACTCAGTTTCATTAATTTGGCATCAGTTTTCTACATTTAAGAATGTGTGTGTTCTCTCTCTTGTCTTTTTTTATGAATAAATTTGGAAGTTTAAATAAACATTTGAAAACAAATTACTCTTTATGTAATTTTGATTTCTTTTATTTATTCTGTTAACCTAGTTCTTCCAGTTATGGTTCATGGCGAAATTTTTTTTTATTAGATTTAGAAAATTGAAATCTAAAAAATCTTTTTTCTTTTTCTTTTAATAAGTGAATTGAATAAGTGGGGGAAGGGGGTTATTTATGATATTTTAGGGGTTTCTGTCCATCATGAGTAAAATGTGACACTCGGTTTTGGGACACTCAGTTTGAGGGGTCACTTGACCTACCCAGCTGTCTTACTTTTTCAGCTATTTAACATTAAAAAATACCTAAAATTTAAAGAAATTCTAAATATTTGTTAAAAGGCTTTCAAATTAGATTTTCAGCATGATCCTTTTATCTGACGTTTTTCTGGAAATTTTGGCTCCCACTGGTGACTGTTGCTCAGATACCCCCTAGGCATATACTGTAATGGAGGTAGATCCAAAATTTTTTATCTCGGCCTATAATTTAGCGATTTTGATTCTGCTGGTGCCTGTAGTCTCAGCAACATTTATATATGGCACCTGAATATACATATTTTGTGCCAACCTCTTGGCACAGCTTAACTAGCCCCCACAATTATGCATCTAGTTTCCTAATTGAGCAATTTTGGTTCTGCCAGTGGCTATAGTCTCTGCACCATTTGTACATGTCACCTGGATATGCATCTTTGTTGTGAGAACTCCTCGAATGTAACTTTTACTTCAGTTAGCTCCCCCCCCCCCCCCCCAAATTTTCCAACTCAACTCCTAATGGAGCGATTTTCATTCTACTGGTGGCTGTAATCTCTGCACCATCTTTATGTATTGCCTTGATATATATATATATATATATATATATATATATATATATATATATATATATATATATATATATATATATATATATATTTGCATATTATTAACACATATATATGCATAAATACATAGATGAGCTTCCTTCTCTACATGCCGCTCACGAGCCGCTACTGTATTTTAGAGTACTATTTTAAAGTCTAAATAGAATATATTTTCAAGTTGTTTTAGTATTGCAGTAAAAGGATCAAAAAGTGTATAATGAACATAAATCAAAATTCATTTTCCAAATTCTGTCGGAGGATTTTTTTATCTATTTAAGAAAGAGAAGATAATTGTATTCGGCAAAACGAGGAAATTACCATAGTGTAGTAAATATTCTAAAACAATTTAAATTAAGATCCTTTGTGTTTTGTGATGGAATCACTTTTATTAGCTTATTTTAGAAACTGATGAAATATGCATATACTGCCGAAGCAAACTCACTAATGCTCTTGTTTAAATTCACAGACAGGTAAATTTTCTGAAACGTGTCGATATTGTAAACTAGCGAGCTGCTGGTAAATATAAATTTGAATCAGAAGAGACCAAAGAGATTATATCAGTAATTATGTCTTAATTTATATTATATAATAATTCATGTATATAAAATCACTTTGGAAGGAAGAGATGTTTTTTAAGTATGGCCGCTGAACTAGGAGAAATTTCTGCCCTTTTATCTGATTGGCTACATTTCTTCGCTGTCAACTGACAGTGGTAAGGGGTTTAATGTGGCTGCAAAGACGTGCACGTACCTCAAGTATTGCTATGAACCGTATACCGTTGCGATGGTGTGAGTGGGAAGGTACCTTAAGAAAGGCTCCCGTAAGCTCCAGCTGTTTGTGAGCAACAGCAAGCAAGGAGCGGATACCCCGAGTACAGAAATAAACTGAAAAGACTGTTATTTTTACTGAAAGAACTGTTATTTTTAGCAGTTTGGTAGAATCAATTTTAACTGTTAGTAACTGCTATTTGGTGTTAGCTGTATTAAGTTAGCTGTTAAGCCAATAGCAACATCAGGCAATTTCATTTAATACAGGGTAGCATAATTAAATAAAATGTATTAAGATATCCTTAAGCAGAAGTTTTTAAAAATGTTCTCTTTTCAGCTGTTTGGTGATCAGATGTGCAAGTATTCAGAGGAGTGTCCAAATGCCATTGTTCATGCCTCTTTACTACCCAAGCAGGAAATACAAGTGATGTGGAAAGCACCACAAGCAGGAACTGGATGTGTCGTTTTCAAGTGAGTATTGATACTTTGCACTCTACTGAGCACACAAAATGACCCAAAGCGATACAAAAAAGAACTGAATTAGACATGTTTAATGTCATAGGCTCGGGGAATATTTAATAATCGGGGAATATTTAATATCGGGGAATATTTATTAACGGATCGGGGAATATTTAACGTCTTTTACTACTTATTATGACACTTGCTATTGGTGTGTTTTATATACAGTGTTTAACTTTTAACTTTATAATTGTGATTTTACTTTTTATTTTACTTTTTATTTTATTGACATCCTTTACGTATTAAGTGATGGATATTTTATATCATTTAGACTTATGACATTTTTGTCTTTTAATTTTTAAACTATATTAAAAAACTTTTTAGTGGTTCTTTCATGAGGGGCTAGTATTTTAGTCATCGAGAACTTCTTAACAAAAAAATCCAATAGATATCATGAAAAATCTTACCTTGCTTCGACTCGAGGGATGTATTGTGATGTATTATGGTTATGGAAACTGGAAGGATGATTTGTACAGTATATTAAGCGCTTGGATGCTGTTTTTACAAGTGATTTTTGTATTATATTATTGCTATTTATACACCTCTCTTATTATCATGGAATTACAAAAATACAAGATTTAGCGACTGGCAACAGTGTTAATCTCGATTCACACCTGCCTGGTCATACGGATATAAGGGTAAACGTATGATCGACATCCCGTGACCCTTGTCTTATGAATTCAATTTTGCATTATTTCCATCCTGTACGTAATCGAGGCAAGGAAGAAAAACAAAATGTGTGTGGTATGTCTGTGTCTAATAATGTATTAGGTAAAAATTTAGACATAACGAACCAAAAGAAAAGTCATATTTACGGCAATCAAAACTTCAATAATTACCATTTTAGGAAATGTCAGTCAAAACGATGTAAATTATGCCCTTGTGCAAACACAGCACAATTCCAAGACAGTAAACCTAAAAATAGGATTTTCTGTAAGATCTATAACTCCATCTATTGTCTACAATGCAAAGTATGTGGTTTGAAATACATAGGCCAGTCAAAAAACAACCTTCATATTCGTATAAATCTGCATTGAAGCCAAGTGAATAAATACAATAGTGACACTAACTGTGAAATGAGTTTGGAGTTGAAACATTTTGCCTCACATGGTTTTCACAATGTTACCGTCACCATTCTAGATATCGTATCGAATCTCAAGGCAAGATTATGGTGGGAAGGATATCATATTCAACACGAATGCACTATGTATCCTTATGGCCTAAATTCCATTAATTTTGGTAATACATACAATTTAGAGTATTATATGCATAATGGTAATCCTCCTATTGAAATTTTAAACAAAAACGACAAGACATCACGTGGTAAACGAGGAGGTAAAAAGAAGAAAGTAAATTTTATTAGTTATTTTGCACAATTATATGAGGTTTGTCCGAAATCAATAACTATAAACAACTTCAAAAAAATTGGATTAAAAACATAGTATATGGTATTAGGAAGAAATATATAGGACGAATATGGATTGAATTGCAAAAACGACCTTTCATAAGGAACCTTGACGAAGTAAATGATATTTACCATGCCAATATAGCGATTTTCTATAATTACTTCAAGATACACGCTAATAAATATGATATTAAGTTGGGTGTAACAGATGTGGAAATACTGAAAAAGGAATATTTTATAGCCACTTTTAGCAACAAAAAATTTGATAGTTTACATTTTAACAATATACTTAAAAAGTATAATTATCTTTTACCTATAAAGAATACTAAACTATTTTTGACTTATCGTTACGAAAAAACGAACGGACGTAAAATTTTCAATTACAACAATATTGCTAAAAATCTGGATAAATTTAAAGAATTGGATTGCTGATGTGGAAGTGAACAACTCTGTAATTTGGACCATGAACATATTGTGACAGGTGACATAGCACTGGCTACTCATAAGGATTTACAGGAATATTTACAATTGGGTACCAAATTTCGATCTCAAGTATTCAGTAATGTTGAGCAAAAATTTACAAAAGAAATCGAAGTATTTATATACAAAATGGCCATTAAATACAGTTTACCTTTGTCCACATTCAATGAATGGAAATATAACGTAGTACATGATTTTAAAATTACATATTACCGCCAAGGTTTTCGTATATCCCATTGCATATTAGACAAGAAGTTGCTAATGGAATTTCAAAATAGATTTGTTATTACGTACATGGACAAGGTTACAAATAATTATGCATTTACTTGCAAACCATATTACATAGCTCTTTTAAGGAAATGTTATGAAGATGATAATACTTAAAGAAAATAACGTGTAACATTGAGGTGAATAAGAACAGAATTGTAGCATTGTACAAGCGTATAGGTCATGAGATTAAATATGTTCGATTCCCTTATTTGGTACTTATACCTAAGTTACATAAACAGCCAGTGAAATTCAGACCGGTCACGGTTGGATGTGGTTCATATTTGACAAAGGCAAATGCAATATTAGCTAATATATTAACACCTGTAATGAAGAAGATAAAATCAAGTGATTCAGTAATGATCAATAATGGTTATGACGTAATAACACGTCTGAAACAAACTCCGGACAAGTTATACTTTAAGAGTTTCGATTTTAAAGATTTATTCAACTGCATCCATTTAAAGGATCTATGTGATATTTTAAAGGATACATATAATAGAAATTCTCAACTTTTATCCTACGACTATGATAAGTTCAAATTTTTGATAAAATTGGTCTTGTTTGAGAACATTTTGTTCAATGGAACTGATTTCTTTAAACAAATCAAAGGAATACCTATGGGTGGTGGCTGTTCGTCGCTACTGGCGGATTTATATTTATACAGTTATGAAAACAGTACACATATTCTCAATGAGATTATGTATTTCCGTTTCGTGGATGACATCTTGATCGGCCATCTTGATAAAGATTTTCAATTTGACTTTACTTTTTACCCCAGTAACCTTGAACTTATTGAAACTGTAGAAAATAATGGTGAAGTGGTATTTTTGGATATCTCAATATATAGAAATTCTCAAGATCATCTATGTTACAGAATGTATGATAAACGTAAAAGTTTCAACTGTAATATTAATTACATCACTCCTTGGAGTAGTAATGTGAGTATTGGAGTAATGAGAAATTTGATTGTTAATCATTTTGTAAGATATGGTAAATTAAATTCTACCAATGAACAGCGAAACATATGTGAAAGACATTTGATAAAAGAAGCATTAAAGAACGGTTTTCCTATAGGCTTTCTAAACACTTATTACTTGGCATTTTGTAAAAAACTACGTAATGATGATGATGTAATTTATGCTAATTTCCAAGACTTGTTGCCATATGACTTGTATGAATCTTTTCCTTCACTGTAACTTTGTGCTTTTAATTCTTATATGTGTATGGACTCTGGATCCCCTTTTCCATTAGGGAAGTCCTATGATTCTTATATAGTTTCTCTTTTAATTTTCCCTTAGAATTCTGTTTTTCCTGTACGCACAGATTGGTGCTGCTTCGGGGGATCGGTTGTTTCTGGGAGTGTTTCCCGGGAATAAAAGCACGCTTTAACCAGGTATAGGGGTCACAATCCCCCTAGACATTACTGATACCCCGTTTGCACTCCTTTAATTGTTTATTTGTTTCAGTTGTTTCTTGTGTTTCATAATCTTCCGTGTACATTTCCTAGATCTTTCTTTTGTAATATATATATATATATATATATTAAAATAACAAATACTAAAGTGCAGGAGTGTGAATCAGTAACCACAGTATCAAACCGCGAGCAATATAAAAGCGTGTAGTGAATAGCAAAAAGCAACGAGGAAGGGCCGGAAAAGTAGAGCACGGAGAGGCCAGGACAAGGAAAATATATTAAAGAATAGTATATCTGCCAGAAACGTCTTCAGGGGCACATTCTGGACAGACATACTAAAATCCGTTGTTTCTATGATTGCATAAAAACACGTGGTTAAAATATTATGCAATCTGTGCCCAATAACGAGAATAACAGAAAAAAACCAAATAGGATAAAATTCAATTATGAAACATAAAATACCACATAAACATGAAATATAAAATACCACATAGACATGAACATGAAAAATATAGTGCACAAATATACGAACTTGCAAAAAAGAGCAACTCACATGTCGAAAGGTCGCCACCGTGAATAATCTTCAAATGAGTCCACCACATGCTACAGTCTGAACGCTCACCTCGCTTAATACCACGTGGGAATAATCCAGACCAGAGGAAGTGGAAGTAGCAGTACATACTTTCGGAGAGAAAAACCCAAGAGTTTAGAAACTGACCGAGATGTGACCACGATTATCGAAAACTTTGAAAGAATGGATAACACTGTTTTTTGGAGCCGTAGCCTGTTTTTTGTTTTATTTGCTTTTTAGATATCCGCCTTAACGGTTTTATGAGTGTTTTAAACTTTTGTCTTTACCCGCCGAGGCGGTGTTTTAAAAAAAAAATTTTTTACGTTTTTAGTGTAATCGAAATTACTGTTTTTTAATATTTTTACATTTTTATTTTTGCCTGCCGGGGCGGTGTTTATTTTATGGTGTTTCCACGACTTTAGAATACTGTACTTATACTGCGATCTACAAATAAGGTGGAAAAATTGTACATATAGCAAAGATTTTTGAGACGATTAATGTGTGATAGTGTTCACTTATTACTATCCAGGCGTTTAATGCGGAGCAAATAGCTAATGATTAGATTTCTAAAAACTTGGTTGCTAAGGCAAGAAGAAAAATGAGGGAAGAATTTTACATTAAATTTAAATTGATATCTCTTATCATAAATAGTAGTATTGAAAGAGTTACAATGTATATCAATGGTGATGTCAAGATAATTTACAGATTTGGAAGGGTGGGATTCATTCGGTATTAATTCAAGATTGGATGGATCTATATTAAGTGTGGGTAAAGAATCGTGTGCAGTATGAAAACAAAGAAAAACATCATCAATGTATCGAAAAATAGAAATGTTACGAGTGAACAGAGTGGATTTTCTTTCGTAGAAGTAAAGATAAATATTGGCGAGCATGGAGCTACTAGTGGATCCTTGCGGTACTCCAATCGTTTGGAGGTATACAGCATTACCATGTACAAGATAGTTGTTGTTGTTGAAACCCAGACTGTCCGACCTACCAGAAAGGTGTAAGGTAACAGTTTGGACGGTCGGGAAGTGCCACCCAATTTAGACCGGAACCCAGTGGGGGAGGCATCCACAGGGACCGTACCCTCCTTCCCCTACCACCAACCTCTCGGAAGGACTTTCGGACCCACATGTTTAACGTGATCGTACTCCGCATGAACACGGCGGCAGTTTTGGCAGTGGCTGGAGTCGAACCCGGGCCTACCGAGTGCAACTCCAGCGCGCTAACCAATGGGCTACCGCGCCCATACAAGATAGTTGTGAAAAAGCACAAAATGCAATAAATTATTAAAGGTAGACGAGTCATATTTAGTAAGAGTATTTAATTTGAATTGATCGAAGAGTTGTTTAATGACAGAAAATAAATCTTTGATGTCGATGTTATTAAAAAGATCCTTAAAATCTAATGTTTGGAATGAGTCAAAGGCAGAAAAGGATTTCAGTTTTTGAATAAGTTCATAGCTATTTCGGATAATGCAATGTGGCTCTTGGGAAATAGCATGAAATAGAATGTTTAAGACTTTGAGAAGTTTTTTATTAGCTTTTGATGCATAAGAGTTGTGTCCACTGGTAACTGTTCTAAATTTTACTGGGTCCTTGTGAAATTTTGGTATGATTACTAAATATGGAATGTTTAAATTTTGATGAGTATCAAAAAATTGTTTGTACTTGGAAATAAGTTTGCGTTTTAAATCATGTATGGTTGTTTTTTGCAATTTGAAGGTATTAATTTGATTTAAATTGGATAATAATGTTTTAATGTAGAAAAATTTGCAGAAAATAGCATAGTTTGATGAAGCTTTGTCTACATACGTAAAAACTAGGAATTTCTGCATATGTGTAATACTTTGCTTTAATTTTGATAATTGAAAATTAGACTGTGGAATATGCGAATGTGATAGCTTAAGTTGAACATGGGATAAAATTTTAGATTTCCAGACACAAAAGGCTTCCATTGGTATTGAATGTGTAATGGACATTTTATATATGAATTTATCAATATCAAGAGAGAGAGTGTTAAGGATAGAATTAGGATGATTTTTAGAAGGTAGTCTATATTTAGTTCCATATGACATAATGAGTTTTAAGGAAGGGTCGGTGATTATATCTAAGTTACCCATTAGTACATGACCAAAATGGGTATTTATAAAAGGTTTCAATGCAGGTGAATGACAATTACAAAGATTATTTTTATCTATCGGAGTAGAGGACGATGGATCAGTAGATTTTGAAATTTGGTTATAGTTAAAAATAAGTCTACCGAATGGGATATTATATTTATCTGATTTAACTATATTGATGTTTTTTATTGGAAATTCAAGTGATAGGTGATGGAAAAGTTTGGTGAAGTTGAAGGAATCAATGATTCGGTTTGAAAAGTTAATAACACAATAAGAGTTAGAGGGAGGGATACCTGGTTGAACATTAGCAGGCATTAAGCTACGTTTGATGTAATGCGCACGGGTGACAATTAAGTCAAAGAATAAGTGGGAGAAGTGAGAGCTTGACAAATTTAAATTAAGGAAGACATTATAAACAGTGTTAAGAAGCTTTTTCTTAATAGCAAAAATCCAGGTTTTACATTCAGTCATATTGAAGGAAGTTTCATATAGATTTAAAAGTCTAATGATTTTAGTTTTAATGTAGAGAAAGTTTGAATTATTGCTAGTAGGTTTATTGACTTTACTACCTCTGTTAGTGCGTTTGGAATTTTGAGAATGATTAACATTGTTTGAAGTTTTGATGAGGTTGTATATTGATAAAAGTTGTGGTGTGTAGTCTGCGAATATATATATATATATATATATATTATATTTATATATATATATATTTATATATATATATTTATATATATATATATTTATATATATATATATATTTATATTATATATATATATATTATACATATATATATTATATATATATATTATATATATATTATATATATATATTATATATATATATATTATATATATATATATATATATAATATATAATAGCAATGGACCTAAACTATCCCAAAGTCGCCGCTTCACCATGCGAGCTCACCGTGGCGAGGAATCACAAACACACAAATATCTATGTGAGATGTTTAATATTAAATAAATACTATTAAAAAACAATTATTAAGAAACATAAAAATATGTGAAGAATTGAAGTTCGTAAGCGCATTGCTGCATTACTTGAACATCAATGATATAATATGAAAATACCGTGTGAAATACAGTACAACCTCGAAAATCCGGACATTCAAAATCCGGAAACCTCCAAAATCCGGACGTTTTCCAAATTTTCGTTTTTTTTTTTTTGTTTTTTTGTTTTTACCCCCGGATTGACGAAGTCGCGGATTTAAAAAACAACAGGGTAAGATTATTTATTTTATACATAAGATTATATATTTTACCGTATTTTCCGGTCGACTTTCTGAACCCGGAAATGAAACGAAAGTTTAGATGGACGGCCGTAGATAGATAGGCTTGTGGTTGGAGCGTGAATTGCGTTGTTAGCGTTAATCCCTCCTCCCCCTTATTCAAATCACAACTCCTGATGAATTACTTCGCGTAAAATATACATCGTTATTTAAATACGGAATTTTTATTATCAAAATTTCCTTTTCTCATTATTGAAAAAGACATTTTTCTGAAACAATGTAATTTTTAATATTAAACACTTTAAAACGCAAAATATCTGGCAAAAATCTCCTCCCCCTCCCGGTATCTGACGATTTTTTCGTTCTCGTCGAACGTGTCAGCTTGAAATCGACTGTATATTTTGCCTTTTTTGTTTAGAAAGCCGTATTTACATACTATAAATAGCAAATAAATAACTAAATAATATCGTATCGCACAGAACCGAGCAACAAGGTCTTAACACACAGACCTCTCAAAGGGGTCGGCTTGCCACCGGTGACAGTCGGCTGTGTTTACGATTAGGAACTAAGCAAATTCCTTTCTTCGCTTTCCCTGCCCCACCTCGTCCGGGTGCTGCCGTAACCTAGTAATGACTCATCGTAATTTAGAATAATCATTGAGAGGAGAGATATTTTTCTTTTTTTGGAAAAGATATTTATTTTATCTACTGCGATATTTTTTACATATTTGACTATTACTAATAAAGTTTTTACTTTTTTCAGAGTCATCAGTCTTTTTAAACATGACATTATATAGATGCTAGATAATAAATAAAACTTTTAAGTTCTTATTTTTTGTTTTTCGTTCGTTAATAGCGAAAACGGTTTAGATACATTTACACCTTTAAATATATCGTTAAAAGTGCTAATCCTCGATCTTTATTAAATACCGGCACTGCATTAAATCTCGACAAAGCCGATATAACGGAAGTTCTGCACTTTGATGATGATGCGCCAATCGTAAATAAATTGAATGATGGTGAAATTCGCGATATGATATTAAATAAAAAAGATCGAAGTAGTGACGATAAATGTGGAAAAGAAAAAATACCCATTAATAATCTTGTGCAAAAAATCGATCACGCAATTAAAGGTCTTGAACAAAGAAGCATTATAACCGAGCAGAAGTAATGTCCATCTACAGGATAAAGAAAACGGTTTTCCCATAAACCAAAATTAATGAAATAACAAATGTTAATTCAAATATTTAAACGAAATGATAAAATGGAATTTTATCATTTCGTTTCGTTCACACATTCTAAATTATTAATGTGTATATTTTTTCTTAGAAATTTCTTTTGCCCTATTTTTTAGATTAAATAATATGTTTTAATTGATTAACTTAACTTTTGCCATTATTTTTACTAAAAATAGTGTTTTATAATGTATTTAGTTAATATCAAATCTGAATTTTATTCAAATTCTATAATCCGGAAAAATCGAAAATCCGGAATCGGCAAAGTCCGGACGAGTCCGGATTTTCGAGGTTGTACTGTATAATATTATAAAATCATCAGAAATCACACTTAAAAGGCGCTAAGCTGCACTAAAAAGAGGATTAAAAATATTTTCAAAAAGAAAAGAGGTATGGATGGAAACAATATACCAAAAGATGGCCGGGGGGAGTTGTGACCCCCTCACCCCGGTTAAGCATGCTTTGCGTCGCGACAACACTCCCGGAGAGCCGGTATATTGCAAAATAGAATACGAATGTATCAAATATTAAGATGTAAACAGACATCATACAAACAAATATAAGATATAATTGTCGAGATCCAGCCTTATCAAAATTCATCAACAGTAAATGTTTGAAATATGTCTGAAATATTGTTTGAAATATGTTCACAAGTATAAATGAGGAAATCCACATAGCTTCTACTTAAGGAAGACTTTAAATATTGACACTTAATAGAACAATTATAACAAAGTCTATTTCCAAAACCATTTACCTGAATGACAATCAATAGCATCATACATGTAGATGTACATCCCCATACCGTATCATACAAGATGAAGCATATCTTCCATAACGTATTATACAATAGACCCTATTCAAGAGGTCCCATATCAGTTATCACACGCTTTACCTGTGACTATCCAGTATGTATATTGCCATCAGTTTCATTTAAATATAAACGGTAACTATCGGTTACAGTTATTTTATAAAATTTGTAGATAATGTCACATAAAAAATACTTGGGAAAACCCTGTGAGATGGTGTTTTGTAGGAAACGATAATCGCATAAATATCGATCTTCCATTTTACTGTTTATTCTTTGACTACGTATTAATTGTCCTAGTATAATATTTCTAAAAACATTTTTGTGCATACAAGAGTTCCAGTTTATGATATAATTGATTTTGAAGTGGACGCCGTTGCGTTTATCATACAAACAGAAATCAGTAGAACCACCTGGTTGTTTGTATATTGTTATATCCAGAAAATTTAGACTTTTGTTGACATTATATGGAGTTTCAGTAAGTTTTAAATGTTGTGGATAGAAAGTAAAATCCATCTGATATGCCTCACATGGATACGCTATCAAAATGTCATCAACGTAGCGAATGAACAGAATTTCGTTTAATATATGTGTTCCATCTTCATATTTATTCAGATATATATCAGCAAGTATTAATGAACAACCACCCCCCATGGGTATACCATGTAATTGTTTAAAATAAGATGTGCCATCAAATAGTACATTTTCGAATAAAACCATTTCCACCAATGTTTTAAATCTATATTTGTTAATAATCGACTGCAGATTGTATTTTTCGTATATCTCCATGACAATTTCGTATAAGTCCTTGATGTTGATATTTGAAAACAAATCATTAAAATCGAAACTTTTAAAATACAAATTTTCAGTAATTACATTTATTTTTTTAATAGCTTCTATACTATTACTAATAAAATATGCACCTTTATTTTTAATCTTAATCATTACTATTTTTAAAATAGATAAGAGTTTTTTGTTAGCTGTTGTCAAATATGATTGAAAACCATTTGTAATGGGACGAAATTTAACAGGATCTTTATGAAGTTTAGGAATTAAAGTTATGTATGGAAAACGGATTTGCCCCATTCTGTATCCCAATTTAATGTATTTCGATTTAATGCGATTCTCAATTTCTGACTTAGATTGCTGTAAAGGTAGATATACGCATGGATCGTGATAACTTTTGTATAATAACTGTTTATAAAGCAAAACACAAGTAAATGCATAATTTGTCGTTACCTTGTCGACATATGTTATTACAAATTTTTTGTATAAAGTTGAGAATGCATCTTTGCTATATCTATGAATATCCTATGCCTTCTGAATAGCACTACTCCATTCTTCGAAGGTTTCAATAGGGATACTGTATTTCACAGCCATATTATAAGCAAATGCATTGATATTAGCTTCAAAAGATTTGTCTATCGATCGATAGTCATGCATTCTGTATTTAGTACCTAGTTCAAATATAGGTTTAAGTATTGATCCGGGCAGTATTTCCGAGTCTCCAGTGATTACGTGACCAAATTTCTCGTTTACATATGGTGTATACCGCTGACAATCACATGCTTGATCGTTATCTCTAATACCTCTGCATACAGTATTATAATTAAAAAGGCTTCTACGAAGAGGTTTAGCATATTTATATGCAATTTTTATGTTAATATTGACTGGTAATTTAAAATGATTTTTACTTAAAATATTTGAAAAATTTACATTATCGAATTTTTTATTTTTGTATGTGATTATTAGATATTCTTGATATTCTTTAATAGTTATATTAGATATTCTTTAATAGTTTTATTATCTTGTAAAGAAATATTTAATCTTTTGGCATGTAATTTTATGAGATCAAGAAAAATAGCAGGAAGTGGTGAATCGTTCGCAAAACGATGTTTAAAATCAACTTCTGAACAGTATTTCCACAGATCCACAAGATAACGTTTTCTAATTCCATAAGTGAAGTTTTTAATCCATGATTGTGGAACATCGTTCATTTCTGTAATATTTTTTACAAAAGACACGAGTTCAGTAATAGAATCATTAAGTTTCAGCTTTACCTTTCTTCCAGCCCTTTTATGACGTCTAGTAATATTATTTCTTACTGTATTGTCATAATTCTCTATTACAACTGAAGAAACAGAATTTTGTATATATTCAAAGTTGTATTTCACGTTATATAACATAGAATTTAATCCATATGGATAAATAGTATTATGTTTTTGTATATAATAATTTTCCCACCAAAGGTGATTTTTCAAGTCTACTACTATATCCATAATAGTGACCTGCATGGCTTCAACACCATGTACGCCAAAATGCCTTATTTCAATTGATGACTCAATGGCAGGATTTTTTTGAAATTTATATATTTGACTGCGATGCAAGTTGACTCTAATATTGAGACTATTTTTGGTCTGTCCTATGTACTGAGATCCACATATAGTACATTTAATACAATATACGCAGTTGTATACCTTACAAAATACGTAGTAATCATGATCATTGCTCATTATTAGGGGGTCTGCCATTGGGCATAATTTACAAAGTGAAGAACTACATCTTCTATATTTGAAAACAAATTGATTAGTTTTATGTACGATTTTTGCGGTCCATTTTGCAAAAAAAGGCAGGTCATTTTTTCCCGAATCGTACCAAAATCTTATCAGCACCAAGGTAACCCACAAGTGACTCATCTACCGAATTTTGTGAAATTCGGTCCATCAGTTTTTCAGTTATAGTGGATACAAGCTTTTGTGGGCCATTTCACAAAAAAAGGCGGGTTCTTTTATTCCGAATCGTACCCAAAACTAATCAGCACCAGACTCGCTCACAAGTAACTTACCTACCAAATTTTGTGAAATTCGGTCCGTTAGTTTTTTAGTTAGAGTGGATACAAAATCTGCACAGACAGACAGACACACACACAGACGTCACGCTAAAAATAGTTTTTTCGTATTCTAGAGGTCTCGAAATGTGTAGATCCGTCGAAAACTCGAGTTGTGATTTTCGGCATGATTCCAATACTTTCCCTATACATTACCATGTATTGCAGGGAAAGTAATATATAAATGAATACATATTAAATCACTTTATTAATTATAAGAAAAAAGCCACTTATTTTTAAATATTAATAATCATTACTGGAAAACAGTGGCAAAGTTAAATATAAAATTATTTTAATAAAATTGGGATAAACGAGGATAGCAAAGTGTAAATTAGATACATTTTTTTTTATGTTTTGAAATAATGAATACTTGAACTTTATTTTTGTTTTTAGTTTAAATCTTGATTTTAATTATGCATTGTTAATAATTGAAAAATCACGAAACAAAATAGGAAAAAAAAAATGAAACCATATTATTAGGTATTCATATCCTTAGGCAGCATTATTTTTTTTATCAATATACTTTTCATGGCATATTATTTTGAGCTCATACCTTTTAACACTCAATTCTATCACTTGAGTCTAATCACATATTTTGGATTATTGTTCTGTTAAATATTCCAGCACTAATTAAAGCCAAAGCAAATTTATAATTGTAGTTATCCGTCTCTTTTCTGATCAGGTTACTTGTACATCCCCAAAATGCACAGTGACCATTAAATTTTGTAAGGGAAGGATCAGTTATCCAAATTATTGTTAAACAAATTATTGTTGCTTAATTGCAAAGAGAGGAGTGTTTATTTGGCCCATTTTTATCAAAGATTCTGATTATCGCAAATTAAATTACCCTTGCTAATTACTCTGCTAATACAACTTATTTAAATTCCTTCATTAAACACCAATTTTTTATCATAAAACATATACTACTATTTAGCTCTTAGATTAAACTCTTAATCTCAGATATTAAACCTGCAAATCTCTAATTTTTGTAATATGTTTGATTAAGTCAAATAATAGCTCGAAAGCTAAATATTTATATAATTTGCAGAAGTTACGACCCAACATCTAACGAAACAATCTGCACCAGGTAGAAAAGCTTGTTTAGTACTAATAAGACTTAATTGACAATTTACAAGTATCAACACTAGAAATTAAAGTTTATTGTTTTCTTTATCTCTCAATAATTGTATCGTTATTTTGTGAAACATGCCTACATAAACACACAAATCACCAATCATCATCATTAAATAATTAATCCTTCATAACATAATTATTCTGCTGCTGCTTCTTATGTGTTTTTATACTTCATACAATTTATTTATTAAATACCAATTTGTTTGTGTACTTAATTTCATTAGCACTGTTGCATACATTAAATCAAAATTCCTATTCAGATAATATACATACATATCATATACACAATATCCATAAAGGCATTATTCAAATTATATTGATGAAAATAAATATCTTTCTGGATTATTGATTACATAGTTTTACTTATTATACACAATGTACACAGTTATACATTATATTACATCTATTAGGAATTAATCCTTAAATTTGTAATCAATTTTCTTCTGCTACCCTAGCATCATTACTCGAAGCTCATTTAATATTATAAAAATTCACATTGGATATAATATCTTTACCCTCAATTTTAACAAACTTCTAAATTAAATTTTATTTGTTACTTACGTGCTTGTCAGTCATAATCATCACAGATGAAAGGTCCAGATTCACACTTGCAATTTGTGTTCCACCCATGGTGTGTGCTAGTTCTTATATAACAATCACAGATATTCATCGTCATATTATATATAATTTCTTTTGGGAGACCCAACATGCCTAAACGGTTGTTTACTTAGAGGTAATGCGGACATTTCTTCGATGTTGATGATACATGTCTGCTGCTGAAACCAGTCTAGTGTCAGAGAGAATCTGGTTCCACGGCATCGTGGCATAAAGAGCTATAAGTAGTCTTAGTAGAGGTTCATCCACTTTCGTCAATGCTGTCCTGTAAATTCCTTATCTCTTTGATTGCTAAGATTTTCTAATGATTTGGTATCACGGTAAATGTAAGCACTCATTGTCCCATTACACTTTATTTATGCAGGGTAAGTCATCTTCATATTTTATAGAGTGATGCTTTAGGACTGGCTAAAAAGGATTATTCTTTCAAACAGTCATTCTTTTCAGCTCCAATGATTAGATTCAGATCCTTTTGTAACTGCAGTTTTGCCAAAGATCAGGTAAACAAGGTTTTTTTTAGCGATTTTGCATGATTTGGATAATCATCGGATTCTGAATTGGTGATGGCACTATTTTTGGCTAAGGCCTAATTAATCCTCTTTATGAAGTGACACACACTTTGTTACATAATCGTTGGCATTCTTGGCATTGTGTGAGAGAGAACTCTCTTCGGATCCTGGGTCCTTGCAAACAGGGTGTCCTGTATTGCAGGGCCATTGGCCAAAGGGGTCACTTCCCTTTATCGTTTTATTTGTTATTTTGTCTTATTTCATGTCATTGACACCTGTGCACTATTTTTATATGGGGCTCTCTCTATATATGGGGATCTCTAAATTTAGCCCAAACTCATCTCTAGTGGCTACAGGATCTCAGATAAAAAAAATTCCCTAAAATGTATCACCATCTACTTTTACTGAATATCATTCATGCCTATTTAATATCGTGCCTATTTTCAGGTCTACCTAACTGGAACATTTTGATCACATTAAGTAAATTGTTCATTACAATAACTGATAACATAACTGAATTAATCTACCATTCATGATTACAATAAACATAGTTTATTGTATCAGGGTTGAAAAAAAAATACCCACCTTAATTTAGAAAAAGATAGTCCACTTGGATTTCTGTGGTTTTAACTGGATTTCTCCGGCTTTTTTTGAATTAAAATTTTGATCGATATTAAGAAGCAAGAACAATTTCATTTACATTTATAAAATTAACAATTCTGCAATGTTTAATATGATAAAAAAAAAGAAATCCATCATTTTGTAAGTTTTGTACTTATCAGTAATATAAAAGTTTTTGCCAATTATCCCCCTCCTAAGGGAATATAAGCATACATGGTTATGTGGTGCATGTTTTCTAAATGCACTTTACTAGTGAGTTTTCTATTTTTTAAGAAGAAAAACATTTTCCATATCAACCCTGCATTATATATTATACATGTGTAATATTAATATACTTTATGCCAAATACAGCCTTCAAATCTTGTGCACATTAAGCAAATTCTTGATAAAAATTGATTTATATTAAATTTAACATGTAAATACTTAACCTAATACAACAGATAAACTGAATTACAGGCAAATAAAATTTACATTTGGTGATTGTGTAGGGAGGAAATATAGACAACCCTTGTATATGAATGTTAAAAAAATGGAATTGCCTTCTTGATATCAAAATTTATGTAACAGCTGCATAACAATTTACAGCTGAAGGATTATAAATAGATTAATAAGTAAATACAAAAGTATCAAACCATAAAATGAAAACTAACAAAAAATATAGAATGTAAAAAAATGTTATTTTTTATAGCATTATGAAAAGAAACACTGATATCGATAGACCGAATTTATTTAAAAAGATGAATCCTTCATTAATTTTTATTCTAAATTAAATTAAAAATGTGTATTAATAATATCTATGTTATAACCTAATTCATCGATAAAAATAGATTACTATGATTCAGAAGTAAACAAAATAATAATGAAGTAGATACAATGGGATTGAAACACATGATCATCGTTGATGCCTTAAAATAAAATTTGGCAAGATTTTAAAGTTAAGAATCAGATTGCTGAAAAAATTATTTTATATCGGTAATTGAGTTTTATCGTATTTACAGCAAAAACAGCAGATTAAATCATGCTATTTCGAATATAAATTTGGGATATATAATGGTCTTGTAGGTATAAAAGTTTAAAAAGCGAATCACTATAAAATATTTTCCAAATTATAATTTCTTTATATTGCTTTGTTAGAAAGTACATCAGAACTAGAGGTATAGTTAAAGGGTTTTTTTAGAAACATTCCAATCGACAAAAATGGTAGATAATTCCATAAAAAAACTTTCAATACGACAATGGATAGTCAAGCTTCCACTGTCTTGTTGAAATTAAATAATTTTGTGTTTATAAATGGGTGAAATATTGTTAAATAAAAATGCTTTGAATTGATATTATGGTTAAATAAACTAATTTGTAAAATGTAGTATTCCAGTTTCAATGGAACCTAGAGTATGAAATGTAGGCTATACATCGTACAAATAAAAATAAATGCACATTTTACGACAAAAGCATAAAATAAATACTTTTACATGTATAGAAAATAAAAACTTACTTATTTATAGTTCAAAAACCATGTGCACTTTCAATTGGACTTCTTCCATGGAAATTCAAAGCTTAACTAACTGATGCAGGGAGCAAAGAATCACCATGCAATGCAAGCGCGAGAAACTCCAGTAAGGAGCCTGATAGCATTGCTCTGCTTGGTTCTTTTTGATGGATCCCACGGTCACTCCAATACGAAGCTTGATAGAGTCGTTCTGAACCACTCTTTTTAATGGATCCTACATGGAAAGTCTCTAGACATCCAACTTAGAGCACTTTTAGGATCTTTCTAGGATTTTGTCTGGAAGTTGCTGATTGTCTGGGATCTTAAAAATTGTTTTTTTCTTACTTGTTCAAACTTGTTTCTCTTGTTTTGCATAAGTTAATTCATTTGTCACAAATATATTAACATTTTTTTACAAATCTGTTATTATAGTAACCTCCACACAAAATCCTCAGCACCTTAAATATTTTGTATTCTAATAGTTTGATCGTCACCAATTATTTGTCATATTGATTTCTTGTGTAGGACAAATGGGAGAAAATTTGTATGTTTTTCATTCTTAGCAGGAGCATAAAATGTTTGGGGCTTCAGGAATCAGGAATGTATTCACAGATATTGTCAGGAGACAGGCATCTTAGGGCTAAATGGAGGTGTTTATAGCACTGAATTTCATTTTCCCATATGCTACAGTAAGCTAATGTAATCTTTCCAAAAATGGGGGTGGTGCGACCCACCAACCCTCCCTTCAACCTTTACTTACTCTTTGAATGGGTTGGAATGCATAAGATTCTATATATTTTCAAAGAAATAGTAACCATTTGATCAATTTAAATTGACAATAGATATGTATATCCATTTGATGTGCCAAATATTCCTTAGTACAAATATTTATGAGTTTCTCTCTCCAGGGCTACTGTTCAAGAGAACAGAGAGGTGTGGTACATGGACGAAGGTGGACTCATCCGAGAACTATGCGAAGAAGGTAAGTTTTACTGACGGGCTTTTAACATTTGCTTCTCCAGAATAGTGTTTGAGCAGTTTACAGCTACTCATCTTAGAACTGTATTAATTTGTATTCATTAATTTATCAATATTTTCATTACCTGACCATCTGTTTCTACGCAGTATGGGGGGAAATAGCATTTGCTTATTCCAGGTTGTAAATCGGGTTTTTCCGGTGACTGCAAAAGATGGTATAAAACTGAAGAAAAAAGGAACCCATCTTTATTCTGACCTGCTCATGTAAAATGTATTTTTAAGTATTTTACTATGAAAACATATAACACCACTTTTGTTCCATTTCAAATGTACTTTTTAAGGGAGGATATTATATTTGAAAAGTTAATTTTATATATATATGTTTTCACACGTATTTATAAATAAAAATCAGAAACCTATGTGATAGACAAAAATGTTATGTATGTGATAGACAAAAATGTTAGCTGTAAGACTTTCAAAATTAGATACTGTACATTTTATATAATAATTGTCAGATGTGTTTTTGTGTCTCTAGACCCTCTCGAGGTCTACTTTGTGACCCAGTAAGCTGAAACTTTGAACTTTAATAGCACGCTTTTCTGGCAGTTAACCACTTTGCACTTTTATAGCACACTCTTCCGGCAATTAACCACTTATCGGTTCCGGTTGAAATTAGTATCATTTGCATCGCTTGAAGTGAGTCTGACCCGTTATCTATAGTTTGCCACTGAACTTAATCTGAAAAGACTGGGTAGGATGTTCTCTTTCTTTGACTCACTCTCCTAATATTTTGTAAAGTTTGAAGGTTGATGGAGTGGGGGCTTTAGTTGCTATTTATGTTGGTACCAGAATCGGATATTAAAAAACAAGAGACATCAGAGTTGGATAGTAGATAAAAAGAGGATTTGGAGTTGAACATTTGAGGAACCGACTCCACAGCCCTGATTATAGATATAAGAAATATAGTATTAAATATATAAAAGTATTAAAAACACTTATAATTAAACCATTTTTAAAATTGTTATATATGAAATAAAAAATTATAACAGAGAATTTTCTAACCCACATCTCTACATGATACTGCCTGTAGAATTTGTTTTGTGGTAACAAGCCTTTCTTTGCAACAAAACCAACTTCATGTAGATAGCAATATTTCAATTTTGTTACCTTTTATGAATACAGTCTGAAGGTATTTTTCTCTTTTTCAGAGCAGGAGAACCAGGATGAACAGCCTGAGATAATCGAGGAGTGCTGTGCCTGCGATGAGGCTAAGTATGAGCTGACCTTCGAGGGGCTCTGGTCCAGGCACACCCACCCCAAGGAATTCCCCACTAGTGAGTAGGCATGAACATTTTATTTAGGTAGTCAAGTACACATTTCAAATATTCGCCCAGTTAAACTGCCAAGACGTAATATTCAGGCTGTTCTTGGTCCTTAAATTTCCAAGATGTAATATCTCTTCAACAGTCCCCTAGTCCTTAACTAGCCATAACAAGTAATAATAATATTTGCAGGCGCAGGTTGTGGACCCAATTTAACTTCCTGTAAGTACTTCTGCTTTGTTGACAACATGTGTTTACAGGGCTGTGGAGAGATGATCTGGAGGGGTGGGGGACTCATGGACCTCTATTGTGCTTAAACATTATTTCCAATTTTCCTTCACAGAGAGCTTAGTTTTAAAGTAATTTGTATATTTTAGAGAAAATTTAAGGTATAGGATGCCTAGGTTATAAGAAAAAAAGTACAAGAAACCAGAAAATAAAATATTTAATTATTTTTCAATTTAAAACTATTGATTTTGTCCTTCAATAAACAAAACATTAGAAATTCATACAAAAGAATTATAGAATGACAATTATGACAACGGAAATGTCAGAAATAATGTATGACAAAGTACTTTAGCTTAAAAGAAAAATTGATTTACCAATAATAATTTTATTAATATATTCATCAAAAATAAGGATATTTTTTTAACTACTTATTTTAAATTAGATTTTCGTGCTTTGACAAAATCATCTATTAGTATCATAAAATCCAACTGTTTTGCTAATGCTGGTTCTAAGCAAAGAATTGCAAGTCCTGATACTCATAGAGCGATGGAAGTTTTTTATTCCAGCCAACACACTGAAAGAACACTCGGCACTAGCAGAACTAATGGGTAAAGTGCAAAATATTCATAAAGCTATGCAAATATTTGGAAAAATGGTATCAAGATTTTCAGAGGGACTGGTATTTAATAATTAGAATGGAGAAAGATCTCGTTTGAAGTTTTCTTTGTAGATGTGCTTTAGTTGACCCATTTCACTTGCCAATTCGTTGGATACATCAGCAACATATTTGTCTATGAAATTGACTGCAGCATTTTAAATCTCTTTTTCATCCAGTGTTGCGAACTTCCACAGAAAAGAAAACACGTTGTTCAAGTTTTTCACAGCTTTGAATTTGTTGGTGATCTCTGTGATTACCAAATCCACAATAAGCAAAAAATGATTTTTTTAAAAATCTGTTTCTACATTAGTCATTGTGGGACTCTCAAAATCTTCATCTTCATTTTCAGAAAAAATCTTCCCACTTTTTCTTTACAACTCGCAGGCAGAGTTGCCAAAATGTCCTTTAATTTGTTCACAACCTGTTTAGATTCATGTAGAATGAAATCCCATTGATTTTCGTATCAGCTGCAAATCCGTAAGGAGACTTACAAAATGTTCAACTTTGACGCCAATCATAGTTTTTCTAGTCTGAAGAACAACACTTCTTTCATTGATAGTGTTCAGAATTTTTAACCATATGGATGCCATCAGAATACATTCAAATTTAGTAATGCATTTTTTAATACTGTTGACATCCTGATGAGTTTCTGCTGTATAGTATGGTATGCCTTTTAAACTTGCATATTAATTATCTTTGGAATCTAGAACTGATTAGCATAAAAGATCCGATGAAGAACGGAAGAAAATTTAGAACATGAGGTCATAGAATTGTTCAATCAGACAATCAATACATGTCAATGAAGAAAAGAAGTATAAAGTTTCTCTTCCTTGGAAAGAAGAACTTGTGAATATAATAAAAACTTGCCAAAAAAAGTTGTTGGCTATAACTACACGACTCCTAAAAATTGACTATTTAGAGGAGTATGATCAAAATTTAAAACAAAATTATTATTACATTTCTAAAGCGGCATCAGTTGGGCTTAATAGAAATAGTTCCAAGAAGCGAAATAGCTGGTCACTATCTGCCACGTCAAGTAGTAGTGAAACAGTCCTGTTTGACCTTGAAGATTCATTCCATTTCTGATGCTTCGGTTAAAGATAAAGAGGAAGTTCATTAAATAGTTGTTGGTCAAAAGGGAAAAATATCCCCCCCCCCCTCTTAAAACAATAGGAAAAAGAAAAAAAAAGGAGTTTATTCCAAAATTGCTGTTGCAATTCATAAAATATGCTATATGGTATTACAAGGCCTTCCTGCAAATAAATTTATCTTCAAATAAAAATGGAAAAAAGACAGACTGTAGTATGTTACACTGCTTCTTGTATGCAAGATCTTAGATATGAAACTAACAATATATGAAAATCTTGAGAATGCTAAGCTGTATTTTGAGATTTTCACATAACAATGAACCAAGAAAGAGAGAGCTGACCTCTGAAGAAGTCAGAGATCGAATATAAAAACTACTACGATGCTGTACCATATTCAGATGAAAGACACTGGATTTACAACGCAAAACATTTAATATGTATACATATTTACATTTATAGAAACACATCTTTGTTTATTTTTGCGGATGCGTTTTCCATCCGCACACATCTCGCTTCTTCCCCGACACAGACCCCTCTCTGCGCATTGCCTTCTGCTTATGCAAAGTTCTCGCTTCCTTTGACAAAATCCCTTATGCTACAGTCTCCTCCCTCCTTCGGAGAAACTTTTTTCCGATGGGAAAAGTTCTTGGCAAAATAGATCAGTAGCGGACCACATTTATCAATATTGATCTTTGAAAAGACTTCATGGATAATTGGTACTAATGTCAAAGGTGCTTTTCTTTTGTCATTAACTTTTCCAGCTCTTTGGCAGGGATCACAGGTAGTTGCGTGTTCTTCTATTTCTTTAAAACACTTGGGCCAAAAGAAATATTTCGAAAATCGGTCTTTTGTTTTGGAATCCCCAAGGTAACGAGAAGTTCCTTCATGACACAAAGTCTAGGTCTGCTCCCTAAATTCTTCAGGTATGACAAGCAAATTTCTTTCTTCTCCCTTTTTATCAGCCCCTTTTTTTTACCATCATATTGTGTCTGGCCAAGGTGTAACCATTCGCCTCTTTACATTCAGCTGCTTCCACATCTTTGATTAGTGGTGCTAATTCTGGACTTTGCTTCTGCTGTACTGGACTGGCTGGCACTAACTTGTGTCGTGCCGAAACTGACTGACTGACTTACTTCTTCTTACTTGAAGATTATTTATTTCTGTTTATTTTATTATTGATTAAGATTATCAATATCTTTATTTAATTTTTAGATTAATGTTATTATTTTTACATTTGACCTGATCGTATAGAATAAAGTGACTTTAAAAATATTAAAATTGTTTCTTTATTAATTTCCATTCCTACTGTTTGGCCTGTGCACATCCATGTTTACTTTTCCTGAGACATTTTTTTCAACACCTTATTAAACTCTAAATTTCACTTACCTTAAGTATACGTATCAATAATGCACAGCTGAAACACACACACACACACACACAAAAACACACAACTCAATTATGTTAAATTAAAAATTTTACTTTATTAACAACAGTTTTACTTAAGTGCTTCAAAACAAAAACAGGTTAATTTTTATAAAATTTTACACCATTAACGTCCGTAGTACATTACGAGAAAAAAATAATTAAAAATAACTTCCGTTAAAATAAACCTATATTAATTTAAAACAAACCCAGTTAACATTTTGAATACCCAGTTTACAATTGAAATGTCCTGTCAGCAAATTAAAACCAGAACTCAACTTTTAAAAACCCAGGTTCAGAATCCACTCTGGTCTGTAGACCAGAGTTTGGTCTGCCTGGAGAGCTGTCCACCACCAACAATGTTAAAAGAATAAATATACTAAAAATTCCCCGATCATTAAAGTACCAAATTAAATTCTTACAGACAAAAGATAACATTTGAGTAAATTCGACTTCAAATTATTTGACACATTTTAATCACTTTCTTTCTTCAATTTGTATCTTTCTCAGAGATAAACTTAAAGTGAAATTTAAATTAAGACATTCTTTCTTCAGTTATTAAAAAACACCCTTTTTTACTTTCCCTGCAATACATGGTAATGTATAGGGAAAGTATTGGAATCATGCCGAAAATCGCAACTCGAGTTTTCGACGGATCTACACGTTTCGAGACCTCTAGAATACGAAAAAACCATTTTTAGCGTGACGTCTGTGTGTCTGTCTGTGCAGATTTTGTATCCACTCTAACTAAAAAACTAATGGACCGAATTTCACAAAATTTTGTAGGTAAGTCACTTGTGGCCGGGGCTGATGCTGATTAGTTTTGGGTACGATTCGGAATAAAAGAACCCGCCTTTTTTGTGAAATGGCCCGCAAAAGCTTGTATCCACTGTAGCTGAAAAACTAATGGACCGAATTTCACAAAATTCGGTAGATGAGTCACTTATCAGTTACTCTGGTGCTGATTAGATTTTGGTACGATTCGGAAAAAAATGACCTGCCTTTTTTTTTGCAAAATGACCCGCAAAAATCGTCCAAATCTAAACTAAAGAACTGGGTATACTCAAATATATCCATTAAATGCTGATTTAATACGTAATTTTTAAAGACGAAAAGAATAAGACCAACCCCATTACACTAGGACTAGCTGTTCTCGAGATATTTTAGTTTTTCGTACTTTCCCTACGCCACCTTTGAAAATAAGCCAGGTTACCGAATGAGAACGAAAATTGAATTAAAAGTGAAATAAATTTAATTAAAATAAAGAGAACGTGAATATAAGTCTGCAGGGAAAGTCATGTGCTGCCCACATCAGATTTTTACTTTCCCTGCAATACATGGTAATGTATAGGGAAAGTATTGGAATCATGCCGAAAATCGCAACTCGAGTTTTCGACGGATCTACACGTTTCGAGACTTCTAGAATACGAAAAAACCATTTTTAGCATGACGTCTGTGTGTGTGTCTATCTGTGTGTCTGTCTGTCTGTGCAGATTTTGTATCCACTCTAACTAAAAACCTAATACACCGAATTTCACGAAATTTTGTATGTAAGTCACTTGTGGGCGGGTCTGGTGCTGATTAGTTTTGGGTACGATTCGGGATAAAAGAACCCGCCTTTTTTTGCGAAATGCCCGCAAAAGCTTGTATCCACTCTAGCTGAAAAACGAATGGACCGAATTTCACAAAATTTGGTAGATGAGTCAAGTATAGGTCACCCTGGTGCTGATTAGATTTTAGTATGATTCAGAAAAAAATAACCTGCCTTTTTTTGCAGAATGGCCCGCAAATATTGTCAAAATCTAAACTAAAAAGCTACATATGCTCAAATATATCCATTAAATGCTTGTTTAATACATAATTTTTAACGAAGAAAAGAATAAGACCAACCCCATTACACTAAGACTAGCCGTTCTCGAGATATTTTAGTTTTTTTGTATTTTCTCTACGCCACCTTTGAAAATAATTCCAGTTATCAAATGAGAATGAAAATTCAATTAAAAGTGAATTAAATTTAATTAAAATAAAGAGAACGTCGATATAAGTCTGCAGGGAAAGTCATGTGCTGCCCACATCAGTTTTTTACATTCCCTGCAATACATTGTAATGTATAGGGAAAGTATTGGAATCATGCCAAAAATCGCAACTCGAGTTTTCGATGGATCTACACGTTTCGAGACCTCTAGAATACGAAAAAACTATTTTTAGCGTGACGTCTGTGTGTCTATCTGTGCAGATTTTGTATCCACTCTAACTAAAAAAGTAATTGACCGAATTTCATAAAATTTGGTAGGTAAATCACTTGTGGGCGAATCTGGTGCTGATTAGTTTTGGGTACGATTCAGGATAAAAGAACCCGCCTTTTTTTGCGAATTTGCCCCCAAAAGCTTGTATTCACTCTAGCTGAAAAGGACCGAATTCCGCAAAATTTGGTAGGTAAATCACTTGTGGGACACCCTGGTGCTGATTAGATTTTGGTATGATTCGGAAAAAAATAACCTGCCTTTTTTTGCAAAATGGCCTGTAAAAATCGCCAAAATCTGAAATAAAAAAATACGTATGTTCAAATATATCCTTGAAATGCTTGTTTAATACGTAATTTTTAACAAAGAAAAGAGTAAGACCAACCCCATTACAGTAGGACTAGCCATTCTCGAGATATTTTAGTTTTTTTGTATTTTCTCTATGTCACCTTTGACAGTAAGTCCAGTTATCAAATGAGAACGAAAATTGAATTAAAAGTGAATTAAATGTAATTAAAATAAAGAGAATGTGAATATAAGTCTGCATGAAAAGTCATGTGCTGCCCACATCAGATTTTTACTTTCCCTGCAATACATGGTAATGTATAGGGAAAGTATTGGAATCATGCCGAAAATCACAACTCGAGTTTTCGACGGATCTACACGTTTCAAGACCTCTAGAATACGGAAAACTATTTTTAGCATGACGTCTGTGTGTGTGTCTCTTTGTGTGTCTGTGCAATGTATGTATCCACTCTAACTAAAAAACTAATGGACCGAATTTTATAAAATTTCATATGTAAGTCACTTGGGTGAGACTTTGGTGCTGATTAGTGTTTGGTAGGATTTGTAAAAACAAAACCCACCTTTTTTTGCGAAATGGTTTGTAAAAATTTTATGTATCCACTCTAGCTAAAATACTAATTGACCAAATTTCACAAAATTTGGTAAATAAGTTACTTGTAGGATGCTCTGGTGCTGATTAGATTTTGGTATGATTCGGAAAAGAAATGAAATGGTCCACAAAAATCGCCAAAACCTAAAAAAAAAAAGAAGACTACGTATGTTGAAATGTATCAATTAAATTCTTGTTTCATACGCAATTTTTGATGAGGAAAAGAATATAACACACTCCATTATACTTTAAGACTAACCGTTCTCAAGATATTTAAGATTCCTTGCATTTTTGTTACACTGATATCTGAAAAATGTCCCAATTACCAAATAAAAACAAAAATTGAATTAAAAATGCAAATTTAGTGTTAATTGGTACAATTAAACCCAATCAAATGAATTATTAAAGAAATAAAGGAAATATGAATTTGAGTCTGCAAGGAAAGTTATGTGCTGCCCACATCAGATTTTTACTTTCCCTGCAATACATGGTAATGTATAGGGAAAGTATTGGAATCATGCCGAAAATCGCAACTCGTGTTTTCGATGAATCTACGTGTTTCGAGACCTCCTAGAATATGAAAGAACTATTTTTAGCATGACGTCTGTGTGTGTGTCTGTCTGTCTGTGTGTCTCTTTGTGTGGCTGTGCAATGTATGTATCCACTCTAACTCAAAAACTTATGGACCAAATTTCATAAAATTTGGTAGGTATTTCACTTGGGTATGACCTTGGTGCTGATTAGTTTTTGGGTACGATTCGTAAAAACAGAAACCGCCTTTTTTTGCAAAATGGCCTATAAACATTTCATGTATGCACTCTAGTTAAAATACTAATTGACCAAATTTCACAAAATTTAGTAGATAAGTTGATAAGTAGATAGTAGTTTTTAGTAGATAGTATGATACTCTGGTGCTGATTAGATTTTAGTATTATTCGGAAAAGGACAACCTGCCGTTTTTTACGAAATGGCCCACAAAAATTGCCAAAATCTAAAAAAAAAAGCTACGTATGTTCAAATATATCAATTAAATGCTTGTTTTATGCGTAATTTTTGATGAGGAAAAGAATAAGAACAACTCTATTACTCTAAGACTAACCGTTCTCGAGATATTTGTGATTTTTCGCATTTAGTTATGCCACTTTTAGAAAAATGTCCAATTACCAAATAAAAACAGAATTTGAATTGAAAATACAAATTTAATGTTATTTTGTGCAATTAAACTCAATTTAATGAATTATTAAAGAAATAAAGAAGAAAAAAATGAATTTGAGTCTGCAGGGAAAGTCATGTGCTGCCTACATCAGATTTTTTTCTTTATTGGAACAAAAACTTCTGATACTACAGTCACATGAAGAAGAACCACTAGGGCATGCTTGCCCAAACACCAACGAGAATAACACAGCCTTGCATTAACACTACTGACACATTTCTTTTCTAGGAGCAGGCACGGTGAAATATCCTCATCCTGAAGGAGAAAATATGTGTTGAGGATTTAAAAACACACATAGTTGGCTTTTCCGGAGAACTTTAAAGCATCCACACTTAGGAGCAGGAGAGATTATAAAATAGTTTCACCTCATCCTCATACTGGAGGAAAAGATATGTGTTGAAATTTAAGAACAAACTTGAAGCATCCAAACTTAGCAGGAGTGATTAAAAAATATCTTAAAATATGTGTTGAGGATTTCAGAACATACACAGTTGGCTTTTTCCGGAGAACTTTGGAGCAGGACAGATTATAAAATTCTTTCACACCTCATCCTCATACTGGAGGAAAAGATATGTGTTGAAATTTAAGAACAAACTTGAAGCATCCAAACTTAGCAGGAGCGATTAAAAATTATCTTAAAATATGTGTTGAGGATTTAAGAACACACACAGTTGGCTTTGCCTGGAGAACTTTGAAGCATCCACATTTAGGAGCAGGAGAGATTATAACCTCGCTTTTACCTTGTCCTCATACTGAAGGAAAAGATATGTGTTGAAATTTAAGAACAAACTTGGAAGCATCCAAACTTAGCAGAAGCGATTAAAAAATATCTTTACATCACCCTCACTCTGAAGGAAACGATATGAAAATTTTAGGACACACACAGATGGATTTTCAGGCAAAACATAGCCACAGGTCATGAGCGCCTGCTTAGCCCGCAGTTTTCAACAGCCACTCACACTACCTCCACCCTCTGTAGCCAGGAATCGAATGCCCCTTTAGCGACACATTTGCTTTCCAAGAGCCGCCAAACTTGGCGAGTGATAACCTGTGCCTCACGCAGGGCGCCTATGCATACACCGTGGAATAAATATGATGCTTCGCCAAGAACTGCTAGGCATGAAATTTCCGCCAAGCTGGTTACCATGAGCCCACACCGTGATGCATACCCATGGAATGTCGTGAGGCAACTTCCTTGCAGGTGTCCAATGATAAGCTGTGAAAGGGTCCACTTCGCACTTAAAAAGCATCTTTTCTTCGCAAACTCGTGAATGAAGGGAAGTGAAGTTAAAATAGGCCGAAAGCGAACACCGGAGAATTAGAAAAATATATTTAGCGTTTGTAGACACATCGTGCATAATTTTGAATAATGAAAAACATGAAAAGGATAACAAATTAACGTTAAAAGGGGATAAATCTCCTAAATATTCAATAACAAATTAATTTAGAATTTTGAAGGGAAAGGAGAAAATTATGAATTTTGAACATTAATAATTTTTGAACTATTAATTAAAGTAGCATCATAAAAACTCGGCATAACACTTCTGAGCTGCTATAAATTTCTCAGAGTCAACTTTTATCAATTCTAAAATAGGTTCATCTATAGTCTTTAATATGGGTAAGAGTTCTTTTTCAGATTCTAAATTTTCCTCTGATTCAGTTTCCCTGATAAGCAGTTCATCTACCAGATTTACTTCATCTGTTTCTTTACGTTTTTGTTGAGATATAGTCATGACGACATTTACTACTTCAGAATCCTTTCGATTTGTATACATCGCATTTCTCAAGATTGTTGCAGTTTGGTTTCCTAAAATGTATCTTCCTTGATCCAAATGATTTGATATCACTGCTGCTTTTGTGGTAATATGACCCATTTCGCAATCTGTCTTCACCTCTACCAATGGTAAGCAAATGATCTGATCATCCAAAAGGTGTTTTACCCATACGTGTTCTCGAGTCATCTGAGAAGTGACAAATCTATTGCATATGACATCAATTGTCGCTCCTGTATCCCTGAGAATTGGCATCTCAAACTCCTTTATTCTTCCTATAGTGGTGTAAGGAGATAATAACTTGTCTTCTGACTTCTCGATAATTCTGTTAACAGCTTCCATTTTCCTTGATTTTGGATATTGAGATTTGAAGTGATCAACTGATTCACATTCATAACAATGGAACTGTTTTCTCCTCTCGAACACATTTTTTTGCCTTTTATCCCTTGAATGATCTTCCTTCTTGACAAAAAGGAAACAATTACTTCCATTCCCATGCTGCTGTGCTGTTGCATGTTCTCATTTGCGGTTTTGGGCCACCACTTCCTTTTTAATTTTAATTTGTCTTTTTGATTAGAGAAATACGGTTTAGGTTTCACCGTTTTTCTAACATCTTCGAATTCTTCGATCTTTTCCATCAATTCTGTTGGTGAAATAAAATTGGTCCATTCGTCTAAGAAATGTTCCTTAAATTCAGCAGGTGCTCTTTGTTTTATTTGGTCAGTAATTATGAGGTCCTTCAGTTATTCAAAAGTTTCCACTTTAAGTTTTGTAATTCAGCCGATAAAGTAATTCTGCGGCTCATAATAAAAATCTGACCACATTGAATCTGGAGATTTTTGGTGTCTGACAACCAATTGTCGAAATTTTTCTGGTGTTAACTTAAATCGTTTTAATAACAGCGATTTTACGAATTCATAGTCCTGAGCTCCATCCTCCACTTCACGAGCTATCAACTGAGTAATTTCCTAAGACATAAGTCCTAACAAATGATACACTCAATCATTTTTATCAATTTGCACCCTTCTGGCCTGTTGTTCGAACAATACTAAATATAAGCTTATGTCTCCTTCCTTTACGTCATATATTTGGATTAGTTTTTGTAAATCCATATGATGAAACTTGTGATTTTCTGCAATTTCTAAAGTGCTTACATCTCTAGAATTTGTTCAATGTTCTGCTTCGATTCTCATTTTTTCTAACTCGAAATTCCTCTCTTTTTCTTTTTCAAGTCATTCTAATTCTTTTTCCTTTTCAAGTCATTCTAATTCTTTTTCTCTTTCAAGTCGTTCTAATTCTCTCTCTAGTGTGATTGTTTCTAACATCTGTTGGACGAATTCCTCCTCATAATTTTCGTTTTGTTAAATTAGCCTTTTCAAATCAACAAATTTATGTTTTTGAGTAATTTTTTCTCCTAGCTCTTCAGCAACATGCTGCAGATCAATTTTTCGAGCTTTACCAAGGAAAGCCATTTCTTTACTTCCAAATTTAACGTTATGCACTTTTTATATTTTTAACTAACAAGAGAATTGACTTCCCAAATTCAATTAACAAACAATTACCTCAAAAACATTTTTAAAGCAAATAATATCAATAATATTTAAACAATCATTTTAATTTTAAAATTAAAATATTAATTTCATTCACCAACACAGAATTCTATACCTTAACGCTGTACACAAAATGAGATCTACATTATATACTATATTTCAACAAGGCACTTAATTAAATCAAATTAACTTCATTAAACATAATCAAGAACACTATGCAAAAACACTAACTTTTAATTTTAGAAAATTTTAACATTCAGCATATTTGATAATTATCTTATATCAATACCTTGACGTACCGTAAGAACAACACCATGCAATTTAACAATATCTATCCCAACGTTAATGGACTTACGATAAATCACAGAACAGTTAAATATTTATTAATTAAGAATTGAACACATTCAACTGTTTTATCAGCATTTTGAGCAATAAACTAAGTAACAACGTATAATTAATTGTGAGGGTGACAATATTTGCAACATTCTCAAAAATTTTAGCAGAATTCCATCTAAATTTATTTGACAAATCAACAATTTACTTTCGGTTTAGATACACTTTCTTAACTTGTGCTTGGTAACACAGAATAACACGTTAAATTTTCATGCTAGGATGGCAAAATAATACAACAAATTATTATTTGAAATTTTCTGCCGGGGTGACAGTTTAATTCAGTAAATAATGCAAACAACCTACTTTCTGTCAGGATGTAAAAAAAAAAAAAAAATTAACATCACCAGGGTGGTGAATATTTACATTTAATGTGTAAACAAATAAACATAATAAATACTAAAATTTCTAAACTCAGTGGCTGAGAGACAAGGGAAAAGCATTTATCTCTTTTCTTCTGCGATTTCAATGACACTGTTGACGATTAACAGCTGTACACTTGATCCCAATGTTCTAATTTAGAAGTGTAAATGAAGAACCAATTTATATACCCAAATATACACTGGATGTGTTCCTATTCAAAACAGAAGTATCGCATTCTTAGTCATATCTTGACGGATGCCTCCAAAATTGAGTCTGTACCGTATTCAGAAGAAAGACACTGGATTCACAGCACAAAACATTTAATATGTACACATATTTACACTTATAAAAACACATCTTTATTCATTTTTGCAGACGCGGTTTCCATCTGCACACATCTCGCTTCTTCCCCGACACAGACCGCTCTCTTCTCACGCAAAGTTCTCATTTCTTTCGATGAAGTCTCTTACACTACAGTGCATTTAAAACGAAGCCTTTCAGAGCAAAAGGGCTAAGATAATTGAGAAGATGAAAACATTCAAAGGTGAGAAGGGAATTTTAAAAATCAATAAAACCAAACACTGACTTTAGCATTGCTATATGACAACTCCTTTGATAGCTGCAAAATATATGAGCCCATTGTCGTGAATAGGGAATTTTACATGTGTAAATTGTCATAGAGGGCACATTACATGAACATTATTAGAACCCACATATTAGAAGTGCACATTCCTTATTAGAGTGCACTGCACATTGCGTATAAGACCATGCAACAGTGCCACAATAACTCTATTTGGTACCTGGTGTAAAGTAATTTTGACTGCACCTCTTTTCCTACATGCCGTATTGATGGAGGCTCTATATCGATATGGCATCTGGTGAGGAAGCACCGTTCACATTATCTTTGGTGGCATTGCCATGCAATCTGTTTCATAAAAATCCAATTCAATAATAGGTAAAAACTGACATATAAGGTTTGAATAAAGTATGTTTGTTGCTTTTAAAATTTTGATGGTCAGTCATTAAAATTGTATTCTTACTTCAAAACTTTTACAGCTAATGAAAAATATTATATTTTTTAAACCTGTTAAGAAGTTAGACCTTGCATGTTCTAATTATGTTTTCCTCTTTTTAGACGAGTGGTTAACACACTTTTCTGACATCATTGGAGCATCTCACACTGGCGATTTCCGTATGTGGGAGTATGGTGGTATTGCTTCCGAGGGAGTGAAGGAGGTGGCAGAGAGAGGAATCACAAAAAGACTTGAATCAGAACTCAAAACAGAAGTAAGTCCAATTTTTGAAACTTTCTAAATTACCTTCATCCTTTTTGGTTAGGTAATTGTCATTATCCTTTTAAATTAAGGATGACCTAGCTATATAGTATCAAAGGTCCTCTAAGTTTGTGGTGGATGCATTATTAAATTGGTTGAATGGGGAGGGGGGAGATAAGATTGATGGTTCGCATGCAGATTTCTGCACTGGTGACTGGCTTTCATGTTTTGGGTTCCACGAAATACAGGAGTGCTCATAGAGTTTAGTAAGTTTTTTTGGACAGGGCGGCCCAGGGAAAATCAAATTGTATGCAATTAGAATGACTTTAAAGGGCGTCATTTCCGCAAAAAAATAACCCCGATATTTAACCAATTTTGCAAGGCTGGAAAGGCAGTATATATTTTTAATAATACAAAATACTTAGAAAATCAAATGTAGAAAAAATATAAAATATATATCTTCAAGAAAGAAAATGCAATGTAAAAGAAAATACAATATATTTATTGGAAAGTTAACAGGGTCGTAAAATTACAATGCTTGTAAGACAGTGACTTACAAATATTTCTTGGAGAAAGCAGGCATGTTAGTATTTAAGGTGAATGTTGAACTAGGGGCGACTTCACTAATAAAACCGGAGGAATTGTCAACAAAAGCACCACATTCATGTTGAGTAGAAGACGAAGCACTTGGGATGGATGACATTAGGTCTTCATTTGCACTACTCATGCGAGAGTCATTTACATATAGCTTTTTACCAAAGAAATGTAAAATTGAAATATATGATCGTTTAGACATACTGAGCAGTATACCGTAACTTTAGATTATAATGTAAAAATAGAATTCAAATATCAATGCCACTGATTTAATGAGCACTGATTTAATGAGCACATTTGTAATTAACTGATGAAAAAATTTGAAGCTTAAATAAAAAGCACCAGCTAGTGGGGTCTGAGTCAGAACTGAGTAACAAAGAAGCAAAATGAAGCAATTTAAGTTTATTTTTTCTTATCAATAGCTGGGTTTGATGCTTATCATGTCAGATGATACTGGTTTCAAGGAGAGTACAATCCCTTTTGTACTGAAGAATTTTGTGGAATTTATAGAAATTTTGTAACAAAAATTGAACGTAACATAAGCACGTGCACTGACTGCTCCCTCAGATTCTTTACTGCTACATTCTCTCAGTAACCGGATTCTGGTTCCCCCCCCCCTCCAACTTTTGAGGTCTTCCAAAAGAGCTCTGTCAATCATAGAAACTGGAGGTTCCATTGTTGTCAACTTGAGTAGCTGAACTAGTGCAAGGGAAAATGGACAGCACTTTTTTTTTTCAACTTTACCAGTAGTTTTCAAAATTACTAAAAAAAAAAATCTTGAAAGTAATTTAAATCTTGGCACTATATTTCGGCTCACAAGTTTTTTTTAACCCCCTTGTGTATGCCACTAATACCCTATTTCAAGAGACTGGTGATTCAGAAATTGTCTGTAAACGGGGAGTGTCCGCTAAAAGGAAGGTTCAACTGCATATACATATATATATATATATATATATATATATATATATATATACATACATATATATCAGTTTTAACAACTATTAAGAAAGAACTGCCTGGAAAGACACTGTTGACTCTAAAGCAAGCATAGGAAAATTAGGTGACAATTGTAGTCAACTAATGTTCCTAAGCTTGCTTTATTTAAGGAATTATTAGAAGATTATATTATATGGTTGTTATTCACATGTTTTTAATAATGATTTCATAATTTATATACTAAAAATACATATACATAATAAATATACAGTACAGGATCTATTATCCGGAATGCTTGGGACTTCAGGCATTCTGGATAAGGGGTTTTTCCGTAATTCGGAACACTTTTTCTAAAACTTACTGGAATGGTCTCAAATGTCATTATTGAAAATTATAATTCATTTTAAAATCATAAATGTATTAAAAAAAGTTTTTTTACAATCTATATGGGTTAACTAAAATGCAAATTACATGTAATTATAGTATCAAATTTAGTGATTAAGAAAAATTTTGAAAGAAAAAAATGTCTGAAAAAAGTTGATTATTCAGGGTAGTTATTAGAAGTCTTTTTTTTTTTTTTTTAACATTTCAACTAAAGTGGGCCCTCACCATATTCATCTAATATTTTGGCAGAAGCACCTTTGTTCATATGATTCAAAATATTTTAAAGTACTTTTAATAAAATTAAGATGAGAAGGATGTTCATTTTTAATTGAAATGAGATATTCAACTATGGGTGCAAATATATCAAATTCTAATTTATGCTCTTCAAATGGGTTTCTAATAAGCCTTTATAATTCTAAATGCCTGAATAAATAAAAAAAATTTAATTTCGTTATCCTAAACATATATCTCATTTTCACCAACAATATGTTTAAAAGATAATATCCCAGCATAAAAAGCACAAAATATATAAAAATATTAGTGGATGGAAGCAGATTGAAAAAATGGAAAATATTTAAAAATAATACGAAATATACCGGCGATCGTGTTTAAATAAAAAAATTTCGCGATATTGCTAAACTGTCTTCTATAAATTACTGATTAATAAATGTAACATGGAACTTTTTGCTAGGGTCAATTTTCGGTCCAAAATAGCCATTTTCATCCAAATAATAGGATTTAATTGAAAATGATTTTGATTTTGGAATTCCATCAACGTTTTTTAAAATATTGAAGATGTGTATATTTCCACAGAGATGAAAGAAAAAATGGATTTTCCCGAGGAAATGACAAGTTTATTGCTTAGGTTAAGTATTTAAAGAGATCAATCAGAAGGCCTTGAATGACATTTTATAGCTGCTATACTTATCTCTGCATTTGGGCAAAAGTTAACTCTCATTAATTTCGGGAATTCCTTACTTAAATGTACTTTCGATCCTCTCGTAAATGCGCGGATGACTCTCTTTTTTTTCATCTTTTCCAATAAATGTTTATTAAATTGTGCAAAATAGTGTGAATAACGCGAATAATGCGGCACTTCGCGTTTGAAGAGCGTAAGATTTCTTTAGTGATATCGGGATATTTCTAGCGAAAAAGTTTGAATACTTTTACCGAAAATCAAAGTCCTGGAACAAAGAGCAGAAAAGAAAATGTAACGAATTCGGAAAAATCAAAACCTTTGTGCCTAGTGTTCTCTGCCCTATACACCCAGAAAAAAATGAAACGCCATTAAAAAAGCACCTTGCCGCGACTTGTCCGTAACTAACTCCTGTATTATACTATACAGGAGTTAGTTACGGACAAGTCGTGGCTCCCATATACTATACAGGAGACTTATCCGAAACTACTGAAGAATGGAATGACGCATCTCGCCATCAATGTGACGGTCTTGCCCGTGCCGGATCGTCACCTCTGAGAGCTACTATCGGGGGGTGACGGCCGGATGCAGCCGCTTAGGAAATTTTTGAGAAAAACGGTGCTACTTCGGATGTTTTCCAGAAAAGAAGAATAACTCAGGAAAAACATGATCCACGGAATATTTTCATTGGCTATCGCGAGAATTCCTCGCGTTCGTTTTCGAAATTTAAGAAGAATCAGCGGCGGCGAGTGCACGCGGCATTTTTTTCTGTGCGGGAATTTTGAATTTCATGCAAGGTTTGCGCGTCCTATATCAAACCCTCTAAAATAGTAGGTTTCAATGCATTTTTTTTATTGATATTGCTAATTAAAACAAAAAAGCATTTAGCGGGATTTAAAAAAAAAATCGTTATTTGGCGCAATATTTAGCAAATAATCGCTTGTTGGCGCAGAATTTGGCATTATTTTGCCATATTCCGGTTTTGGAAGAGTCCGGATATTGGAACGCCGGATAAGAGGTCGCGTACTGTATATACATAAATACTAAAAAATGCATTTTCATACTAAAAACATTTAAAATAAAGGAAATATGTTGACTTTGGGACATTTATTAGTAACATAATAAAAGAAATCAGCATAATAAATGATTTTTTTAGGAGATATGAATAAAAGCCTAGAAAACTAATTTAACATTAGAAACTCAAAATTTTACATATTCATATTTCAGAAACTGCTGAACCAAATGACTTCAAAGTTTGTTTCCGAGGTTAAATTTTGATGTAAATTTGAAATTTAGTGTCATAATTGGGTGTTGCCCTTGTAAATTAGGAAGTTGGTGCACATTTAGATTTGAAGCCAGCCTCTTATGCAAATTTTATGCATATGAATTTCTAGAGGATGATATTCAGTATCGAATGGCATCTTTGGCATCTGAACAACGAAAGGGAGGCTCTGCAGCTGTAGTCAACTAATTGGGATAGTAAAAATGACTCATTTCATTTCAAATTTTGTCCTAGCTTCTTAACTAATGATAATTTATTTCAAACCTGACCTTCCATTTCATGTTTCTTAATTCATTTTCCAGTCCAACAAAATCCGGACCATCATTAAAGCTCGAGGCCTCTGGTATCCAAATGTCCAGGGTCGAACTTTCGCTGTGTTCCGGGTGGACCGCTTGCATCATCTCGTCTCCCTCCTTACCATGCTGGGACCAAGCCCTGACTGGATCGTGGGCGTGAGCGCCCTTGAACTCTGTCTCCGGAATTGTTCTTGGGTAGCTGAGAAGGTGATGAACCTTTACCCCTGGGATGCAGGGACAGACAGTGGAGCAACTTATATTGTAATTATCCCATCACACTTGAGCATTAAGTAGTCTGCTAATTTTTATTTCTCATCTCTTCTAATAAACTGAAAAATAAAGCTTTGTTGGAAATAGGTATCAACTGGTTTCACAAGCAAAACAGCTCCTTTCTTCAGAATAGAAAGGTAGAGAGACCTAACCCAAGAAATATAGCATTGCCATACAAAATCAAACCAATCGAAAACCCAAGGCATTTTCTTTCATTACTAAAACTAAAGTTAGTTAAATACCAAGCAAAGTGAATGAATACACTTGAATTCAAAGCTTAAGAACTTCAGAAATACAAAAAGGGTTGATTTTAAATTCTAAACATTTAAATTCCATAGTACGTTGCATCATTATAAAAAGAAAAGAACAATTAAAAACTTTCAGAAATATTTATCATATTTTTACACAAACATTTAAACCTGGCCGTCTAAACGGTTACCTTACACCTTTCTGGTAGGTTGGACGGTCTGGGTCTCAACAACAAACATTTAAACTTAAAAGCTTCTAAACATCTTCCAGTTCATTAATTTTTAAATTTCGTATAGTGTGAGTTACTTTTAACAGTACATTGCATCGATAAAAGGAGAAGAACAATTAAAAACATCAAGAAAGCAATTAAAACTTCAGTTTGAATTAACCCAATTAAAAAAACACACCCAAAATTTAAATTTAAAACCCAGATTCAGATTCCACTCTGGTCTGAAGACCAGAGCTTGATCTCCCTGGGGAGAACGTCCACCAAAAGAAAAGAAAAATAATGTTAAATTTCAAATGTAATAAATTCTAAACAGTAAAAGAACCATATTTGCAAACTGTTTTCTTTCTACAGATAATAAAACTTTCCCAGATTCTCAAACTAAAATCAAATTTCAAACTAATAGACACATTTTTTTTCTTTCTGCAAGTTGTGTAACTTTCTCAGAACTAAACTTCAATTTTAAATTAGATGCTTTCTCTTTCCTCACATATTGTAACTTTCTCAGAACTTAAATCACTTTTAAAATTAAAGGACATGGCTTGTATAAACACCAAACACTAAGGAGTGAAATAACACAGGCTTGCACTCTGAGAGTGCTGTCGTGTCTTTTCTCATCCCTTCATCCTTGTCGAATTTTCGGAAAAATGGTATCATTGCCCCCAAAATGGAAAACCGCTAGCACCAACCTTTCTCCTTTATATCTTCTTCGAGAGTCCCTGTTTTTGCCTCTCCACAGATTGGCGAACAACCCTTTTCCAGGAGTCTCCGAACATGAACATTTTCTCGCTGAGGTGCGAAAAAGCATGCCACGCGCACTGCCATAACGAAGGTGAAAAAACTAACATGGTGCCTGTTGTCATTGACGAAAAATTTAAAGAAATTTAAAAGGTCATATTGCTCAACGGCAAATCAAGTTCAGCAGAGATAGCAGCAGATCCTTATCCAGTCGAAATGAATAGGCAACATGAAAAAAACTTCATTTATTTTTCACGTAAGAAACATAACAACATAAATGATACTTGTATCCTTTACATTGATATGGTATCAGTTCATATCCAGAGAAACATTTGTCTTGAAAATTTACAACCAGACAAAAATAGACCTAAACATATCTGGCCACTTACATTGCTGCTTACCGGCATACATGCAGAAAACTTACATAAAACAGGGCTCGCAGAGCTCCTTTTTTTTCCTTTTTTCCTTTTTTTCGAAAATACTCCTTTTTTTCCTATTTTTTTTGTGTTCCTCCTTTTTTATGCTTTTTGACTCCTTTTTTTCCTTTTTTTTTACTTTCTTTCCACGTGTTCTCGTATTAACCATAACCGCGGACATTTTCTTCTTAGATCTAACAATAATTTTAGAATAAACATCGATTTTTTTTTATTATGGATTTATGAAAATTTTATTACGAAATAGCCCTATATTATTTTTATTGAAGGGAGTGCCTCCGTAGCCGGTAACCGGCAGTCAATTACTGCGTATGCTCATGAACTTCATGAGCATGCGCAGTTATCAACTGCCGGTTACGATTCAGACAGCCGTTGCCGGCTGCGGAGGCACTCCCTTTATGGAACAAATGTTTACAGTTTGGAAAGGAAGTGTTGCTAGATGAAATAAATTAGCGGAAGCAGGAACTTTAGTGTTTGTTGTTTGAGAACTCTTACTCGAAACATTTTTGTGTTACAAGTTCTTTTAGGATCCGAAATTTACACCGAGTCGTGCAACGCATTCCGAGTTGCGCAATGCACTTGTGCTCTCGATATTTTACCCCTCCGGCTCGAGTACATTAACAGTTCCCATGAATCATTTGTCGTTTTTGCTATTTTCTGTCTGTTTTAGCTATTGGTGGGAGGTGATATCGATAGGTAGTACCAGGGTACTACTAACCTGGAAAAGTCGGGAACTTTTTTCTGACTGAAAAAGTTGTGATTATTATTTTACTTATAACTTACATTTACTTTTAGGAGTCATCTATAATGCCGGGTGGCCGTACAAAATTTCAAGAAAAGTGGCTGGAAAGCAAGGATGGAAATGGGGATACAATAAGTAATTGGTGTGTGAAAGGGAAAAATGAGTGGGAAGCATACTGCATGCTTTGCAAGTGCTCTCTATTGGTCTCCAATGCTGGGATATCACAACTTCTGCAACATGCATCAAGAGCGAAGCACTGCACAGCAGTTAAACAGTTGAAAGGTCAACAAAAATTAGGATTTTCCAGAAACAATATCAATGAGGGAGAGACAGAAATCTCGTCAGGTGTAAAGCCCATTTTAACGGTTAATTTAAATGCTGATCAACTTGTGACACGTGCAGAAGCATTGTGGGCAATAAAAATCGCAGTGTCCAATTATTCATTTGCATCATGTAGAGGTATTGTGCCACTTTTCAGAGCAATGTTTGAGAATCATCCAATTTCTAATAACATGAACCTTAGTGACAGAAAAGTTTCTTATATTCTGGCACATGGTCTTGGACCAGTTTTCCGTGAGGAAGTTGTTTCTGACTTGCAAGCTGCCATGGCATCGGGAAGTTATTTTACCCTAGCTTTTGATGAAACGACAACAGTGCAAGTAAAGAAGCAGTTGGACATTATTGTAAGATTTTGGAGCCCAACATTTAATCAAATTGTGTCAGGATACCTAACGTCACTATTTTTGGGGCATGCCACTTCTGATGACATTTGCAGTGGAATCCTTAGAGTTTTAGAAGCTAATAAACTCCCCTTAAATAAGATATTGATGCTCAGCATGGATGGTCCTAATGTAAATCTTGCAGTGGCAAAGAAACTGAATGGAGAACTTGCAAATTTGGGATCACCCGAATTAATTGATTTAGGAACTTGTGCCCTCCACAAAGTCCATAATTGCTTTTCCAAAGCATTGGATAGCATTCCCTTAGACATTGATGAATTTGCAACAGATCTTTTTGCCTTCTTTAAACTTAGTGCAGCTCGGAGAGAAGATTTTAAGGAACTACAGAAGCTCCTAGAATGTGAACCAAAAGTTCTTCTACGACATGTTAACTCTCGGTGGCTCACCTTAGGTCCTGTTGTTACTAGAATTCTCTCTCTGTATTCTGCGTTGAAAGAATACTTTCTTCAAGTTCTGCCAAAAGGAAAAAACAACTGGGGGTCTCTTCAGAAGAATGCTAGATATAAACGTATTGCATCTGCATTAAAAGATCCATTGACAGTTGTTTATTTGGAATTCATATCAGCTGTTTTACCCAATTTGCAGGAATACTTAAGTTTCTTCCAGACTGAGGGTCCTCTGGTTCATTTGATGTATAGCAAAATGAACTTGTTATTACGTTCAGTAATGCTTCGTTTTTTAAATGAAACAACTGTGGGGAATTTAGAAGGAGAAAGTCTTCTTAGTATTGACATGGAGAACCATGCAAATTATCGTCTACTAAAAGACATGAATGTTGGTGAAGATACCAGAAGAGCCTTAACATGTATTCACAACAATGAACGTAAAATGGCCAGAATGGCTATGCGTTCATTTTTACTAAAGCTTTCTAGACTCCTCAGAGATGCTTTGCCCTTATCTGATAATTTCCTTCATGATTTAGAAAAACTCCACCCAGCAATGAGAGCAGTAAGAACTGACAGTGCAATACGACGCTTATGTCTGAAACTAAAGCCATTGAAAATGGACTCTCAATCCATAGATAAAATCATGCTTGAGTGGCAAATGTATGTTGTTGACACTGAGGTTGATAGGCTGTGTAAAGATTATTGTAATCCGGGGTGAAATAAAAGTCAGCGTATTGACGTATTTTGGAAGAATGTCTTCAGTCTAACAGATAAAATTAGTGGTAAACCAAAATATGTCAATCTTTCAATTCTCATTAAGAATTGTCTGTCACTAGCTCATGGAAACGCCGATGTAGAAAGGGGATTTTCGGTGAATAACTCCATTATTACTGAAAGCAGAGCTAGCCTTTCTGAGGCTGTGATAATTGCTATCAGACACGTTAAGGAGGCCGTTAACAGGTATGGAGATATTTGTGCAATTCCAATTACAGTGAAGCTTCTCAATTCTGTTGTGAAATCTCATGCAATGTACGTCGCAGCAAAAGAAGCTGAAAAAACGATGACTAGAGAGAATGAAAAAAAGAGAACTCTTGAAGAAAGAGAACAGAAAGCTGTAAATGAAGCAAAGAAGTTCAAGAAAGAAACAGACGAGAAAGTTAAAGAAATTGATAATGCAATTAAAATTTTAAAAGATGAACTGTTTGCAGCGCAAAACTGTCTGGCTGACGGGAATAAACGTTTGCAAACAGCCCTAAAGAAAAAAGATTTCAATGACATGAGAATTGCATCTACTATGATTGATGCAGCTACTGGCAAGATACAAGAAATTACTGTGGAACTGAATAAGGCACAGGACAAAAGGAACAAATTGCAATCATCTTTACATAATTAAAATATTAAGTGTTACAATTTGGTGGGGGGGGGGGGGGGGGGGAAATAAAAACCTCATTTTGAAGCTATTCTCCAACTTTAATTTGTGTTCCAATGCAGTGCTATTGCTTAATGTATCAGTAATGAGACAGTTGTTTTTAAAGCCATGCAGCAATAAATATTACATTTAAAGTTACAATTTCATTTTATAATTTTCATGTTTTTTTTCCAAGGTGCGAACTGCAATTTACTTATTAACCTTCAGCTGTAAGTTAATTGAGCATTTTTTTTTAATTGTTTCGTAAAAAACTTTGTCCTTTTTTTCCCTATAAGAATTCCTAGTTTTCCTTTTTTTTTTGAAGAAAATTGGCTTCTAGCCCTGATAAAATGATTGATCGACATCTCTCTCGAATGTACGATCTACGATACAACATGATATGAGACAACACACCATATGCCAATTCGAGATATCTACTGACACATCCACTAGTTTAAATAGTGCTGCTTCATAGAAGTTAATGTTTCTGGAGTATGCCAATCTCTAATTGGATGTAGAAATTAGCATATTCCGGATGTTGATGTCTCAATTTGCAGGAATATTTCTTGACAAGCTATCCTAAAGTGATTAGCCAATAAGCACAAAGTAACTTTTAGGATTTTGACCGTACTTCAACTGATGTATGTATAGCTTATTTACATTGAAGTGTTTCTAACAGTGCCAAATGCAGCGGTAAACTGGAGTGTTAGGCAAGACCCTGCGCACGCAACAACATTCCCACACGCAAAATACTCACTTCGCGAAAAAAATTACTAAGATTTGCAAGATGGTGGCCACAGAACAATAAATAATCTGCCAATCCAATGGCAGAAATGGCACCCATTTAAACAAGATTCGAAAATACTGAAATTCACATTAGCCCAAAAGGGGTTAATTTTGAAGGCCACTGATCTGAAAATGTATTAAAAACATGATTTAAATGCAAAATGATGGGAAAATAAAGCTTTATTAACAAAAAAAAAAATGGAAAACAATTAAAAATTTTGAAAATAAAAGGGAAAAATTTAATGAAAACAACTTAGAAATTTTGAAGGAAAACAGTAAAATTTGGAAGAATACACAGATTAACTGCAAAACAAAACACGGCATAACTGTTCTCAACAGCAAAAATCAGACCACCTTCTCAAATGGCAGCTAGGAGTGGAAATCTTCACTAACTGAATGTTAGCTTCCCAAAAGCCACCAAGCTTGGCGAGTGAAAACTTGTGCCTCACACCAGGTGCTTACACATATACCATGGAATTAAAAAAATGAAGCTTCGCCAAGAACCACGAGGCGTGAAATTGCCGCCAAGATCTAACTACCATGTTTTGCCGCCAAATTTAGATACTATGTTAGACAACCCTACGAAATGCCTCTCGGCACCCATATATATCTGGTACATACATCTGGTTTCTACTGATAATCCAAGGAATGTCTAAATTCGCCACTTGAAATGTATGATTTTTTCGCTTTCGGATGAATATAATCGTCACTCGAAAGTGAAGGCATAAGGCCACAAAAATAAATTACAGTGACACTGGCGAATTACCAAAAGACTTGAAAGATAATTAGAGTTTGTAGATATATCGTGCGCATAATTTAGAATATTGGAATGCATTAAAGGGATAATAAATTATCTTTAATAAAGGATAAATCTCCAAAATGCATAATAACCATAAATTAATTTAGAATTTTAAAGGAAAGGGGGGAAATTATGAATTTTGAACATTAATAATTTAGAAAAACAAAAATCTTTGAAACTAAGCACAACATATACCATTATGCCTTGGGAAAAAATATTTTAGAATAAAATTTTTTAAAACAAAAGTTAAAATCATCCAAAAAGAAAAATTCTCCTTAAGAGGGGTGAATCTAAAACCAAACGGTAAATACTCGCTTGCCTGATGACTCATGTTGAAAATGTTGCTCAAACCATATTGTTACTCAAGGAAGGTACACTGATTGGGAATAAAACCCTTCTAAACTTAAGTACCATGCAAAGGTAATAAAAACAAAAATAATACTGTAAACCTCATAAAAGAAACAAACAAATCCTATGTAATATTAAACATCATGTTAAATATCAAGGACTTTACCCAAGAAAAATCTCTATCTAAATTCCCAAATTTTAAACTCAATAAGATGCAAATGAAATGTATTAACAGGGGAAGCATCCTGTAAGAAAAAAAAATGCATTTAAACCTCAACCTTAAAATTACTAAACATATCAAACTGAACTTTCGAAAAAAAAAAAATCATATAAAAACTGCACTCTTAATCACACTAAAATTTTTTAAATCATAGCCTTAAAACTGTGGAAGTCCACCACTTATCAAAGAAAAATTTTAAACTCAATACCCCCCAAAAAGAAAAACTTTAATCATTTCAAATTCTCTTAATGTAAAGCAGAACCAGAGCAATGTTACATAAAAAAGAAATACATTAAATAAACCCTTTCCGAGGGAACTACCCATTTGTGGGAACAACGAAATCATATACCCAGTGCGCCTAACTCTCAAGCTGCACTACCAACCCTGTCCTGGGGCCTGCTACCTACTACATATTAATATCAATTAAACTACACTATCTTTCCTTGTGAAAGTATCCTCAATATGACTAATGCCTGGTATAATGAATGTTCTAATCCCCTAATTACATATAAATACAATAACTCATCTTTGCCACAAGGAAAACTACCATAACTGCTTGTGGAATACTCAAACTGTAGCGAAACGGAACTCCTATGTACCAGTACGAACTCCCCTAATTTCCATGGGGGCCCAATAATTAAACAAATACTTTCCGAAATAATAAAACGTTTCTAAGCATCTTTACTAAGAACAGGTGCACCACCTTTCTCCAAAAAAAAAAAAATAAATAAATAAACCTAAACATTGTTTACTAAACCACTTCTGAAAAATTTAAATAAATCAACTTTAAAAACTTTAAATAGCTGAAAAACTTTGAGTAGTTAAAAATTCTGAATATGAATTGCTGAAACCTAAATAAAGCTAACTTCCATCAATTGATAAAGGAAACCAAAACTTTAGTATCCGTTTCATCCAAAAATGACTTTTTAAGACAATATATCTACCAATAAACAGGGTTTTATCATCACTAGCCAATGTATAAAATTTAATGTTAAAGAACACATGGCCCACTATCGCACTCTTAAGCCAAACAGGCAGGAATGATCACTTCCAAAATAAACCTAAAAGAGATCAAAATTTAGCAAATTGAACAAATAATGTGAGTTACCCATCAAGCAATTAAATGAGGAAATTTAACTTTTAAAAGCTGATGGATTCGAACCAATGAAATCCTAATAAAACTATTGTAGTGCTGCTGCAGTGCACCTCCCTACATGAAACTATTAAAGGTCTCGAAAATAAAAATTTTTCAACTAGAAAAAGTGAACAATAGTGGAACAGAAGTTCAATACAAATATGTATCAAGTAAAAAATTTTCTTGTAGAATATTTACCCCCCATAAAAATCAAAATTTCCTAACATGTAGGACTATACACAGATCTTTTGGCTTTTAGATCATGTATACACATTAAAATACACTAGAAATGACATTATGCATCATTTAAAAATTAATAATAAACAAGACTTTAAACATTTTGCTATACTCAGCACTCTCATATCTTGTTGCAACCTTTTCTATTCAGTACTCTATATATCTCTTTGCAACCTTTATTACCCATATTTCTCTTAGCAACCTTTTTCCTTATTCATCAATACGAAAAAAAAAAAAAAAAATCTAACTGTTAGAGGGTCGTGAATCCTTTAATCTGACAGTGGTTAAATGGTTGTGAATTTTTTCCCCCAAAAAAATGAAAGTGGACATGTGGTTCTTCCCAAAAGGAAAAGGTGTATTCTCCACTGAACACCTTGAAATGTTAGGCGTCAAAGCACTAAGTGAAGTAGCCGCTAGGGACAGATGAATTTTTTTTTTTTTTTTTGCCACGCCAAAAAGGTAAGAAGGAAAAATTTTAGCTTACAGCAAGGCTTTCCTAATGTACCTGAAATTCCCAGAATCCCCATAACCGACGATTAACTTATCAGCCACCCATATGAAATTCACTAACAGCCAATAGATCAAAAATTTGTAAACAAAATCTCAAAAGTGAATCAAAAATTTAGTACTTAAATTCCCATTAAAATTTTCCCAAACTAAACTGAGGCAAAACTCCAAAGATCAATTAAAGCATTCCACAAAAAAAATTTAGCTCCTAACAAACCAAGTTATTTCATAACTAAACAAGAATTTTCTCAAAAGTATGTGATTCAGTTTAATAATTATTTCACTACTCCAAATGAGTGTACAAATTTTTCCTGAACCCAAATTTTGTAAACAATCCCCCCTAAATTATGATTACAACTTATTATAAGAAAAATGTCAACCTTCAAAGTATCTAGCAAAGGGCAAGCTGCAACTGCATCCATTGTGAAAATTCCCTTACAGCTCAATGGAGCTGAGGGTAAATTTAGACTACCGGAGATTAAGGCATACCTAATGCCTAAATGATTTTCCCACTGAATACACCTGATAACCCTACCTTTACATAATATATTGTTAATTTCACTAAAAAAAATACTAAATGAAATGGAAACCTTAAATCTTACTCTTAATAAAAACAATTTACCTCTACACAAAACATTATTAATTTCACTTGAAAAATATTAGATGAAACGGAAAACTTAAAATTTACTCTTAATAAAAAACAAATTATCTCTACACAACACATTGTTACTTTCACTTGCAAAATACTAGATGAAACGGAAACCTTAAAATTTCAAACAATTTTAACACTCCCCCAAAACAGAAAAAAATTTGTTTCTTAAGCAAGTAAATTTTTCCCAGATCATGTGCCAACCTATAACATATGAAATACATTTATCACATATATAATCAAATCAAAATAATATATATCCCTTAGAATTATAGGTGGACAGCCCAGAAAAAAATATATAACTAAAAAATATAACAGCCCAGGCAGAACCAAAAAAGGCGAACGGCACCAATTTATGTTGTATCAAAATTTTTATTTATTTATTTATTTTAATTTTAATTTATTTCTTTTCAATAACTGTTTGTTACATATTAAAGTTTCCAATTTATTAATAATGTTTCTTTTAAATTCCTATTCTTACTGTGTGGGCCTGTGCACATTACTTTGTTGTTTATCTTTTAGGATAGAGACCAACAATCAACGCATATTCAAAAATTTCACTTACCTTTATATCAAAATTAAAATGATCACAGCCCAAAACTCAAGAAACACAACCCAAATTATGTTAAATGAAACTTTTATTAACAAAGTTTCAAAACTTAAGAACTTTTGAAATACAAAAAGGGTTGATTTTTAATTCAAAACATTTAAATTCCATAGTACATTGCATTATTATAAAAAGAAAAAAACAATTAAAAACTTCCAAAAATTTCAGAAATATTTATCATATTTTTACACAAACATTTAAACCTGGCCGTCCAAACAGTTACCTTACACCTTTCTGGTAGATTGAACGGTCTGGGTCTCAACAAGAAACATTTAAACTTAAAAGCTTCTAAACATCTTCCAGTTCATTAATTTTTAAATTTCGTATAGTGTGAGTTAGGGGGGAGTCTAGTGGGAGTTATAGGGAGAAGTCTTTTAACAGTACATTGCATTGATAAAAGGAGAAGAACAATTAAAAACATCAAGAAAGCAATTAAAACTTCAGTTAGAATTAACCCAATTAAAACACACCCAAAATTTAAATTTAAAACCCAGATTCAGATTCCACTCTGGTCTGAAGACCACAGCTTGATCTCCCTGTTTATCCCAAATTATGTTAAATGAAACTTTTATTAACAAAGTTTCAAAACTTAAGAATTTTAGAAATACAAAAAAGGTTGATTTTAAATTCTAAACATTTAAATTTCATAGTACATTGCGTTATTGTAAAAAGAAAAGAACAATTAAAAACTTCCAAAAATTTCAGAAATAGTTATCATATTTTTACACAAACATTTAAACTTAAAAGCTTTTAAACATCTTCTAATTCATTAATTTTTAAATTTTGTATAGTGTGAGTTACTTTTAACAATACAAAATACACCCAAAATTCAAATTTAAAAACCACTCTGGTCTGAAGACCAGCGCTTGGTCTCCCTGGGGGGAGCTATCCCCCCCCCCCCCCAAAAAAAAATAATAATAATGTAAAATTTCAAATGTAATAAATTTTAAACAATAAAAGAACCATATTTGCAAACTGTTTTCTTTCTACAGATAATAAAATTTTCCCAAATTCTCAAACTAAAATCAAATTTGAAACTAAGAGACACATTTTTTTTTTCCTGCAAATTGTGTAACTTTCTCAGAACTAAACTTCAATTTTAAATTAGATGCTTTCTCTTTCCTCATATATTGTAACTTTCTCAGAACTAAAATTGAATTTCAAATTAGATGTTTTTTCTTTCCTCACATATTGTAACTTTCTCAGAACTAAATCACTTTTAAAACTAAATGACATGGTTTGCACAAACACTAAACACTGAGGAGTGAAATAACACAGGCTTGCACTCTGATCTTTGAAGACTAGCCCTGTTCATACAAGGCCTGCAAAGCTTGAACACTCGGAGAGAAACACCTAGGTCCCAATCACACATGGAACCTCAGAACTAAATAAACGTGAGGATGAATAGTAGTAAGACATCTGCGAGAGTGCTGACTCTCCAGTCACATGAAGAACAAAAACATCAAAAGCACCTCGTTAAAACTTGTTAGTAACTGACACCACGTTAAAACTTTAAAAACACAGCATTAGCACGAAGGAGAAGTTTTCCAGTTGATAGCTGTCACCACATTAAAACATTAGTAATACAGCATACACAAGAGAAGTTTGTCTGTGGGACATGGGAGCCCTTGCGCGGGGCCCGGACCACTGTTCTTAACAGCAAAAATCAGACCACCTTCTCAAATGGTGGCTAGGAATCAAAGGCCTCACCAACTGAATATTCACTTCCCAAGAGCCACCAAACTTGGTGAGTGAAAACTTGCGACTCACACTGGGTGCCTACACATATACCGTAGAATAAAAAATTGAAGCTTTGCCAAGAACCGCGAGGCACGAAATTGCCGCCAAGCTCTACCTGCCATGGGTATATACATCTGGTTTCTACTGATAAGCCGAGAAGGGTCAAATCCGGACTTAAAATGTATGTTTTTTTCTCTTTCGGATGAATATAATCGTCGCTCGAAAGTGAAGACGTAAGGCCGCAAAAATAAATTACAGTGGTACTGGCAAAGGACTTTTGGATGATATTTAACATTTGTAGATACATCGTGTGCGTAATTTAGAATATTGGAATGCATGAAAGGGATAATACATTAATATTAATAAGAGATAAATCACAGAAATGCATAATAACCATAAATTTAGAATTTTGAAAGAAAGGGTTAAATTATGAATTTTGAACATTAATAATTTAGAAAAACAAAAATCTCTGAAACTAAGCACAACAGTGTAAACCTTGTATGATGAGAGTTATGCAAACTGGAGATGGTTAAAAAGGTATTAAGGAATGGTTTTCAAAATAAAAGGAGCATATAAACCTAGTTTATGATTTTAATTGAAATATAAAATCATAGCACAAAGCAAATAAAGCTTGTGTATGACAATGCCATAATTTCTAGGTCACATGTAACTGAGCAACAGAAATTCTTGCTTTCTTTGGCTGAGGTGGCTGCTTTATCTTCTTATTCTGAAAGTTGTTGTTATTCGCCTCTGAAATCGATTGATATCCATAAGTCTACAATTTCCTGTACTAAGTTTTATTTTTCAGTTCATTTTATTTAAGCAGTAATTTCTTATCAAAACATAGTAAACATGTGAACTGAAAGTATTGTTAACTTTTTGGTTTGGATATATACACTGCTGGACAATTGCTAAGGATGGATCATAAATTGCAATGTAGCACATCATTAAGCGGGGGTGGAGGCCCAGCAGGATAAAATATTGTTGTCATACTGTTCGGATATTAGAATAAAGATTATTTATTATTCTGGAAAATACAGAAGGTTTTGGAACATCTGAAAGGAAAAAAGTGTTCATTTGATGCTGTGTATGGAGAAATGGTAAAATGCATATGAATGGCAGCAGACACCTTTGATGTCCACCATGGAGTGCCATGCAATATTCCACATTCCATGTTATGTTTTGCACAACATTATCCAGCAGCTGTTCTGGCAATTTATCCCACTCCTCTGTCAGTGCATGGATGAGGGCGTTCTTGTTTGTTGGAAGATATTTTCAACCAGCAAGTCACTTCTCCAAAGCATCCCAAACATTTTCAATGGGGTTTCGATCTGGAAAACGTGTATTGAATACCCTCGCTGAATAGACTTAGACAATCCTGAACAGCGAGTGTTCGATGACATGGTGCATTGTCGTCCATGAAAACAAATTTATCACTGACAGCACCACGGAAAAGGCGAACATGAAGCAGTAGAACTTCATCACTATATTGTTGGCCAGTCATAGTCCCAGTTGCAACCACATGTAGGGGCGTGCAGCCACTGATCATGATGCCGACCCATACCATGATACTGCATGTCGGATATCGGTCCCTTTCCTAGATATTTTCTGGACAATAAGCAGTACCACTCTCATGCCAGATCAGTTGGTGTCTACAATCTGATAATAGACTGAACCTACTCTCATCTGAGAATAGTAAGCAAGCCCAGTCCTGTTCTGTCCAATTACGATGCTCACGACACCATTGCAAATGGGTGGTATGGTGCAGTCCGGACAATGGGACACACACAACAGGTCTGCAGATGTATAGTCCTCCTTCTCCCAAACATCTGGCTACAGTTTTTCGGGAGATCCGCTGTCCTGTGGTAGCAAGAAACTGCTGAGCCACCTGCTGAGCTGTGGTGCACCTGTCCCATTTTGCCGATAGGACAATGTACATGTCTACTGCTGGCATCGTACTTCTAACACAACCTCCCCCGTGATGCTTGCTATACATTCCAGTTGTTTTAAATGCTTGCTACAACCATGAAACAATGCTGTGGGCGATGTCGAACTCCCTGGCAACATCTGTTATTTTTTGCCCTTCTTCGATCTTTCCAATAATCCGGCTACATGTAAAATCATCTAAGTTATATTGGGAAGACATACTGAGAGAGAGAAAATTAAGTTTGTCAATTAAATCTTTCCCTTAAAACTTTCACTTGGAACAATAACTGTCCACATGATTCAAATCCTTTAAATCTCTTATCAGCGCTATCACGTGACGAACAGGCATGGAAATGAAAAATTTGCAAGCGTACACCTCTTCTTCTGTATCCAGCACTTATTTTAATTTTCCACATTTTGCTTCCTTTCATTTTGTGTTTGCTATGTGTAATAGTGGCATGCATCCTTAGCAATTGTCCAGCATTATATAATGGTTTTGAGCAATAATGAATATGAGATAACCTCTGTTAATGATGTCTGTTGATATCAATTGTTCAAGTGCAAGTCTGTGCACTTGAACAATTGATTCGCTTTTTGCTATTAATAAGGATTTTTTTTTTTTTTTTGTAAACACAATGTTTGCTTATATACCTTATTCTTTTGTTTTTTGTTTGCATAGTCTTATATGTCTCATTACAGAACTTAGGTATTTTGATGTTTGATGTTTTCATTTTCTAATTACACTCTAAAAAATTGCCTTAATTATTTCAGAATTTATTTTTAGAGTTAAGAAATTGCTATCGTCTTGATAAATTTTGACATTTAAATTTTGTGTTTAATGTGATTTACATCCTCAGCATTTAAAATGTAATTAAAATATATCATTACGAGAAATATAATAGATTGCAAGTAAAACCTGAAAGTTTAAGCAGTAAAAAGTACTAAAATAGCAGGGAAATAAGTAAAATAAAACATCAAAATAGGCAAGAAATAGCAAAATAGAATTTTTCTTCTTGCACTTATTAAGTGCAAGAAGCACTTATTAAGTGCATAGTGTTTGAAAAAATTCAAATTATATAGAGGTATTTAGCTAATTTTTCAAAACTATTTATCAGATCGCTGCTGTGCCTTTTTCGACTTAGCATATTGTGAAAATTAAAGGAAATAAACTTAATGTTTAATATAATTAGGCCTTGATCGATCGTAAAGCTGAAAAACTAAAAATTAGATATTAAAAATTACTTAACACCAATAAAAGAGATAATTTTGAAATAAAAAAATAAATGTTTAATAAACTTACTTGATATAAAAATTGGAAAAAAAGGTTACAGGCGATTACACCTAAGTCTACCTTTAAGAGGTATGACATACAAAAAGTGTAAGAAAAAAAGAATGAACTAATTGAAATTTCATCTCCCTTTAAGAGCTGTGATGTAAAATGTCCAGGTGACTCTGTGGGTTTCCATTGGGAAGAAAATTGCGATGATGAGTTGACTTAAGTAGGTAATCACTTACCCCCAAGGCATTACAACAAAAAATCATCGGATTTTACCAGTCACCTGGAAGTGCAGTGGGATTGACATGGAGAGTCCGGTGGATCGTGGCTTAGCAGGTCACGTTGGGCATGACATCGGCAGCCGGAAGACTGACTATGTCGGGCACTGGAAACAGGCATGGCTGTGAGTCCTCTCTGAAATTTGCATTGGCGGATCGTCAGCTTCAGAGGGTTGATGGGGAAACCCTGGCTCAAAAACAAGCCCCGGGCTCGATGGGCATTCATCCTGGCTGCTCCTGCCATACCAAAAGGTGGGGTTGGTGTGTTACCTGGCCCATAGAAGGTGCTCGTGCTTGAAGTTAGGCTTCACAATAAAAAATTGTTGTAGAGTTAATTTTTTTCTGAAGGGAACGTATGGCAAGTTCTATTTCATCCAGAAACTGTGTGAACCAATTTGAACTTTCATTCAAGGAAAGATCGACGAGAGCTACATCTCCGTCTTAAAAAGGGTAATTGTTGGCATCTTTTGTGGGATTCCCCCACAAAGCAGAAAGAATCGTCAAAAAATCACGTCCGCCACCTTCTAGATCATCGTTCGGAGTGAGAAGCGCTTTCTTGCTTGGTACAAAGTTCTGAACTGGCAACCCCATTTTGGTAGCGCCAATCCAAATCTAACACGCCAAAAGTCCGCGAGCATCTGACGAAGAGTCCAAACGCTAAGCCTAAAATGTTCCTCTCACGAATCTAAGCTTGCCAAAAGTATCTACCATACGCCCACAGATGTTAAAGCGATCAGTAACCTAATACTCTTGTTTACGATGCCAGGACACTCTGAAATCGCAGCATCAGGGCAGCCATATTGAAAAAATAGGAAATGTTTAAAAAGGAATTTTGCAAAAATTATAAAAACCTTTCTAAGAAGCCTTAAAAACAGAAGTTTTGTGAATATAAAGTATGTTTGATTTGTTATCAACATATACACTATTAATACTATTTTATAATATACAGTTATAACATAAAACAGATAATTCTCCTTATCCTGGGTGTAAGAGAAAGCAATACATAGTTTGTGGTGTTCTCTTGTACATGGATTGTTTACAGATATTTGACGACTTCGTGATTACAATCTGTAATTGCTTTCAAAGCAATCTGCACATTTGGGAGGGGGAAAATTCAGAAAAGTACATATTCAGAAAAGGTGCATTTAAAATTATTATAAGGTCCTGTTATGTAGGTAAACAATTATTTAAATTAAAGTCTTAGAGTTTTTCACCTTTTTCAAGCTAGAATGACATTATTAATCTGAGCAATTTACTAGAGAACAAAATTTATGAATATTTACTTCTTAACTTGATTGCTCAGCCTTAATTTCTTTTAAAGTAAACACAAGATTAAATCAGAGTTCTTATTAAATAAAGTCATTAAGATTAAAACTCATTAAGATAAAAATCATTAAGATATATATACAGGGTGATTATAATTAAAGTTGCGATTTTAAAACACTGTAAAGTAAGAACTACTGGTCAGAATGACCTGAAATTTGACCTGAGTATATGTGAAGCAATGGAATTTTGTTTGGCGAAAAAAGAAATTACTTCAAAAATGTACCAAAAAATGGCAATGTATAAATCCAACATTGAATTTGCTTGACGAAGAACGAAAAAATTATCCACTAGGTCGCACGTGGAAGCACACCTCTAATCTGGAGGTATGCTAATTAAGACTAGGCATGCGTACCGCACATTACAGTTGTGATAAAAATGAGGAGCACATGCAATTCTCATTGAGTGCCTTGTCATGACTCTGTCACTGAAGGATCGTGCTTTGCTCATAAAACTTTCTACCAGAACGGTGACTGTGTGTATGTGTGCGCGTTAACTGCTCTCAGGAGGTTCGACAAACTTAGCTGACTTAAAAGAACGCATTACGCACCACATTTACAGCATCACCTCTGATACACTCCGATCTGTTGTGGAACATGCTGTTTTGCACTTCCAACTCGCAGCTGAGTACGGTGGACAGCATATTGAACATTTCTTGCGTATTAGAGGTTTGTTTCATGTTTTCATAATATTTCAATCAATTATTAAATTAAGTGATGTTGATTAAATTGTCGTTTTCTTTAGTTGGCTATTGGTTTCTTTCGGCTAACAACACGTGTTTGGAAAATACAGAGCCGTCTATCTGTACATTTTTGAAGTTTTTTTTTTCCTTTGCCAAACAAAATTCCATTGTTTCACATATACTCATGTCAAATTTCGGGTCACTCTGACCAGTGGTTCTTACTTTACAGTGTTTTAAAATCGCAACTTTAATTATAATCACCCTGTATATATATATGAATAGCAATTTAATTTTTAATTCAATTACCTTTTAATTAAGATCACTTAAAATTATAGTATCAAGAGTACATGTATTAGGTTTGAAATATTAATAAGTTAAGAGTTTAAATAGGATTAAGTTAATTTATCTGTAGCAGAGCAAAATTATTTCTGCTTTCTCAAAAATCCAATGCAACATTGCTTACTTATTTTCACATTACACATAATTACTGGATGTTTTTTAAATTGTTGAAAGATAAACTTTGCCTTCTGTCACTTAGAATGTCACATAATTGCCTTCTGTCACTTAGCATCGAATATGATCTTTTGACTTCTATGAAAGTAATGGGAGCATATTTAAACATTTGCACAATCCATTTGCACACATGAAGATGAATTGTCAGAGTATCACCTTCAAGTATTTTAGCTTTTTATTTTTCCCAAATCATTAGTTGCTGAAAAAACTCACTTGAATTTTCCACCCATAGTGCAATCCTTTTGTTCAGGAACTACATAATTTAGTCAGCCGACGCAGTGGTCGAGTGGTCAAGGCGAGCGTTTCCACAGCAATCGCTTGACCACCGCATTGTGGGTTCGAGTCCCATGTAAGGCATGGATGTTTGTGTTGTGGGCATAGTGTGTTCCCCCCCCCCTCTGGTGCACCTGAGGCAATGTCTTAGGATGGTTAAATGGTTCACGTTCTGGCCGCTGTCGAAAGGCGAATGATGAAAGTCAAGTGCCTGGCCATTAAAAAAAAAAGAAAACTTAATTTAGTCATTTCACAGCATTCACCGATTCCTTTTCTTGAGAGAAATGATAATGTCATGTAACTTTGAAAAGTTAAATTGTTAGAATCTTGAGATAATAGTTGTTGAGCCATTCATATTGAGCTAGATTTTCTCCTATCTAAACTGTTAACAATTTAAGAAATTTTGCTGAAATATTGAGCAATATACTGTGGCTGATACCCATGTTTCACATCTGTTCAAGTGGTGGATCAAGATTTGGTTCCATCTTTTTGAGTAGGTGTAAAATACTGCACCTGTTAAAAACGATAACTCATTGTCATATACTTTATTCCATTTGGTCAAAGAAGAGCAAGTGTAGACATGAAAATCTGAGAAATCTTTTGTTTTTGGAAGTGGTTCTAATGCAAGCAAGCAGATAGTAGGAGGCAGAAAATTTTTCATGGTACCTATAACAACATGCCTTCCTGTTGCTTCTGTTGTCTCGTCAATACTGATCAAAATATTTTTTTTCTATCATAACCTAAAGTAGTAAAAATATAAACATGTTTTCCATAAAGTTGATCCACAAGGAATATTTCCAATTTATATTATTTCAAAAAATTCTCCAGTGCTTTCATGATTGCGTCACACAGTTCAACTGAACTTGTTACTTTCCTTATATACATATAATGTATAAGGAAAGTCCTGTGACGGGGTTGAAAATTCTAATTTGAGTTTTCTATGGGAGAGCACGTTTCAAGCATCCCTGAACACGAATCAGACGTTTTTGAGATGATGTCTGTGTGTGTGTTAGTGAGTCTGTGAGACGATAACTGATGAATGAATGGACCGATTCGAATGAAATTTGGTACAAAAATTACAATCCATGAATACTGGAAGCCTATTGTTTTCATACGTAATCGAATATTTATCCTCTCTAAATTTACGAGTAAAATATTGAAAAAATTATAAAAAAATTAAAACCTTTAATAAAATTACGCAAATAGTTATTTCTTATGTAATTTTTCATTAGAAAACGATTGACACAACTTTTAGAATGCTATCATGAACCATTCTCGAGATATTGCACATTTTTCAAAAACATTATCAAAAAATCATGTGAAATAAAAAAAATATTACCTATTGTGAAATATATTCACTTTTCATAAGTAATATCATGCAATAAATTTGGTGACATCATTCTTGTGGATCTAGCTAGTTCCAATCATGAGAAAATATACTTTAGGTAATACTTTTGTATTTGGATGCCAATAGTCATTTATCTGCTACAAGAATAACTTATTTCTCTACCCATAACTCATGGCGAGATTTTGGCGGTGTGTCGCCAACTTGGAAACTTTTTTAACTGTTGCCAAATTAACGAAAATGTCGCCAAAATAATATAAATAATGACTAGATGATAAAAGTTCAGTATCTTGGAAAGAATATAAGTGTAGACTATAAGAATAACACAATTCTCTGCCCACCCGTCTGTAACGCTTGATGAGAAATTTAGTGGGACGTCACCAACTTGGCGACTATTTTAAATGTTGCTAAAATGACAGAACTGTCGTCAAATTGATAAAAATGATGCCAAATGGAAAGTAATATCTTGCAAATTCTGATTTCAGTCATATGACTGGCTTACCTTCTAGTATATAAGAAATATTCTTCCCTTTATTTGTCTGTAACACTTGGTGATGCATTTGGCGAACTTAGCGAATAATTTAGCAAAGTATTGTCAACTTGGCGATATTTCACCCCAGATTGACAAAAATATTGTTAAAATTGCAAAAATGATGTTAAATTAATTAAAATTATGCCTAATTGATCAAACAATTATTAAAGTATTTTAATATATGGACTATATCCCTTATTAAGGATGTTATCAATATTGATGATTGTTGATTTAGAGTTGCACTAAGTATAAGTTAATGGAATATTTTGAAATAGTTTAACATGTTGTCATCCGGAAAAGCACTAAATGCATAATTCAACGATAAAAACACAGTGCCATGGATCTGAGATTATTTTTTTACTGGAAAACTAGTAAATCCATTGCATTATATAAGGAAAGTCATGTGCTGCCCACATCAGATTTTTTTTATAAGAGAAAGGGTATGTCGATATAAAAAATAAATTGAGGCCAATATATGAACCAAAGAAGATTAAACTGTATTTTCAAGTTTTAAATCATAAACATTTAGGGTTAAAATATAATTTCAGAAGCTTTACTTGATTTCTACATTTTCTGAAGCTTTAATTGGTTTTTAAGTTAAGGAGTAACTAGAAAGAGGTAGTAACTTATTTGACTAATTATGCTTAATTATAGGAAAATAACTCACTTATGTTAAAGCTAAACTTTTATTATTTAGTAAGGGAGATGGTAAGAATGATAAATGAGAAAGATTAAGTAAGGATTTAACAATTAAGAGAAATATTTTTACAGTGTAAGCAAGGAACCCTGAAAGATGCAAACTAACTGAATACGTGCGTAATTGCCATACTGTTGTATAAAGAAACAATTATTTTGTAAATCATAATTTTGTAATTGACAACTAATGTATTAAAGTGTTGAAACTAGCTTTTGAAAGTGACCACTGCTGCCCTGGGAATATTAATTGGTTAAATTTAAATGTTTTTTAATGGTATGATGTTTTTCCCCCATCCCGGTAAAATAATTTAGTTTAGAATCTTTATTTTTTGGATCAAAGCCCACTTTGAATGAAAAATATCACACCAGGCCGAGATGGCATTGATTTTGCGATTTTCAATGCATTATCTAAGCATCATGACGCCAAGGACCGCTAATCCCTATTAAGCCCCTAAAACGGTTATGTTTCCTTCTAACTGGGGGATGTGATTTGCAAGATTAGCATCAAGGAAGGGGTACTGGAATCTCAAAGGACATCGGCTTTGCTGCAATCCTCCGGTTAGGGTCCCACGCTCTAAGGTTGTTACGTGATGGAGAACGTAATGCACACACACACACACATGCCAGTTTGTTAATAAATTCCACCCATGCCTCAAAGCAAGAGGCATTTTGCTCGACAATTTTTTGCCACTCTTTTCTGCTGATATTCTTTGTGGGAGCCTTTTTTTCCTACGATATCATCAGAGCAAAGATTATGCATGCTATCCAAAGTCACTGTTGACCATTGTCCATGCTACTCCTGGACCACCCTGCTAGGGTTGATGACCTGATACCTCTAGCTGCTTGCGGCGCACCTTGATCCCGATTCTCGGCACCCTGCTCCCTACTCTCTCTCATCCGACGGAGCTGAGGATAGCGGAATCGGGAAGGATTCCACTTTGCCGTACTATCTTCGGCCTGCTCTCTCCAGTGGTCTCTGCCGAAGAAATGCACTAGGTGTTTCCTGTTGGAAACTTGGTTCTGTTTTCGTCGCGATTCTCGTTATCGCGGGAACGTGTCTTCATTTTTTAGAATAGTTTTACCGTTCCCGTGAACGACTCGGGACGAGAACAGAACATGCCATTCATGCAAATCGCCTTCTCGCCGCGCACGCATCCTGATTTGCATATAGTGAGGGCGCTGCCGTCAACGGTTGAGTTCCGGAGCGTACCCATCACGGTGTATATATGATAGGACACATTCTCAGTTATTCAGACCTTTACCACAGACCGGCGTGACCTGAAGAGACCAGACGGATCTGATCGATAGGTTGATAGATAGACCTGATGCTTAGCAAATACTCGGTTTGAGTATGCTTCGGTAACGCTAGCATTTTTCAGATAAGTTGCTTAATCTAAGTAGGAGTCAAGTTCCGATGGTTATTTCGGAAAGTGCGATAAAATGTTTTCTAAAGTTTGGCTCTTTCAATTTTAAAGAGACCAGTTAATTTTTCGCGGTTTTTGACTCAAAGTAATGCCATGACATGGGACCTGATGATGGTGGCTTCGTTAACATGCACGGCATTTGTGGTAATGTAGCTGTTTTTCTACTTACCAATGTTATAGCAACTGGACGAGTAACTGAGAGTGTGTGCCTAGGCATAAACTGTTTACAAACCCTTTTTCATGAGCTTGCTAGCTCATATTGTATATACTTTTGCTTTGCAACGAATGTTACAGTAATTTTGTAACTTTAAATTGTGCAATGGATCTCACAAGAATAAAAGTTGTGTTTGTGTTTTTGACGAACTTGCTTTATTGAAATACATTTCACTACTGCGTATCATCCTCTGCTATAAATTTCTACTCTGCTAATAGTGATACCAGCACGTCAGAAGGATAAGTAAAGGGCAACAGTGCTAAAATTTCTAATTTTCTTTAATTTTTCTTTAATTTTTCTCTTTTTTTGTTGGAAACTTGGTTCTGTTTTCGTCGCGATTCTCGTTATCGCGAGAACGTGTTTACATTTTTTAGAATGGTTTCACCGTTCTCGTGAACGACTCGTGACGGGAACAGAACATGCCATTCATGCAAATCGCCTTCTCGCCGCGCGTGCATCCTGTTTTGCATATAGTGAGGGCGCTGCCGTCAACGGTTGTGTTCCGGAGCATACCCATCACGGTGTATATATGATAGGACACATTCTCAGTTAGGCAGTCAGTTAGGCAGTCAGTTATGCAGTCCTTGACTGACCATGTAGTAGACATGGAAGACCTTATCGCTGACCTTATAGACCTTTAAGGTAGAAAGACCTTTATGGAAGGCAGACCTTGATCGGTAGAGAGTAGTCTAACTTCTAACGCCATGACGTGTGACCTGATGATGGTGGTTTCATTAACGTGCACGGCATTTGTGGTACAGTAGCTGTTTTCCTACTTACCGATGTTATAGTAACTGAGAGTGTGTGCCTAGTCATAAATCTGTTTACAACCTTTTTCATGAGCTTTCTAGTTCATTGTATATAGTTTTGCTTTGCAACGAATGTTACAGTGTTTTTGTAACTATATATTGTGCAATGGATCTCACAACAAATAAATTGTGTTTGTGTTTAACGAACTTGCTTTCTTGAGAAAAACACATCACTACTGCGTATCATCTGCTACAAAATTTTTCTACCAGCACTTCAGATATGGATATGGCCAAACACTGCTAAATCTGCAAATGACTTTCAAATTTTCTAGTCTAGTCGCTCAGCTAACATAGCAAAGAGCATTTCACGCTCCGTCATTTGGTTATGGGCCCAGTATGTCAAGGCCATAACTTTTATCCGTGATAAAGCAGCAGTGAAGAGTTGAGAATTCCATCGACGGGGGCCGCGACCGGCGCCATTTGCATTAAGCAGAAAGGTAAACAACGCACTCTAGTCACAGTTAAAGACTATGGAGGTGAGCAACGGCATAGAAGCGTTAAACAGGGACAATTACGTCACATGGCATAATGAAATTTCGTTTATCCTGAAAGGAGAAGGATGTTACGGCCACATCAACCGTACTGCGTTGCCAGTCGACGAGTCTACGTCACGGCGCGAGCGAGAGGAGTACATGCGCAGCAGCGACCGCGCACTTTCCATCCTATTTCGAAACATCTCGGCGGAATACAGAGAACTGCTAGACATCAACGACAGCCCGGCGGATGCGTGGGAGAAGTTGGAGGCGCATTTTGAGGCCCCAACGCGCGCTAATCTAGTTCATCTGTTGGACGAGTTTTTCAGTCTTCGCCCGGGAATCGAGGAACCTATCGACATATTTTGTACGAGGATACGGAAAGCAGTAACCAAGCTCAAAAACGTGAACCATCCCGTGGAGGACGTGTACGTGGCGTTCCAAGCCATCCGGTATCTCCCAGACCAGTACCAGAGTATCATCCAAATCATTTATCGTTGGAGTGATACGGATTTTAAATTGGATAAGATTCAAAAGGAACTTTCACTGGAGGAGGGCAGGATTAGGCAGTTGAAGAAGGATCATGACAATAATAATGTAAGTTCCAATTCATCTGTATATTTTTCCAATGTTAACGCTAAATGCAAAAATGTTACCAAAGTTAAAAAATCTATTAAGGTCATAGGACCATGCTTAATGTGTAATAAAAATGGTCATGTAAAGGCACAATGCCCAAAATTGAAAAAGATGACTAGCTCTAGTATTATTGAAGTATTTTCAAAAATAAATGTAGAAGCTAATATTGTTGATAATCCTGACAATAGGCTCAGCTGGGTGATTGACACCGCTGCTATGCGACATTTTTGTAATGATATTAAAATGTTTTCTAAATTTGATAAATGTAAGGATACATCTATGTCGCTAGCAGTGGGTGATATGGAAAGCCCAGTTGAGGCTATTGGAACGGTGAATATGTATGTTAAATTTAAAGATCATACAAATAATATTGTGTTACAAAATGTTATGTATTCACCAAAATTACGGCGTAACTTGTTGGCCGCATCTGTATTAGAAGAGCAGGGCTATTCTTTTAGTGCAGCCAAAGGTGTTCTATGGTTTAAGACTCCTGAGGGAGAAAATTTCTTTTACGCTAAACGTAAAGAAGGGCTTTACTTTTTAAAACCACAGTACTCAACTAAAAGTTTAAATAGTAGTGTTGAGGGCCGTAAAGGAGATCAGGATAGGGACAAAAATTCTAAACAGGTTAGAAAAACCCCTGCAACAAATAGTCAAAGTCAAAGCAAAATTAAGCCTAACTTGAATAAAAGAAAAAAATCTGATTTAAAATCAAAGTCAAATAAAATTAGTGGTTCAACAGTTGAAATTCTGAATAAAACTGAATTATGGCATAGAAGATATGGCCATATTAACTCAGACTACTTGCACCAAACAAGTAAAGTTTCCGCGGCAAACGGACTCCCAAAATTAAAATATGCAAAAGTAAATTGCATTCATTGCAAACTTGCAAAATCTAAAAGAGTTTCGTACAAACCAATAGGCAGGATTAGATCTACAGAACCTTTGCAATTACTGCACATGGACGTTTGTGGTCCAATGCCTGTAGCTTCATTGGGGGGAAACAAATACTTCTTGACTATTACAGATGATTTTAGCTGTAAGGTGTTTGTTTTTATTTTAAAACAGAAATCAGATGTATTTAAAGTTTTTCAAGATTTTCAAGCTTGTCAGGAGAGACAATTAGGCAAAAAGATTTTGTGCATCCGTACTGATAACGGCATGGAATTTTGTCACGGTCAATTTAAAGCTTTTTTGAAAAAGTTAGGGATAAAGCATGAAAGATCTAACACTTATACACCCGAACAAAACGGGGTATCTGAAAGATTCAACCTGACTGCATTAGATTGTGTCAAGGCAATGCTTAATCAAAGTAAAGTTGGTGACAAAATGTGGGCAGAGGCAATCCTATGTTTTACTTATACAAAGAACAGGATTTGCCATAAATTTAAAGTTAAAACTCCACACGAATTGTACTATGGGAAGAAGCCTGCTGTATCCCATCTCAGAATTTTTGGATGTAAGGCTTATGCTGGTATAGCAAAACAGCTTAGGAAGAAGCTAGACCTAAGAGCTCAACTGGGAGTTATGGTAGGATATGCAGAAAATACCAGAGGCTATAGAATTCTTCTTGTGAAAGAAAAGAAAATACTAGAAATAAGCAATGTCCGTTTTGAGGAGATGGAAGCAGCGGAAGGCGTCCTGGACCCTATTCGACCTAGAAACTTCACCCAAAGGAAATCGGGTTTTACTCGAACTTCAGGATCGAGATGTTTGGATAGTGAGTCGGAGGAAGAAGCAGGTGAGAGCCATGACACTAGTCATACTAGTGAGGAAGAGGACTCTCCTGCTGATTCCGGTCTGACCCCCTGTTCAAACATCGATTGGGAAAGGAAGATCGTACCCAGGCCTGATGGAACTCGAACTGATGTTTACTACTCAGTGAAGGGTGATAAACATAGACTGAGAAGTCATAATGATGTTAAAAATTCTGTGCTAAGGCTAACATACATTATGACCAAAATTTGTTTAACTTTAGAGAAAAGAGAGATATCAAATCCAGGCCAGAGGCAAGCAACATAGAAATAATAGGTGATATTGATCATGCAGTTTCTTTGCTAAAGGGAGAATTTGATATCAAAACTCTAGGGAAGGTCCAAAAACTGTTAGGTGTGGAATTTGCTGAAATCAATAACAAAATTTTTATACATCATAGGCAGTACATTAATAAGATTTGCCAAATGTTTGAGGAATTTTAGCATTAAACTTTTGTAATCAAATTTTCAAAAACAAAAATGATTAAATTTGTAACTTCTAAATTTTTTTCTTTCTTTTACAAATATGGTTAGGATATCGTATAATTTACTCCTCCCTCTGTGATGCAGATACTTGTATCTAGAGTATATATATGTGTATTGTTTACAATGAACTTTTAAAATTTTTCCACATTACACTGAATGTATATATATATCCATGTTTTCAATTCCCGCATAAGCCAGTTATGCTTATGTGTATTACTTTATGTGTTTACTCCTTGTTATCATACACTTGGCTATGATTCATTGATGACAAACCACTTATTTAAATTTGTATATCAATACAGAAAGAAAAATCTTTCATTATCTATGTCACTGCTATTAGTATTAATTGTGTATACTGGTCTTGGACAGAGATAATGAACAGCTATAATTGAATTTGATATTTATAGTAAAAATTTTTTAATCTTAAATGTTAAATTTAATAATTATACATAAAATTTTCTACATAATTGAATTTGATATTTATAGTGAAATTTTTTTAATCTTAAATGTTAAATTTAATAATTATACATAAAATTTTCTACACAAATTGAATTTGATATTTATAGTAAAATTTTTTAATCTTAAATGTTAAATTTAATAATTATACATAAAATTTTCTACATAATTGAATTTGATATTTATAGTGAAATTTTTAATCTTAAATGTTGAATTTAATAATTATACATAAAATTTTCTACACAAATTGAATTTGATATTTATAGTGAAATTTTTAATCTTAAATGTTAAATTTAATGATTATACATAAAATTTTCTACATAATTGAATTTGATATTTATAGTGAAATTTTTAATCTTAAATGTTGAATTTAATAATTATACATAAAATTTTCTACACAAATTGAATTTGATATTTATAGTGAAATTTTTAATCTTAAATGTTAAATTTAATGATTATACATAAAATTTTCTACACAAATTGAATTTGATATTTATAGTAAATTTTTTTTAATCTTAAATGTTAAATTTAAATGGTTATACATAAATTTCTTGAAACTTAAATTTTGACTAAAATTAATTTTTTTGGAACTTAGTGTTTCAATGATATCTAAAATTTTCTTTCAATGATAAAAATTTTTTTTTGCTCAACATGAAAAGTAATGTAAATACTTTATGTTTTTGCTGGATACTAAAGAACTTGACATTTGTTGTTATGTTTTTTAGAATAATTTCATTGATTGATAGCACGTGCGCCGAGATTTGGGGTTTTGCATGAGGGGGCCGATTGTTGGAAACTTGGTTCTGTTTTCGTCGCGATTCTCGTTATCGCGAGAACGTGTTTACATTTTTTAGAATGGTTTCACCGTTCTCGTGAACGACTCGTGACGGGAACAGAACATGCCATTCATGCAAATCGCCTTCTCGCCGCGCGCGCATCCTGTTTTGCATATAGTGAGGGCGCTGCCGTCAACGGTTGTGTTCCGGAGCGTACCCATCACGGTGTATATATGATAGGACACATTCTCAGTTAGGCAGTCAGTTAGGCAGTCAGTTATGCAGTCCTTGACTGACCATGTAGTAGACATGGAAGACCTTATCGCTGACCTTATAGACCTTTAAGGTAGAAAGACCTTTATGGAAGGCAGACCTTGATCGGTAGAGAGTAGTCTAACTTCTAACGCCATGACGTGTGACCTGATGATGGTGGTTTCATTAACGTGCACGGCATTTGTGGTACAGTAGCTGTTTTCCTACTTACCGATGTTATAGTAACTGAGAGTGTGTGCCTAGTCATAAATCTGTTTACAACCTTTTTCATGAGCTTGCTAGCTCATTGTATATAGTTTTGCTTTGCAACGAATGTTACAGTGTTTTTGTAACTATATATTGTGCAATGGATCTCACAACAAATAAATTGTGTTTGTGTTTAACGAACTTGCTTTCTTGAGAAAAACACATCACTACTGCGTATCATCTGCTACAAAATTTTTCTACCAGCACTTCAGATATGGATATGGCCAAACACTGCTAAATCTGCAAATGACTTTCAAATTTTCTAGTCTAGTCGCTCAGCTAACATAGCAAAGAGCATTTCACCCGCCGTCAAACAGCGCTAAAATTTCTAAATGACTTCCCAGTCGCCACCATTTTAGGTTATGGGCCCCAGCATGTCAAGGCCATAACTTTTATCCTTATAAAGCAGCAGTGAAGCGTTGAGAATTCCATCGACGGTGGCCGCGAGTGGCGCCATTTGCATCAAGCAGAAAAGTAAACAGAGCACTCTAGTAACAGTTAAAGCTTAAAGACTATGGAGGTGAACAACGGCATAGAAGCTTTAAACAGGGACAATTACATCACCTGGCGTAATGAAATTTCATTCATTTTGAAAGGAGAAGGATGCTACGGCCATGTCAACCGTACTGCATTGCCAGTCGACGAGTCTGATGGCTAATTATAACATATAACCTGTTGGTATATATTATATTATATAAGTTAAATCAAATGTTCGTTGAAAATTTAAGTAGTGTTGCAGCTATAACAATGTCAAAGGGTAGTTGTAGAAATACAAGTAGCTGTAGAGGTGTTAAAGGAGAACAGTTCCAGTTTAGTTCAAAATCACTTTTATTGAAGAGTGAATCCGTTGCATTTGCTTACAAAATATTTCATGAGAAACAGTAAAGCAAAACAAAGCATGCTATGTACAAAAACATGAGCTCTACAGCTCATTTGAAGGCTTTCAGTAAAAGTTCCACGCTTAGACACGTTTCTGGTTTAAGCAGTATTTACACGAGTAAGTAGAATAAAACATTTCAACTTACGTAACCACGTGCAATTTCCGACGCCACCACTAGCTGGGCACACGCTATGGCAAAAACTTTAAACTTCCCGGATCAGCACTAGATAAAGTCCACAACACAGAAAACATGGTCTCCATAACTGAGAACCACAAAAACTACTTAGTTTAAATTAAAAATCCGCGTCCACCGATAAACATTTATCATAACCTTCGACTACGTCGAACATGACTTTATGTAGATCCGTCTGCCCGATCTAGATCCTTCTAGATCCTTCCGTCGATCAGTATATTGATCCGTCTAGCTGATCTATCAAGCAAGCTATCAAGCGAGCTTCCGTGATCTCAGCGATCTACCGATCTACCTTAAACCAGAAAAGTGTCTAGCCTTTATATCCGACGATGGGTGCGTTCTGGAACATAACCGTTGCCGCCAACGCCCTCTGGATATGCAAAACAGGATGCGTGAGCGGCGAGAAGGTGATTTGCATGATAAGCCAAGTTTTGTCCACATCGCGATTCGTTCACGAGAACGGAAAAATCATTTTAATAATGACGTTACGCTCCCGCGAAACGAGAATCGCGACGTAAGCAAAACCAAGTTTCCAACAGAGTCTACGTCACGACGCGAGCGAGAGGAGTACATGCGCAGCAGCGACCGTGCACTTTCCATCCTATTTCGGAACATATCGGCGGAATACCGTGAATTGCTCGACATCAATGACAGCCCGGCGGATGCGTGGGAGAAGTTGGAGGCGCATTTTGAGGCCCCAACACGCACTAACCTAGTTCGTCTGTTGGATGAGTTTTTCATTCTTCGCCCGGAAATCGAGGAACCAGTGGATATTTTCTGTACAAGGATAAAGAAAGCGGTCAGTAAGCTGAAAAATGTGAACCATCCCGTGGAGGACGTATACGTAGCGTTCCAGGCCATCCGGTATTTGCCAGACGAATTCCAAAGCATCATACAAGTCATCTACCGTTGGAGCGATAAGGAATTCAAGCTGGATAAAATTCAAAAGGAGCTGTCCCAGGAAGAAGGAAGGATAAGGCAGTTGAAGAGGGATCGTGACAATAACAATTTAAGTTCCAATTCATCTGTATACTTTTCTAATGTTAACGCTAAAAACAAAAATGTCACCAAAGTCAAAAAATCTTTTACGGTCATAGGACCATGCTTTATTTGTAATAAAACTGGTCATGTAAAGGCACAATGCCCAAAGTTGAAAAAGTTGACTAGCTCTAATATTATTGAAGTTTTTTCAAATATTAATGTTGAAGCTAATATTGTTGATGATCCTGACAATAGGCTCAGCTGGGTGATTGACACCGCTGCTACGCGACATTTCTGTAATGATATAAAAATGTTTTCAAAATTTAATAAATGTAAGGATACATCTATGTCGCTAGCAGTGGGTGATATGGAAAGCCCAGTTGAGGCTATTGGATCGGTGAATATGTATGTTAAATTTAAAGATCATACAAATAATATTGTGTTGCATAATGTTATGTATTCACCAAAATTACGGCGAAACTTGTTGGCCGCATCTGTATTAGAAGAGCAGGGCTATTCTTTTAGTGCAGCCAAAGGTGTACTATGGTTTAAGACTCCTGAAGGAGAAAATTTCTTTTACGCTAAACATAAAGAAGGGCTGTATTTCTTAAAACCGCAGTACTCAACTAAAAATTTAAATAGTAATGTTGAGGGCCGTAAAGGCGATCAGGATAGGGACAAAAGTTCTAAACAGGTTAGAAAATCCCCTGCAACAAATAGTCAAAGTCAAAGCAAAATTAGACCTAACTTGAATAATAGGAAAAACAAATCTGATTTAAAATCAAAGTCAAATAAAATTAGTGGTTCAACAGTTGAAATTCTGAGTAAAACTGAATTATGGCATAGAAGGTATGGCCATATTAACTCAGACTACTTGCACCAAACAAGTAAAGTTTCCGCGGTAAACTGACTCCCAAAGTTAAAATATGCAAAAGTAAATTGCATTCATTGCAAACTTGCAAAACCTAAGAGAGTTTCGTACAAACCAATAGGCAGGATTAGATCTACAGAACCTTTGCAATTGCTGCACATGGACGTTTGTGGTCCAATGCCTGTAGCTTCATTGGGGGGAAACAAATATATTTTGACTATTACAGATGATTTTAGCCGCAAGGTGTTTGTTTTTATTTTAAAACAAAAATCAGATGTGTTCAAAGTTTTTCAGGATTTTCAAGCTTGTCAGGAGAGACAATTAGGCAAAAAGATTTTGTGCATCCGTACTGATAATGGCATGGAATTTTGTCACGGTCAATTTAAAGCTTTTCTGTAAAAGTTAGGGATTAAGCATGAACGATCTAACACATATACACCCGAACAAAACGGGGTATCTGAAAGATTCAACCTGACAGCGTTAGATTGTGTCAAAGTAATTCTTAATCAAAGTAAAATTGGTGACAAAATGTGGGCAGAGGCAATCCTATGTTTTACTTATACAGTACAGGATCTATTATCCGGAATGCTTGGGACTTCAGGCATTCTGGATAAGGGGTTTTTCCGTAATTCAGAACACTTTTTCTAAAACTTACTGGGCTTGCTAGCTCATATTGTATATACTTTTGCTTTGCAACGAATGTTACAGTAATTTTGTAACTTTAAATTGTGCAATGGATCTCACAAGAATAAAAGTTGTGTTTGTGTTTTTGACGAACTTGCTTTATTGAAATACACTTCACTACTGCGTATCATCCTCTGCTATAAATTTCTACTCTGCTAATAGTGATACCAGCACGTCAGAAGGATAAGTAAAGGGCAAACAGCGCTAAAATCTCTAAATGACTTCCCAGTCGCCAGCACTTCCTAGCTGGACGGCGCTTCACCATCTTCTTGGGCAGTGGAAACTACTGGTCCTGTGGACACCCAAGCTGATGCCTGTGCCAGATCCTACCGACTTCCCCCCTCTGAGATGTGGAGTCTCCGACTCCTCCAGCACAATAGAAGCTGATGTGTGGGTTCATAGAGACTAAAGAGTGGTGAGTTCACCTTGAAAGCAAACTCTCTTTAACAAACTTTTTCCGCTCTCTACCATGTTTAGGAGATTAAACGGTCATTGGTGGTGTACCTCAAATACTGCATTTTTTTATCACTTTTAAACCTTTTAAGGGTAGAGCTCAGAGAATCTTAGAAATAGATTAGAAACTAAAGAAGAAACCATAGATTTTTAAGAAGAAACCATTGATTTTGAAACTGAATTTACTCATCTAAATTTCAAACACGCGATCGTATGGATTTAGAGATAGATTTAAAGAAGAACTCATAGATTTTAAAACTAAATTTACTCATCTAAATTTCAGAGACACAATCTTATAGTGCTAAATAAAAAAAATCTGATGTGGGCAACATATGACTTTCCTTATAGTGTTTCCCCTAGGCATTTTCAGGGGGGCGCAGCGCCCTGCCCATTTTTTTATAGTGATAAATGCGCCTTGCCGGTTTTTATAGTAGTAAAACGCGCCCTGCCCATTTTTGTACAAAGGTAAATGCGCTCTGTCCATACCATTTAATAATAGCGTTAAATGCGCCCTGCCCCCATTTGTTTAAAAAACCCTCAGGACTCAGCGAAAATTCCCGTTCTTCTGCTATTGATACGTAGGAGCATGACTCATTATTTTCTTGTTCCCGGACGATCTCTTCTGGATTCTTCACGCGAAAGAAACACCCTCCCCCCCCGACCCCTTTCCCCTCCATATTCGTACCTTTGTTGATGAACAAGTTGGTAAAACCTCAGCCTTCCTCCGAACACATGCTAAGAAATCCTTGTTTTTCCTATGGCTCTATGCTATTTACGTTACGCGTGCGAGTAGTAAAATTTTCCATAAATTATTCAAAAACACTTGAAAACGAAATATATCGCAGCATCCTCAAAACGGACGTGAGACTGCGCGCGTGCATCCCTGTCTCTCAAGCGTCCTTTGATCCACTGCACAATCAAACAATATCTGGCTTCCGCCCGCTATTTGAGCTGATTTTTTTTGTTAACCCCCAACACAGTAGAAATTAGAAACTTCCTTCAATAAACAAAACAAAAAAAAACACTTTCAACTTAAAATCATGCATTATAGGTTTAAACAATTCGTGTTACAGAATTATTTTTGAAAAGAACCATTTTTTGTCGAAAACGATCGGCCGTAATCCGAGAAGCGAGTGATAAACTTCGAACGAAAATGTATGCATATTTTTTGATGACGCGATACACTGGTAGTCGGGAGCAAAGAATATACATATAAAGAAGGGAAGCTTCCATTGGGTTAACGTAAACACGAAATCCGGCACATGCGCTATGAGAATTTGACGGAGGTATGCAGAGAAAGCAACATTCCGGGGCCGCAACGCGTTGCACTTCAGCTTTTCCTCCTGTTTTTTTTTTTTTTTTTTAATGCCTACGAAATCTTTTTGTACAAGACTTTGTAATATAAAGTATTTTTTTTTTCTTTTTTGCGGTATTGTAATAGTAATAATAGTGATGTGATTTCAGTATAGACTATTTTTTCAAAGATTATGCAAAACTGATTACGTTACATATTCCTTTCTCATAAATTTTGTATAACATGATTTGTTAAATTTACAAAACAAACACATTTAGCTTTTCCTTAAATTTATTAAAAATCTAAAATATTACCGTACTGTATGAATAAACTTCTTTGCTTTAAATGATCGAGAAGTCAAAATTGTTCGTATAACATGGAAAAATATTTTATGTTATGAAGAAATTCAAAAAAGAGTATGGAATGCATTTGTTTTTCAAATGCCGAAAATTTAAAATTATATTTTCTGAATTTGTTTCAAATATTCACATTAATTGCATATTGATAGAAAAATTAGTTTTTTCACAGATTGTAAAATATATTGATAACAGATGTTATTTACTTACTGATAAAAAAAATTAGAATAAAATTTACATATTAGTGAAATATGTGAATTTTTCCTTAACGAAAAGGAAAACCTAATCAATCTTTTGCCTTCACTTATGAAATGGTATAAAAATTATTTTTAACAGATTATTGTTTTATATATATTCCTTAATTTTAATAAATGTAAAGAAAAAAAATTAAGGGTATAAACATATTTCAAATAATTTTAATTCATAATCAAATTAGTTTTGCAAGGATAACTCAAATTTGTATATTTTGAGTGACAACATTAACATATAGCTTTAAAATATATGAAAGTTTCAATCTACTATTCTGTGATTGAAAAATGAAGAAAATAAGATTACTTTACACCGACCCCTTTATAATCAAAAATCCAATTAGCAGATTAGATAAAAATAAAATTTCAGCTTTTTGAATTCAAAATTTATAAATTATTTTTAATTTTACTTAAAATTTAACACAACTAAAAAATACTAAATTGTATGAATTGAATATTTTACTTTAAATGATTGAGAGGCCAAAATTTTTAAGCAACGGCAATGTTTCAGAAAATAAACAGTCATTCCACTCTTTATTTTATCAAATAATCCATATAAGAAAAAGTGTTGTAAATTAATGTATTTGGAGACTCATTAAAATCAGTAAAAATTAAAAATATAGCATAGTCATTTCACAGTATAAATAATCTAAAAGTATTTTATTTCTAATGCTATCTGCTTCAACACATCCAGCAAATCAGCCTGAACAGACAGAAAATTAAAAATAATTCTATCTCAAACAAGCTAATCAACTGGCTTATGTCAAGCTATTTTAATCAACTGGCAGTAGATTAATAGAATTAAAAGTTCTAAGTATCCAAATGAATAAATATAATCATGATAAGAATCCTAAACAACAAGATCTCTTATTTCTAAAGGTGTTTATTGCGATTGCATATGCATACTAAAAACAATAGATTAAATACTTTTAGGATAGAAATAATTCATGTACCTTTTGTGTTTGCAAGAAACTCAGCAAATTGGTCATTTTAAAACAATTACAATCGGAAAATCAAATGTACACAGCCCAGAATTGTAATATACGATTAAATACATGTCAACCATGTAAAAGAAGTGACAAAAATATTAAATTAACAGTTTAAAATTGTAATAAATTCAGACCACGTGGAAATACAACATGCACACATTGACTTCTGATGAAGAAAAGAAATAACCCATTTATTTCCCCCTGCTTGGCTGCTTGGTACACAACTATTTTCCCGAGCTAATGCGCATGTGTCATGGGAGTTGGAGTGAGATTGTGCGGGAGCAAATTATCCTGTAAGTTAGCTTCTCCTTTACACACCAAAAAATGAATCTCTTGACATCTTTTGTAGCCTTCCCCCGTTTGGTCGGTAGCATTCGGGAGGACAGTGACTCACTCACAGGAGAGTTTTGCAGAGAAATGCGGAGTGTGCGATTGCGTAATTACTACCACATTGTTTATTGTCTCGCGAAAAAAAAAAACTTTTAGACTTTTTTTTTTTTTAGACTTCCCTTATAACTCAACCCCCCTGCCCCTCCCCCCCACTTTGAAGCGCCTTTTTTTTTGTCACAAATTTCTCGACTTATACGCGAGTATATACGGTAGTACTTGTGCATGTAATGTGACCTATATTTTGATGTTATTTTAACCACTGATTTTGCTGATAGAATCTGTGTAGGCTATATTCATAAAATCTGGTTTAACAAAATTAATTTTAGTTATTTTGAATAATTTGAAACTGGTTTATTAAATATATGTTATAAAGAGCTGAATTCAATGACCTAGGTTGTGATCCCAATGAAAAGAAAAGACCCCGTTCATTAAAATTTGCCCCTTTCGCGTTAAAAAATGCCTCTTTCTTTCAGCTACAGTGCCCTCCTTCTTTATGAATGAGCACCCTGCCCTTTTTTTAGTCTAGGGGAAACACTACCTTATATAATGCAATGAATTTACTACTTTTATAATAAAAATATAGGTTTTTCTTATAGTAGATATTTATATTCTTTCCAAGATATTGAATTTTCGTCAATTAGTCATCATTTTCATTGATTTAGTCTCATTTCTGTCCATTTGGCCAGATTTTTGTTAATTTAGCAACATTAAAAAAGTCACCAAGTTGACGACATTTCACCAAATTCGGCGCCAAAATCTCGCCAAGCATTATGGATGGATAAATAAGTTATTCTTATAGCAGATAAATAATTATTGGCATTCAAATACAAAAGTATTACTCAGAATCTTTTCTCATGAATGGAATGAGCTAGATCCACGAGAATGATGTCACCATATTTATCACATGATATTACATATGAAAAGTGAACATGTTTCTCAACAGTTAATATATATTTTTTAATTTATGGAATTTTTTGATAAATATATTTAAAAAATGTGCTATATCTTGAACGGTTCATGCTAGCATCCTAAAGTTTATATCAATCGTTTTCTAAGGAAGAATTACATAAGAAATGGCTATTTGCATAACTTTATTAGAGGTTTAGATTTTTTGATGGTTTTTTCAAAATTTCACTCAAAAACTTAGAGGGGTTCTGAGCATTTGATTACATTTAAAAACAACAGGCTTCCAGTATTCATGGATTGTGATTTTTGTACCAAATTTCATTCGAATCGCTCTATTTGTACGTGAGATATCGTCTCCTCCACAGACTCACTCTGACATACACACACACACAGACATCACCTCAAAAATGTTTGATTCATGATCAGGGATGCTTGAAATGTGCTCTCCTGTCGAAAACTTGAATTCGAATTTTCTACCCTTTCACAATACTTTCCTTATACATTATGTATATAAGAAAAGTAAAAATTATAACCTTGTTTTTAATGGAGAACTTACAAAATAAAAATTTAAATTAAATGTATTAGTTACCTGGTCCAGTCTTCTGAGATCCAATTTGTTAAAGGAACAACTGGAAGAAAAGTTGGAACAAAGGGGGACTAAAATAAACCCCACAGTATTAGGGGGAAACAAAACTAAAAATTTTATTGATTACTTTAGACAGATACATAAATGGACAGTTCAAGCCCCAATAAAAATCCTTGCTTCATGGCAAAAAAAAAGGAATTAACATTGGTTGTCTATGTGACCAAAGCTACCCTGGGAATTTAAAATAATTACTTTAAAATTAAAAAAAACTAATTAAAATATCTGCTCTGAGCTCTACCCTTAAATGTTTAAAGGTGATAAAAAATGCAGGCTAAAAGTATTTAAGGTACACCATCAATGACCGGCGAATCTCCTAAACATGGTGGGGAATGGAAAAAGTTCGTTAAAGAGAGTTTACTTTCAAGGTGAACTCACCACTCTTCAGCCTCTATGGATCCACACATCAGCTTCTGTTGCACCGGAAGAGTCGGAGGCTCCGCATCTCAGATGGGCAACATTGACAGGATCGGGCACAGGCTTCGGTATGGATGTCCACAGAACTGGCTGTTTCCACTGCCCAAGGAGATGGTGAAGCACCATCCAGCCAGGAAGCACCTAGTGCATTTCGTCGGAGGAGACTACCTGAGAGAGCAGGCCGAAGGTAGTATGCCACAGTGGAATCCCTTCCCGATTCCGCCATCCTCAGCTCTGTCGGATGAGAGAGAGTAGGGAGCAGGGCGCCGCAAGCGGCTAGAGGCATCAGATCATCAACCCTAGCGGGGTGGTCCAGGAGTAGCACTGAGAACTGAGAACGGTCAACAGCGGCATCAGATCACATGCATAATCTTTGCTCCGATGATGCCGCAGAAGAGAAAGTCTCCCATGGAGAATGTCTGCAGAAAAAGTGGCGAAAAATTGTTGAGCAAAATGTCCCTTGCTTCTAGGTGTGGTGGAATTTATTAATAAATTGGCTTGCATTATTCTTGCCATCAAATAACTTGCCCCCCTTAGCGCATGGGACCCTAGCCGGAGGGTTGCAGTAAAGACAATGTTTTCTGAGATTCCTGTACCCCTTGATTCCAATTTCGCAAATCACATCCCCCAGTTCGAAGAAAACATAACTGTCTGAGGGGATTAAGAGGGATTAGCGGTCCTTGGCGTCATGACACTTAGATAACGCATTGAAAATTGCAAAATCAATGCCATCTTGGCCTGGTGTGATATTTTTCATTCAAAGTGGGCTTTGATCCAAAAAATAAAGATTCTAAACTAAATTATTTTACCGGGATGGGGAAAAAAACATCATACCATTAAAAACATTTAAATTTAACCAATTAATATTCCCAGGGCAGCAGTGGTCACTTTCAAAGGCTAGTTTCAACACTTTAATACATTAGTTGTTAATTACAAAATTATGATTTACGAAATAATTGTTTCTTTATACAACAGTATGGCAATTATGCACGTATTCAGTTAGTTTGCACTTTTCAGGGTTCCTTACTTACACTGTAAAAATATTTCTCTTAATTGTTAAATCCTTACTGAATCTTTCTCATTTATTATTCTTACCATCTCTGTAACTAAATAATAAAAGTTTAGCTTTAACATAAGTGAGTTATTATTCTATAATTAAGCATAATTAGTCAAATAAGTTACTACTTCTTTCTAGTTACTCCTTAACTTAAAGACCAATTAAAGCTTCTGAAAATGTAGAAATCAATTAAAGCTTCTGAAAATGTAGAAATCAATTAAAGCTTCGGAAATTATATTTAAAATTTGAAAATACAGTTTAATCTTCTTTTAATACAGTTTAAAATAATTTAAACACTTGTACTTCCAAGTATAGTTAAGTATTTTTAACATTAAGTGTTTATGCTGCCTTTTTGCATCACAACTTTACTTTTAAATATTTATAACTCTTTAATTATAAGAAAATAATGTTATTTTTAAAACTTTAAACTTTGAAATTATATCCCTATATATAAAAAAATAAATAAATAAAAGCATTAAAAAGGGAAATTCTAAACTAATAGAATTTCGACACCACAGTATTTAGTTCTGAAATCGGTTAATAAATGAATCTGTACTATAAGAAATATTCAAATAGGATTCCGAATGATTCGGATAGCAATTTAGAAAATAAATTTCTGAACCTTCCTTCATATGGTGACAAATGATGCCCACACTTCATTTTCAATAGAAATATTAAACATTTTTATTTTATTTTGTATGTTTATGGAAAAAACAGAAGAGTCATCTCCTGAACTGGAAATGTAAACCATTATTGAACCTTTTAAATTACAGACAACCAAAATAGGTTTAAAAAGTCATTTAATGAAACTCCATCGTCGACTTACATAAATTTACAAAGCCAAAGTTCTTTCGGGCATCACCATGCCCTTCATCAGTGGCTGCCACTGAACCTGCTTTCCTCCGCCCTCCACATACTCTATATCTTTAATTCGATGCTGAATCCATATCAGGAATTATCTAAGCTCTGTCTATAGCTAATTCTGAGAAGCAAATGTTTTATGGAAATTTATTGAACCAAAATCATTCGTCTCTGAAATTTGATGCCGATTCCATATCAGTCATCATCTACGCTGCGATGTTTCAAAGCAAATTTTTTAATCAGAAGTGGCATCCCCAAAACCGGTAGTGGGAATCCCTAGTATATCCCTCAACCCTCTCTGAAATTTGACTATAGAAACATAAAATGACATTTTCTATAAATGATCCGAGAAAAGCAAACACAGCATTTTAAAATATTTTGCCTCAATTCCTGAACTTTAGTAATAAACATTATGAAAACCACAAATATTCAATGATTTATGTTTTAATCATACATATCACACATGCACAAACACATACACAAAAATTTAGTTTGCAGTTATTTACATGATGGATCTGCACAAAAAAATTCATGAAAATATAAGTTATGTCTACACATCACAAACATTCACATATACACATTGAGGCGGACACCACTCCTAGTGCGCTCGGTTATGACTTTTTTGAAATTATAAGATTTTTTTTTTATTATATTGTTATTAAATTAGTTATTTATTACATATTGATTTTAATTGTTACCTTGATAAATTATTAAGTTACTTAATTTAATATGTTTCTGATCAATAAAGATTATTATCACATATCAACTAGCCAGTGATCTTTTTACAAAGTAATTTAATTTTAAAATTAACTCATCAATAAGATCAAAAGAACCACCTACCTTTCTGAGAGCCAAAAGTTTTAAAAGGGAAACAACACAAATGGCAACAAAGGTAAGTGTCTGACATAATGTTATTAAAATAAAAGTGTAAAGTAAAAATCCATTTTTAGCTACAATAATAATAAATATAAATGAACAATCAAGGATCTCAAGGAAATCAGAGTTCCTAGTAGTTGTTGTTGAAACCCAGACCGTCCGACCTACCAGAAAGGTGTAAGGTAACTGTTTGGACGGTCGGGAAATGCCACCCAATTTGGACCGGAACCCAGTGGGGGAGGCATCCACAGGGACCGTACCCTCCTTCCCCTACCACCAACCTCTTGGAAGGACTTTCGGACCCACATGTTTAACGTGATCGTACTCCGCATGAACACGGCGGCAGATTTGGCAGTGGCTGGAATCGAACCCGGGCCTACCGAGTGCAACTCCAGCGCGTTTCTTTCAGGCATATCTTCTGTGGGGAGGGTGACGCTCCCTCCAGAGATGAGTACCCCCCAGAGACATTTTATCTTAACCTAGTTTCTATTTATGTGCCACAGCATTTAGATATATTTATATAGGGCAAATAGAAAACTTGCCCTCCTAAACTTTCATTCCCCCAGCCAGAAAGTCCTGAAAGAAACACTGGTTCCTAGGTAAACCAAAATATTTCTTTTAGCTCTGTTTAAAAAAGATTCTGAAATCAGAGTAAATAGATCAAGGTGTACTGCTGGAAAGGGAAATTTACACAGGATGCCAGATAACACTGGTGAATGATTAAAGTAAGTATTTACCAGTATTTTTATCATTTATCACATTGCTGACTAGCTATTTCAAGCCAAAACCATTCTGTGCAGTCAGCTATTTTTTTGCAGTTGAATATAAAATGAAAACATCTAAATAAGCTTAACTTTATTTACACAACATGCATTGAAATGAAATTTACTAGATATATGTAATAATTTTTTCGGGTATGGTATAGTGTAAAGCAGGCATGCACAACCTTTTCTAGACAGTGGGCCACAAAAATTAAAAGTATCTTACCAAGGACCAATGGTGGAACCAGAGAGGTGTGCACCCCCCCCCCCCCCCTGGAGAATAATAAATTTACACAAAACAAAAGTTTTACAGCAAAATAAAATTAGTTGGAAAATTTGGTTAATTTAATAAAAAAAAATTCTACATCTGTCTTTGCCAGGAACCAATCCAATTAATGTGATGGCTGAGATTGAATTTTTGATGTTATGTTTTGGATATTTGGTTCGATAGTTGTAGTAGCTATGCTCAAAATTGCAGAAAAGTTTTTGTTGGTCAGTTTGTTCCTGAACTTCGATTTGTTCAAATTCATCAGTGTAAAAGTTTACTCACAAATATATGTACTTGCAAACATTGCAGCGCACTCAGATTCATTACGTTTCAAGAATGAAAATTTCTCAGGTAATGATGCATAGACCCTGGAAGTCGTGGATTTAAAAAACAAAAGAGTAAGATTATTTATTTTACCGTATTTTCCAGTCGACTTACTGAACCCAGAAATAAAACGAAAGTTTAGATGGACAGCTATAAATAAGCTCGTGGTTGGAGCTTAAATTACGTTGTTAGTGATAATCCCTCCTCCCCCTTATTCAAGTCACAACTCCCGATGAATTATTTCGCATAAAATATACATCGTTTTTTAAATACGGAGTTTTTATTATCAAAATTTCCTTTTCTCATTATTGAAAAAGACATTTTTCTGAAACAATGTAATTTTTAATATTAAACACTTTAAAATGTTATCGTAACATTTTGTCACAGATTGTTCAATTAAATCTAAAAATCCCGAGAATTCATATTAACGCTCACGGAAATATATTTTGTTCACTTCGCAGTACGAATTCCATTCTTCAATGTATTCTGTTTTGTCTTTAGAATCTCCTCCCCCTCCTGATATCTGATGATTTTTTTGTTCTCATCGAACGTGTCAGCTTGAAATCAACTGTATATTTTGCCTTTTTTGTTTAGAAATCCATATTTACATACTATAAATAGCAAATAAATAACTAAATATTGTATCGCACAGAACCGAGCAACAAGGTCATTTACACACAGACCTCTCAAAGGGGTTGGCTCATCACTAGTGACAGTCAGCTGCGTTTATGATTAGGAACTAAGCAAATTCCTTTCTTCGCTTTGCCTGCTCCACCACGTCCGGGTGCTGCTGTAACCTAGTAATGACTCATCGTCATTTAGAAAAATCATTGAGAGGAGAGATATTTTTCTTTTTTTATAAAGATATTTATTTTATCTACTGTGATATTTTTTACTGATGACTTGCATGATTGATCTTTCTTGTTAAATTTTTAAACATAACATTATATAGATGCTAGAAAATATATAAAAGTTTTAAGTTCTTATTTTTTGTTTTTCATTCCTTAATAGCGGTTTAAACACATTTACACCTTTAAATATATCGTCAAAAGTGCTAATCCTCGATCTTTATTAAATCGCAGCACTTCATTAAATCTTCCGGCTTTTCATTAAATCTTGACAAAGCCGATATAACTTAAGTTCTGCAATGTGATGATGATGTGCCAATCGTAAATAAATTGAGTGATGGCGAAATTCGTGATATAATATTAAATAAAAAAAGATCACATATAATATGGAGAAGAAAAAATAATAATGTGGAGAAGAAAAAATACCCATTGATAATCTTATGCAAACAATCGATCATGCAATTAAAGGTCTTGAACAAAGAAGCTTTATAACCGAGCAGAAATAATGTCCATCTACAGGATAAAGGAAACTGCTTTCCCATAAACCGAAATTAATGAAATAACAAATGTCAATTCAATTATTTGAACGAAATGATAAAATTCCATTTTATCATTTCATTTCTTTCACACATTCTAAATTATTAATGTGTATATTTTTTCTTAGAAATTTCTTTTGCCCTATTTTTTAGATTAAATAATATGTTTTAATTGATTAACTTAACTTTTGCCATTATTTTTACTAAAACTAGTGCTTTATAGTGTATTTAGTTAATATTAAATCTGAATTTTATTCAAATTCTATAATCTGGAGAAATCGAAAATCCGGAATCGGCAAAGTCCGGATGAATCCGGATTTTCGAGGTTGTACTGTATTTATATTAAGTACTACCAAAAAAGAAAATTCAAAATACCCAAAACCTGTAAAAACAAACAGAAGATGTGCTTTGTTAAACCTTGTGATAAATGTCAAGAACACTAAAATCGTAGTACTAAGAAGAATGAAAACTAGTAAGTATAAGTTCTTGCTTACCAACCCCATATACTTAAATAGCATTTCAAACATGTGTATGAGAAAAATGAACTTGTGTCACTAAGGAGAGTTTATCAGCCAGGAAGATAGATGGTTGGTTGGTATTGTGTTCACAAGAAGTCAGATTGGTCCATGTGCAGAGAGTACTGCTTTAGCTATATCGAGGATCTTATCAGAGTAGTGTTTTTCTCGTGGAAATTCATCCATGTTCTGCATGGCCACCAAAATGGTTGGGCATGAAAATATATGTTCCGGTGTAAGTTCAGTCTCAAAATGGATGTCTCTTCTCCCCAATATCAAGACAAATAAAATTTTGTAAACAGAACTGATCATCAAGTTATGTACTCTGCAGGCAAAGAAATAAAAATAACTTTGATAAGAGTGACTCGAACCAGTAAAATTTGTGAGAAAAACTATTTTAGGCTCACAACAGTACATAATCTAAATGTTCCATTAAATTGCCTAAATACAAATTTTGGCAACTTGAGAAAACATCCTATAGTATGCATGAACAGTCACTAAAAATACCCTATGTGACCTGATTAACTATCAGGTACCATTGGTTTTGAATGTGATATAAATGTTATTTTTTTCCTTTGCGAAATTTTTTGTACATCTTCAGAAACTAACCAATTTCACACACTGATGCAATAACTTCCTGATATAATAACCACCTCATAACACAAACCTCTTTCCTTCGTCCTGTATTCATTTTATTTATTTTTTTACAGTCTTCAAAGATGCCAACTGTGCCCCAGGAGAAGATCCGTCGCATCACTTCATCCACCCCCAATAATCCATTATCTCCCTTTTACGATGCCTCTGGGATGCAAATGAAGCCTGTGGCACGACTTACTGTCACCCGTCAGAGGGTGTATGACAAGTCGTGTGATGACTATGAGCCCATCACCTCCACGCATGTTTACGGCAGCAATGAAGAGGATGAAGAACGGAGTATGTTGCCATCTTAATATGCTCAAAATATTTTTTCATTTTCTTTCAGTTCAGTACATCACTCATCTCACAAAACAGCTCCAAGATCAAAAAGTTCTTATTGCATAAGTTTCGGCCTCAAATGAAAATCTGTAAACAGTGCATACATAAACCGCCAGTCTGTACAGATTCTAATTAACTGGAGGTCCAATGATCTAATTTTATCAATTAAAGGATCTGCCGCAATGATGAACAATTCTGTACTGTTCTTAAATGAATATCAAAAACAAAATAAAAAACTGCAAGCTTTGGAGTTACCAAATCTATGACAATCTATGCCAGAACTCCAAAAGGTAGTAAGAGCTTTTTAGAATTTAATAGTTTTTTACTTCTTGAATGGTGCTGTTCCTTTTTTGATGTCAGTTGAGTATATTGTAGAGGGAAAAAGAATAATACTTAAGGGTTAATGGTTGGCTATGAAAGTAAAAGCTGAAAACTAATAATTAACTTATTAAGAATAAATTTAACTAAATAAAAAGAGATAATTTTGGAACAAAAATAAGTTTATTAAAACATAACTTTATATATTGCAAAATGATACAAGCAATTACACACAGGTTACATAAGGCCAACGGCCGTACCGTGCTGAAAACACCGGTTCTCGTTAGATCACCGAAGTCAAGCAGCATCGGGCGCGGTTAGTACTTGGTGGGTGACCACCTCGGAACACCGCGTGCTGTTGGCCATCTCGGGTGCGGTATCCCCGTGGTTTGCGCGCTAGATTTGCACGCTACCACAAATGCCGCCGTGTTCATGCGGAGTACGATCACGTTAAACATGTGGGTCCGTAAGTCCTTCCGAGAGGTTGGTGGTAGGGGAAGGAGAGTACGGTCCCTGTGGATGCCTCCCCCACTGGGTTCCGGTCTAAATTGGGTGGCACTTCCCGGCCGTCCATACAGTTACCTTACACCTTTCTGGTAGGTCGGACGGTCTGGGTCTCAACACAGGTTACATAAAAATAGGAGAAAAACTCTGTTTGGCAAGATAAAGAGTAAAACATAAAATAAAGAAAAACATGTGATAAAGAAAAACATGTGATCCATTTTTTGGTGTATAAACAAAAAAATATAATAAATAAATAAATAAATAAAAAATAGCCTCTAAGGCATCAAGATGAAATATTATTAAAATTGTATTTCGTATTAGTGATTTATTTCTCCTTTTAAGAGGTGAGAAAAAAAATATATATACCCAGGGATTACTCCCGGCCAGGGATGCAGTGGGGCCAGGGCGCACCGGGGCGGAGCCCCGGTACCGTTTTTGATGGCAGGGCACTGCCCTGGTTAATAAAAATATCAGCTCTTAAAAAAAAGTCTGCAATTTCAAATGTAAAATGTGACAAATTTGTCGGCACTCCATTTCCGGCGAGCGGGACAATTGTACTACCTAATTTATGTGTCTTTTATTCTTTTCTTTTGTGAAGGAGATTTCTTCACAGTTAATACTTCCGAGGAACCCCCCGCTCCGAAATAACTGATAAGGCCAACCATTTGAATTTCAATGATGGAGAAAGACGCACGTGGCAATGTTTCCCTCCTTGCTATTGGGATCTGTGGCACCAGTGCCACCTATAGGTACTTTGAATCGCGAATTCATAGGAACTGTTTCTCTTTCTCCAAAACACCACATTTATTTGCTTCTTTCGGCAGTGAAGTGATGTGAGTGTGTTTATCGTTATCTGATGACATCTCATATCTTGTATGTTTATGTATCACAGAATCGTATTATTGTTAGTATTTACATATTTTGTTTTTTGGAAGTAAAATTTTGATTTTTTTTATAAAGGTTTTTGGTTGAATTTTTTATTTTACGTTTAACGATGAAAAGAACTTTAGAAAGAAAAATTACAAGTTTTTTTTCATCCAAAATTCCGAGAGTAGACGATGAGGCTTCAACATCATTTATCAAAATTTGTAAAGAAATAGAAATGGCAAGCAAAAATGAAAATAATATATTTATATCATCGATGTCGAAACCCAACAAAAATGTCCCTAGTAATGAACTTTTAAGTGTCGAAAAATCAGAGAATAAAGAATGAACTGGTATTTGGAATGTTTGGTGTGAAAGCTAATGGTTGGAACGGAAACAGAAGCACGCATGGTTAATAACAAAAAATGTTTTTTTGGGATGCAACTATTGTTCTAAAGTGCAGACATTAGGCTCATATAAAATCCAAGGTGTCTCATTATGTCCAGAGTGGGTTAATTGCGTAGTCACTTTTAATGGTTTTGACAGAAATCAAAAACTAAAATCATTGCAGACTAAGATTTCTGCACATCAGTTATCAAAAGCTCATGAAATTGTTTTCAAAATTGTACAGGAGGGCTAAGAAAACAACGTTGGAAAAAAACAATATTAAACAGAAGGAAGCTTATATTGAAAAAACTGAGAAACTTTTTCACACGGCTTATTACACTATAAAAAATGACAGGCCCTTTACAGATTACGAGAGCTTAATTGAACTGCACATGAAAAATGGTATAGATTTAGGAATCATGTTACATTCTTGTACTAGTGGTACTGAAATAATAATGCACATAGCCGCAGAATTTAGAAAAAAAGTAACAGCTAATTTAATTAAGGAAAACAAAAAATTCTCAGTTTTAATTGATGAGTCGACTACATTAGGTAAAGAAGCAGTTCTAATTATTTATATTCAAACGTGCGTCAGAAAAAAAGTAGAGCTTATATTTCTTGACTTAATATCTTTAAAAGTACAATCTGCACCAGTTATTTTGGAAGCACTCTTGGATTGTTTTTCGTCATATGGCCTCAATGAAGAATTTTTACAAAAGAACTTGATATGTTTTACTTTAGATGGTGCTAGAACAATGCTAGGGAAAAATTCAGGTGTTTCCAAATTGTTAAAAGACAGATTAAGAAATCCGGACATTATTATCTGGCAATGCCTAAATCACCGTTTAGAATTGGCTGTGGATGACAGCATCAGTGATATAAGTGCTGTTAATCATTTCAAATCTTTCATGCACACTTTATACGCTTTATATAGTCAGTCTCCAAAAAATTCAAATGAATTAAAGAGCATAGCCACAGATTTGGGGATCCAAGTAACCAAATTTGGTAGATTATTAGATGTTCATTGGGTTTCCAGTAGTTTTCGGACAGTAAAATCAGTTTGGAGTACATATACTGCCTTAGTGAAACATTTTAAAGAAGCTGCCAATGACACCTCTAGGACAAGTACAGATCGCAATAAATACAGAGGGCTGTTTGAAAGAATGGAATCTATTGAATTTCTAAAAGATTTGGCCCTGATGTATGATGTTTTAGAAGAATTATCCGGTCTGTCTTTGCAGCTCCAGGAAATATTATATGCTATCGTCAGAGCCGATAGATTAATCAAAAGCACCATTAGAGTTATAGGAAGTATGAGAGATAAACCTCGATCTAAGGAAGAAGAATGTATTAGATCTGCAGAAAAGATGAATTTTAAAGGGATAGAGCTGAGTAGTAATAGAAAATTTTTTTCTATAAATAGAGAGCAGTTTATTGCTAGCATCAGAAACAATTTGGAATCTCGTTGTTTTACGTTGACTGCATCTAAAAGATCGAGAAATAATGATGAATTTGATAAGGAGAGGTCTAGATATAATACGATGCTAGAAGAATTTACAATTCTAAATCCTGACACCTGGCCCGAAGATGTAGATACTGATGATGACCAAGCAATGTCAAGATACAGAGAAGAAGAAATAAGAAATATGTGCACTCGTTTTAACATTGGTGATGAGCGTTTAGTGATCAGCGGCTTCAAAGAGTTTTTTGAATCAGGTGGAAAAATTACTCTTGCATATCTTACACCACTCATGGATATCCTAAAAATAATTCCTTGTAGCAGCAGTGAATGCGAACTCGGTTTTAGTGCAATGAATTTCATTATTACTTCATTGCGCACAAAACTTCTAATAAAACATGTGTCATCCTCACTGTTCATTAAACTTAATGGTCCTCCACTTCAACAATGGGACACAATACCTTACGTGAAAACGTGGTTACTTCGACACAGAAATGCTGAAGATAGCCAGTCTCGTCATGTCAATCATGAGTGTTCCACGAGTCATAGTCAAGGAAAAGGGAAACTGTGGTCGTTGTTCTAAATTAATTGTTTTTCCCTATTGTATCTTGTTGTTGTAAATTGATAAATTGTACATTTAATATACACTTTATGGAAAAAAAAGTTGACCACGCCCATTTAAAAAAAAAATTAAGGGGCTTCTTACAGGCCTCTTTTCGTAGCGCGGCGCTACTAGTATCCTGGCACTTTCTATTTTAGGACTGCATTCCTGCTCCCGGCATAAAATTACAAATTTTAAATTTTGATTTCTCTCTTTATGAGATGAGAAAGATTAGTTAAAGTCTAATTGTATAGTGCAATCCATAAGAATTCTGACTCAACTAGCACACTTACATTTTTAATTCATTGAAAAATTGGAACCCAGTTTCGTTTTTATTTCATTGAATATGTAACGAAATAAAAATGAAAATATGTCTCGGCGCTTCCACTATTTTGCAACCAATTTTTAAAACGTTATTTTTTCGTTTTACACACATGACTTTTGTATGGAGATTTACACAATAACGATATACATCGCAAAAGAAACGAAAAAGTAATGGACCAGATGCAAAAGAAATGAAAAAGTAACGGAGCTGATGCAAAAGAAACGAGTATGTAACGAAAGTTAACGCAAATAAAGCGAATATGTAATGAAATATAGAAATGGAGGATTTATTAGAGGATTTATTTTCCATATATAAATTGTATTTTGGAATGATGCCATTTTTTTTGTGAATGTTAGCTCAATGGAACTTTTGGAGAAGTCAATATCATGAGATATTCCCAACTTTTTTTTATCCAAACAACTTAACTGTACTGCTACCATACTGGGAACCTTAAATTGTTAGGCTCATATTTTTTAGATATATTTTGTAAGAATATATTATACTCAATAGTTAAAGAATATTGTTTGTCTATGAGATATAGATATATTGAAAGACTGCCTTTATTTTTTGGAAGAATCTATGTATTTTATTCTCATCATGCAACAGCTTCAGAAAAAACAAATGTACTTTAGAATAAACAGAATTAACATTTTTATTAAAGTAATTCTTCAGGCATTAATGACTTTAATTTTTCACTCATGTATACTTGTAATGTACATGAAAATTATAGCAATTAATGTCAGAGATTTAAGGTAAAAATAATAATGTCTCGAACTCCAAGCAAACCTCTGAAACAGATACTTTATTTAAAAGTATCACAAAAGTTATACTAAAATTGAAAAACATCTAAAATATGTTTGAAAAAGAGAAATAACTTTTATTCAAAAATATACTTTAAGAAGAGTAGCAAACCATATATAGTTTTAAGGAATGATCAAAGAGTTTCAGTTTAGAATCTGTAAGTTCATATAGGTTAAAGATATTTAAAAGCAATTTCCATAGATTTTAAGATAATTGTCTCATTGACAAGTAAGGTTGGAGATGTCATTGCGATAAAAATCTGCTATATTCAAAAATTTCAATACAGCATGCTTCATGTCATCATCCAACTGGAAGCAATGTCCTTTTCAACGAACTGAAGGAGGGAAAATTGCAAGGAGAGAGATCTGGACTATACGTTTGCTTCAGTCTCCTTTAAAAGAGGGCTTGCAATCTGTTCTGCACAAGAAGTGGGTGTTCAACACATATAATTTGCAACATTATGGTGGTCAAACTGTCACCATCTCTTTATAAGCATCCTATTGAATTTCTTTGGATGTGAAGAGGTCAGATGGTGCCATTGCATGGTTTGTAACAATGCATAAACCAGATTTCATCACCAGCTACAATGAACTGTGTTGCTTTCCATGTTGAAACACAGCAGGTGTTGTAATCAGACTACTATATAGTAGGCTCTCTGATCAATATTGACAGCTCACAGGATCCATCGACAGCACACTTTGCCCAAGTTCCATATGATAATTCGAAATTCCATGGCTTCACCATCATCTTTATCATGTTATTTTCACGATATTTCTAAAAAATGAACAAAATCATAAATATCTTTAAATATGAAGCAATTGCACATGTTAGAGATTATTACTCAGTTAATTAGAGTTTCCCCCAGGATTGAAAAAGGGCAGGGTGCTGTTACCAGAAAAAAAAAACACTCCTTAGAAAAAAGGGCACATATTTTTTATGTTTGAATAACATTTATGCTTGGGATTTTTATGACGAAAATCAGAGCATTGCAAAAAAATGTAAACACTTTTGTCACATATACTTCCAAGTCTAATAGACAAAAATGTAAATATATTTTCTTGTTTTATAGGAAATAGGGTTAAGATTGTGAGTATATAAAATTAATTTCAATTTTTTAATATTTTGAACTTGTTTTTTGAAAACCATAAAGTATCTGTCCAAGCAAGTTTTTCTTTTTTCATTTTGCTTATTTTCACTCGAAATATCTTCGAAACCATAAAAGACAGATATAAATAGTAAGGGATAAAAATATGTATTAGGAAACTTAGTTGCTAAATCTATATTAATATTTTTAAAAAGTGCTTATAGTTTTTGAGTAATCGTTTTGTGTGTGTGTGTGTGTCGAGTTGAAGAAGAGTGAAAATTTCCCCTTTTTTAAGTTTGTAATGCTATCTCAAAAACTAAACCTGTAAACAATTATACAAGAATATAGCTCTTTGAAATCTCTACAAGTGTATATAATTGGATTTTGGATGAGCTCTTTGTTTGCGAAGTATAGTGGTTATAATTTCGATATTTTAGTATTTTAACCTGGATTTTCCAATGTGTGGGAAAGCTTTAATTTACTTAAAATGTTACTATCATTTCAGCTAAATCTGTCACTTACTCCTTGGTGAAATATTTGTGCATAAGTATGAGATAATCTTATTTTGTTTGAAAAATTAGGGCATTAAATGAACTTGGAGATTCTAAAAATGTGTAATGATTGGTTAGGTTTGAACAAAAGAAATGAAAATATGCATATTCAAGTACATATTTATGTGCTACCGGGCAAGTCTATAGATTATAGGTCAGGTTGATTTCAGGTCAGATAAGTTTAATTTATATACTGAAAAGCAAGTTCGTAAAATAATTTTATATTTTAACCTGAAGTCTATGGTCTATAACATCCAGATGAAATCGTTGTGTAAACTAAAGTACTAACTAGCTATAAACAGTTAGCGAGTCATTTGTAGCAAATTGGAATCCTGTAAACAATATAAATGAATCAAAATCGAATAGCTTTATTAAACTTTACTGAAGTTTTATTTTCCAAAATGTTATTCATTCAAAACAATTTTGGCTTCATCGAACTGGAACCACCACCACTAAGGTATGAAAATGTTTCTTTTGTTGAGAACAAATCAAATTTATCATTGAATAACTGCTATTTTTACATCAAATGCAATTATAGTCTTGAGCAGTTGGATTTATTAGCAATTACAATTATTGAATTTATATAAATTTAGAGTTTATTAAATTTAAAAAGTAGAATATTAAATTTTGATTTTTAGTATTCTCTTATTAGTCAATGAGGTTTGATGATTTTAAGGGATAAGATATATTTAAACGTTGAAAATATTTATTAATCGTTTGTTATATATTGATTACAAAAATATATATATATATATATATATATATATATATATATATATATATATATATATATATATATATATATAATAATAAAAAAATACACCTGATTTAAATAACTAAATAAAATTCTAGAAAGCTCCATAAACTCACCGTATAAAGAAAGTATTGAACAATGGATTGGCAAATGTTTAGCTGTTAAGTTAATCATTATTCCATGGAGCAGGGTTATTAATAGTGCAAGCAACATACGTTCGTGTGTCTGTGCAGCATCCGTATCTTTAGCTGTAAACTCGCGTAGCAGGCGAGTATGCGAACGACAACTACTACATACCTCCCTAAAGCGGGCATATCATTATTAAATGAGTTTGATTATTATTATTATTATTATTGCATGCTTTCTCGGTGTGGGTCAAAGACAAGTCCGCTAATATGAGGGGGGGGGGGGGTTATTTTGTGTTTCAAATCTGCTATGCGGATGTCGTGCAACGGCCTAATATGTTAATCCATAAGCCTGCATAATGCCCGTGTTCATAACACAATGTCACACAATTTGCACGCATCTGCACAAGGTATATATCGTTATTGCATGCATTGTATGCGGATTACATACACTCGTTAAAAGAAGGCGCTTAATTTTGTAAATCCGCTACTCGAATTAAATAGGTCGAATCGTTATTGCATTTAGCGGAGTTATAGTTATGTTATATATAACGCGTACTACATCCATCTGCATAGTAGTCGGGTCAGGGCCGCTCATACAAATTTCTGGGTTACCCTTTATATTTTGTTTTCCTCTTTTGTGCATTCTTCATGTCTTCTCCTCCCTCCAAAAATTATTGGGGGCCCAACCACTTGAGTGGTGTCCGACCCTCCTTATGGGCGGCCGTGATCAGATACACAGCCAATAGCTATTGCGTGACCTGCATTGGGAGTAAATCCGCTATGCAAATTATATATGTCCGCGTATCATTATTGCATGGAGCAGAGTTTTCATTATATTGTATATAACGCATAGTAGTCAGATCCCAGTGGTCAGATCCCATACAAATTCCTGGGTTCCTTTTCATATTTAATTTTTCTCTTTTGTGCATTTTTCATGTCTTCTCCTCCCTCAAAAATTGTTGGGGAGTCCGGGTCCCACCACTTGAGTGGTGTCCGATCCTCTCTAAGGGCGGCGGTGTACAAATACACAGTAGATAGCTATTACACAAACAACAAATAGGAGTACTTTTAGCCGTGACTTTCACGCGTAGCGGAGATACGCAGTCTGCAGCAAGAAAGCATATTAAGAGAATTTTCAAAAAGCCACTAGGCTGGTAGCTAAAGGCAATTAGTAAACAATATAAAGAAAATAAGCTCTCCCATATGTTGGAAACTTGGTTTTGTTTACATCGCAATTCTCGTTTTGCGGGAGCGTGACGTCATTATTCTAAATGATTTTTCCGTTCTCGTGAATGAATCGCGATGTGGACAAAACTGGGCTTATCATGCAAATCACCTTCTCGCCGCCCACGCATCCTGTTTTGCATATCTAGAAGGCGTTGCCGGCAACGGTTGTGTTCCAGAACGCACCCATCATCGGATATAAATGCTGGACATATTTTTGGTTTAAGCATACGGTGCAGATCGACTTACGGATCGACTTATAGATCGTGACCTGATCACAGATCGATCGATGTTAAGACGGATCTACATAGTCTTGTTCGATGTAGTCGAATGTTATGATAATGTTTATCGGTTGACGCGGATGTTTAATCCAAGTAATAGTGGATCTTAAAGATTTTGTGGTTCTCAGTTAAGGAGACCATGTTGTTCCGTGTTGTGGACTTTATGCAGTGTTAACTCGTGAAGTTTAAAGTTTTTGCCGTAGTGTAATGATGATATGTGATATATGGGTTATAGATGATATGTGACCTCTTAATTTAGAATTTAGCCACACCAGCACCAGCACCACTACAAAAACCATGATCAAATAAATGCCGCAAAAATAACCCACAGGTCCACACACTCCTGTCGGGAGAAGTAAATCTCCGCGATGACCTACAGCCCAGAAGAACCTAAATAACCTGAAAACATTCAAAATCAAAACCTTACCTAAAGGAACGTCTTCTTCACAAAACACAAAAGAAATTACAATACACAAATAAATAAACAGAATTTAGAAGTTAAAATGAATTTTCATTTATTCAAGAAGTTAAAATCACTATGTATTTCAAATACAACAGCTGAATCTCTCAGCACACCACTGGACACATGCGCAGATTTCATCAGAGCGCCACTGGCTTTAAAACTTCCAAAATGTAATAAAAGGTGGTAAACCACATGTCATAATGATATCAAAAATAGGTATGGTCAAATTACTGGGATGAGCACTCTGAGAGTTAAAAGAAAGCATTTTTGATAATTAATCAAAACAGAAATTATAATATTAGAATATGCATTAAATTGAAGCCACAGAATACAATGGATGGTTTCACTCTCCACATCTGGCCTATCTTGATCAAAATATAAAGGTCGCTTACCCCGGTCATCAAGTCGACGTAAGTAAGGTCGTAGTTCTCAACATCAGCCAATCACCCACACGGCGATGAATCGGTGTTTCACAACGAAAGGCCGGCACACACATTCAGGGATTCTCCAGAATGGCCCAGCCTGGACGGATGGCGTCATTCACTAGAACTACTCGGGTAGCGACGATACGATTTACCTTCCCGGTATGAGCCTCGGGAGCATTCCACAAGCCAGCTCGATGTTAAGGTATTAGTCCCGGAATGAGCATCGGGTTTGCTCTACGTGCAGTTTCGACTTTATTCCATTCCCGGTATGAACCTCGGGATCGTACCAAAAATGGTCGTTAGAAAGGCAGCATTCCTCAGCTCACGAATCTCTAGGAATCTGCCTGGAGGTCAGACTCCCGAGATCCGGAGTGACCGTTGCTATCGTGAACTGCCTACAGAGTCGTAAGAGCGTTAAAGCAGAAGAGCATAAAAGAGCGAGAAAAGGTGCGCACGGCTTTTATACCTTTTCAGCCACGGACCTGGACGAAAGTTTCCAGTCCGTCACAACCAATAGAAAACAATCATGATATTTCCCGCCGAGAAAAGGTTCTCACGGCCAAATGCCAGCATGTCTCGACAGAATGTCTGGAGAACCACCTGCTATAAACAACCGTTGCAAAACCTCATTATCGTCTGCAGCACAAATGTATTGAAACTATGAAATTATTTACATTGGCACTTCCATTTTCGACTGCCAAAAGACCTTGAACTCAACAGAAGAAATAACTCTCAAAGCGCTCGCACATTTTAAATAATATGTTAGAAATGATTTTGCTTTCGGTTTAAGAATAATATATGTTCCAAAAGAACACATAAAACGACAAAAAGGGGTTTTTCAAGGCAGAATTAAAATCTGTAACAGAACTGTATATAAAGAAATATAATACATAAATTTATATATTTTACATAAAAGTAATTCGATTTGAATATCGACATTACAGTAGCGTGTGACCAGCTATAGGTGGCATCGGGAAATACACGTAGTTACGTAAGTTTGAAAAGTTTTATTCTACTTACTCGTGTAAAGATTGCTTAAACCAGGAATGTGTATAAACGTGGAACATTTTCTGAAACCTTATGAATGAACTTGAACTCATGTTTTTGTATATAGTATGCTTTGCTTTGTTTTACATTGCCATGAATATATTGTAAGCAAATGCAATGGATTTGCTTCTTAAATAAAAGTGATTTGAACCAAATTGGAACTGTTCTTTTCAACACCTCTATAGTTAGTTGTATTTTTACAACTACCATTTGACGTTGTTATCACTGCAACCCTGCTTAATTTCCAGCGAAGTTGTTCAACTACAATTCGTACTTCATATCAATTTTTATAACCAGAAGGTTTATCCTGTGCATCCTGACAGGTTATATGCATGAGACTATCGTTCTGTTTCGTATCGCTAACAGGTTATGGGCCCTAGCTCCCCCATAACAACGTTACAAATCTAATTTAGAAGTGTTAGTGTTCCACAAAGAAGCAGAGAATCCTGTCGACGGGGGCCGTGGACGGCGCCATTTGCATGTCGATGAAAGCATAAACAAAAACTGTTCATTTCAGTTCCAAAAGACCATCTTACCATGAAGGCAAATAAAATTAGTGCATTGGCCAGAGACAATTACGTCACATGGAGAGATGAAATTTCATTCGCTCTGAAATGAGAAAGCTGTTTCGGATTTGTAGACCGAACAGCGTTACCGGTGGATGATAAGACGTCACAGCGTGACTATGAAGAGTACATGCGCAGAAGGGACCGTGCGTTAGCTATCCTGTTCCAGAACGTTTCATCTGACTTCCAAGAGTTAATAGACATTAACGACGATCCGGCAGATGCGTGGGACAAGTTAAAGACACACTTCGAAGCGCCGACACGTGCTAATTTAGTGCACTTATTGGATGAGTTCTTTAGCCTGCGTCCGGAGCCAGATGAACCAGTGGATATCTTCTGCACGCGTTTGAAGAAAGCGGTTGCCAAGCTGAAGGATGTTAAACACCCGGTGGAAAGTGTCTATGTGGCATTCCAAGCCATCAGATACCTCTTGGACGACTTTCAAGGGATGGTCCAGCAAATTTACCGGTGGGAGGACAAGGAGTTTACCCTGGAAAAGATCCAGCGTGAGCTATCCGAAGAAGAAGGCCATATCCGGGAACTCCGTAGTGACAGAATTCATGTAAGTCAGAATTCATCTGTATTTTTGTCTCAATGTAATGTAAATGTAAAAAGTAAAAATAACAGTGTGTTTAAAACTGGAAAACCAGTTAAAAAGGTCATAGGATCGGGTTATTTTTGGAAAAAAGCAGGTTACTTAAAAAGAAATTGCCCTACGTTTAAGTCTAGCTCTAATATAATTGAATTGTATTCTTCTGCTAGAATTGAAGCAAATACTGTACAGGATCCTAGCGATAGACTCAGCTGGGTAATTGACACCGCTGCTACGTGGCACTTTTGCAATGACATTAATCTGTTCTCTAAATTTAAATAAAGCAAAGGTGCATCTATGTCACTAGCAGTGGGTGATATTGAGAGCCCAGTTGAGGCTATCGGTACGGTCAAAATGTTTGTTCAGTTTAAGAACGTAAGAAGTGATATTGTTCTTTCTGATGTTATGTTTTCACCTAAGTTAAGGCGAAACTTATTAGCTGCATCTGTTCTTGAGGAACAGGGGTATACATTTAAAGGGGCTAATGGGGTATTGTGGTTTAACACTCCAAAGGGGGAAAAATACTTCTATACTAAAAGAAAAGAAGGCTTATATTTTTTAAAACCTCAATACGAAACTCAGACTATAAATAATAATATCGAAGACAGTAAAACTGCACGAAAGGATCAGGATAGGAATAAAGAATCTAAGAAAGATAAAAAAAACCTAAATAGGAACAGTATTAACAAAATGAAAATTTTGCCTAGTGTAAATAAAAGTAAAGATAACTCTGAGGTGAAGTCAAGGTCAAAGGGAAAAGTTAATGATAAACCAAGTTGTTCGGTTTCAGAAGTTTTAAATAAAACTGAACTCTGGCATAGGAGATATTGCCACATTAACACTGATTATTTATATCAGACAAGTAAAGTTTCCGCGGCTAATGGACTCCCTAGACTAAAATATGCAAAAATTAATTGTACACATTGTAAATTAGCAAAGTCTAAGAGAATTTCTTTTAAGCCAATTGGTAGGATAAGGTCCACTAAACCTTTACATTTACTCCATATGGATGTGTGTGGTCCCTTACCTACAGCTTCAATGGGAGGAAACAGATGCTTTTTGACAATAACTGACGACTTCAGCCGGAAGGTGTTTGTGTATATCATGAAACAAAAAGCAGAAGTATTTAAAATCTTTAAGGAATTCCAAGTTAAGGAAGAAAGGCAGCTAGGCAAAAAGATTTTGTGTATCTGTACGGACAATGGTATGGAGTTCTGTCACAACCAATTCAAGGCATACTTAAATAAATTGGGGATTAAATCAGAAAGGTCAAATGTATATACACCCGAACAGAACAGGGTTTCTGAGAGATTTAATCTAACAGCACTAGATTGTGTAAAAGCTATGCTTGATCAAAGTCAGGTTGGTGACAGGATGTGGGCAGAGGCGATTTTGTGTTTTACACATACAAAAAACAGGATATGTCATAAGTTTAAAACCAAAACTCCACACGAGTTATATTATGGTAGGAAGCCAGAGCCGTTGCTCACCTCAAAATTTTTGGGTGCCATGCCTATGTTGGCACAGCCAAACAACTTAGGAACAAGTTGGACATGAGAGCCCAAGTAGGAATCATGGTCGGTTATGCCGAGAGCACCAAAGGCTATAGGATATATATAGCAAATAAAAAGAAAGTTGAAGAAACTAGTAATGTAAGATTTGAGGAAGAAGAGGCAGCGAAAGGCGTCCTGGGCCCTAATTACCCTAAAGTGATCACCTTGAGGAAATCGAAAGTTATTCAGTCGATTGACTCGGAATCAGAATGTTTGGGAGGAGTGTCAGAGGAAGAAGCAGGTGAGAGCCATGACACTAGCAAGTCTAGTGAGGATGAGAACTCTCCTGCTGATTCTGATCTGACACCCTGCTCAGATATTAGCTGGGTACGGAAAGCAGTACCTAGGCCTGATGGGAGTAGGACGGACGTTTACTACTCGGTAAAAGGTGACAGTAAAAGACTGAGATCTCATAATGATATCAGAAAATTTTGTGAGAAATCCAATATTCATTATGATCAGCAAATGTTTAATTTTAGAGAGAAAAAAGGGGTAAGTGATATCAAAAGAAAACCGGAAGCAAGCAATGTCGAGATCATGATACCCAAAAGCTATAGATCGGCAATTGAATCTCCCCAGTCCGATAAATGGCACAAGGCCATGAATGATGAAATAGCTACAATGCAGAAGAGGGGTGTCTGGGACTTAGTGCCTGCACCCATCTCACAACAAAAAATAATCGGAAGTAGATGGGTTTATACAATTAAGAAGGATGAAAGGGGAAATGTCAAAAGATTCAAAGCTCGCCTAGTAGTTCAAGGATATACCCAGATAAAAAGGGACTCATATGATGAAGTGTTTAGCCCTGTGATTAATTTTAGTTTAATCAGAGCCTTCTTCTCCATATTCATTTGCATGCTTAAATGGAAACATTTTCAACTGGACATTAAGTCCGCATATCTTTATGCAAAACTTAATGATAAAATTTTTATGAAACAGCCACATGGATATGTCAATCCTAACCAGCCTCAATATGTATGTTTGCTTAAGAAAGCAATATATGGCCTTCATCAAAGCGGAAGGGAGTGGTATAAAGAGCTTGACACCACTTTGAAAAAATTAAACTTTTTTAAATTTAAATGGTGCAACTGTGCTTATATATACCAGAATAAAGTATTAATGCTGGTTTACGTAGACGACATAATTTTGTTTGCTAAACAACAAAAGGATATAGACCATACTGTTTCACTTTTGAGTAAAGAATTTGATATCAAAGAATTAGGAAAAGTCAAAAGACTTTTGGGTGTGGAATTTAAGGAGATAGGGTTTTAAAATTTAGTAATGATATCTTTAAAATGTAAATTTAACTGTTTAAATAGAAATTTTTCTTTAAAATTTTTGCACATTTTCCAAAGTATAAATGGTTAGGGTATCTTATGATTTACTCCTCTCTCATCCATTTTTACTACACGCATAATACATTTTTTGCTTTTGTGAATAAAATGTGTATCTGATCTCAAGAATGTACATCATTGATATAATTCACATGAATCATAAAATTTTTAATCTGTGCTTATCTCATATGTATGTTTACCTTCTGTATCTTCTTTTATTATCATTGCCATTGTATTTGGTATTTATAGTGTATACTAGTCATGGGCTAAGATAATAAAACTTAAATTTTTTTAATCTTAAATGTTAAATTTAGCAGTTATATATATATATATATATAACATTGCTCTAGTCATATTTTGCTCGTTATGGTTGCGATGATGAGATGTGTTTTGAGGTATTTATGTTTCCTTTATTGTTCCATTCTATATGCTTGTCGTCCATATAACACAAGTTTATAGATAAAATCTATCTTGTGTTTCAGAAACAAGCATTTTGTGTTCATTTCGAGAGGATATATGGACCCGTAGAGAATTTTTTCGAAATGAACGTATCGTAAGCCTAAATCTCTTCCATGTGCAAGATTTTTTGCTTGATTTTTTTTGTTTTCTTATTTGCATTCCTCATTTTTGAAAATTGTTGATTGTCTTTGTCTTTATGACCTGCATTATGCTTTATTATTTCCTCTATATGTCTTAATTTCTTATATTTCTTTGTATTTTGTAGAAAATTTTGGAATAGTGTATTATGAGTTACTACATACATTCTAACTTTGGATTTACTAATTTATATTTATATATATATATATATATATATATATATATATATATACACACCTAAATTTTCTACAACTTGAATTTGATGTTTGAACTTAAATTTTTAATCTTAAATGTTAAGTTTAATAGTTATACATGACATTTTCTACAACTTGAATTTGATGTTTGGACTTAAATTTTTAATCTTAAATGTTAAATTTAATAGTTATATATATATATACACTAAATTTTCTACAACTTGAATTTGATGTTTGAACTTAAATTTTTAATCTTAAATGTTAAATTTAATAGTTATATATATATATACACTAAATTTTCTACAACTTGAATTTTGATATGTATAATAAAATTTTTAATCTTCAATATTAAATTTAATAATTATATACCTAAATTTTCTATAGCTTAAATTTTGATATCTTTAGATTTTTAAATTTTAAACTTAATGTTTCTATAAATTTTCAATGTAGTAAAGACATAGTTTTCTTTAGTATGAGCTAGTACTTAAGAAGGGCAATAGTATGGTTATACTCAGTTTCTTTTACTATGTTATCTTTAAACATGTAATTCTAAGAATGCTTATGATCTGCATAATAGCGAAGTGTACTTATTTGATTGTTGCCATTTTGAGATATAGAAAAAGGCTGTTCACTTTCTAGGATGTTATAAGTATTATAAATTTTTATAATGTATTAAATTTATGTATGCATACATTATGTTTTTAGGATACTAAGGACCTTGACATTTTTGGTCTTGATTCTTAGAGTAACCTTCTTTGGATGAGAGCATAGGTTCCGAGAGTTGGTGTTTTTGCATAAGGGGGCCGATTGTTGGAGACTTGGTTTTGTTTACATTGCGATTCTCGTTTCGCGGGAGTGTGACGCATTATTCTAAATGATTTTTTCATTCTCGTGAACGAATCGCGATGTGGACAAAACTGGGCTTATCATGCAAATCACCTTCTCGCCGCTCACGCATCCTGTTTTGCATATCCAGAGGGCATTGCCGGCAACGGTTGTGTTCCGGAATGCACCCATCGTCGGATATAAATGCTGGACACATTTTTGGTTTAAGCATACGGTGCAGATCGACTTACGGATCGACTTATAGATCATGATGCTGGCGACTGGGAAGTATTTAGAAATTTTAGCGACGTTTGCCCATTCCTTATAATTCTGGCGTGCTGATATTACTATTAGCAGAGTAGAAGTTTAGCAGAAGGAAGTTTCATTCGCTCTAAAAGGAGAGGGCTGTTTCGGATTTGTAGACCGAACAGCGTTACCGGTGGATGAAAAAACGTCATGCCGTGATTATGAAGATCACATGCGAAGAAAGGACCGCGCGTTAGCAATCCTGTTCCAGAATGTTTCATCTGATTACCAAGAGTTAATTGACATTAACGACGATCCGGCAGATGCGTGGGATAAGTTAAAAACGCACTTCGACGCGCCGACTCGCGCCAACCTGGTGCGTTTACTGGATGAGTTCTTCAGCCTACGTCCGGAGCCAGATGAACCGGTGGATATCTTCTGTACGCGTTTGAAGAAGGCGGTCGCCAAATTGAAGGACGTCAAGCACCCGGTGGAAAGCGTCTATGTGGCATTCCAGGCCATAAGATACCTCTCTGATGACTTCCAAGGAATAGTTCAGCTAATCTGCAGATGGGAGGACAAAGATTTCACTTTGGAGAAAATCCAACATGAATTGTCTGCGGAAGAAGGACGTATCCGGCAACTCCGTAGTGATAGAAACAATGTAAGTCAAAATTCATCTGTATTCTTGTCTCAGAGTAATTAATGTAAATGTAAAGTGTAAAAATAACAAAGTGTTTAAAAGTGTTAAACCAGTTAAAAGGGTCATAGGACCATGTTATTTTTGTAAGAAGGCTGGTCATTTAAAAAATAATTGCCCTATTCTTAAGTCTAGCTCAAATATAATTGAATTGTATTCATCTGCTAGAGTTGAAGCTAATACTGTGCAGGATCCTAGCGATAGACTCAGCTGGGTAATTGACACCGCTGCTACGCGGCACTTTTGCAATGATATTAATTTATTTTCAAAATTTAAGGAAAGCAAAGGTGCATCTATGTCGCTAGCAGTGGGTGATATTGAGAGCCCAGTTGAGGCTATCGGTACGGTCAAAATGTATGTTCAGTTTCAGAACATAAGAAGTAATATTGTTTTGTCTGATGTAATGTTTTCGCCTAAGTTAAGACGAAACTTATTAGCCGCATCTGTTCTTGAGGAACAGGGGTATACTTTTAAAGGGGCTAATGGGGTATTGTGGTTTTATACTCCAAAGGGAGAAAAATTCTTCTATGCTAAGCGAAAAGAAGGGTTATATTTTTTAAAACCTCAATACGAAGTTCAGACTGCAAATAACAATATTGAAGACCGTAAAACTAAAGGAAAGGATCAGGGTAGGGATAAAAATTCTAAGAAAGATAGAAAACCCCTAAATAAGAAAAACAGTATTGACAAAATGAAAAATTTGCCTAGAATAAATAAAAGTAAACGTAACTCTGAGGTGAAGTCGAGGTCAAAGGAAAAGGTTAATGAGAAACCAAGTTGTGCGGTTTCTGAGGTTTTGAATAAAACGGAACTCTGGCATAGGAGATATTGCCACATTAACTCTGATTATTTATATCAGACAAGTAAAGTTTCCGCGGCTAATGGACTCCCTAGACTAAAATATGCAAAAATTAACTGTACACACTGTAAGTTAGCAAAGTCTAAGAGAATTTCTTTTAAGCCAATTGGTAGGATAAGGTCCACTAAACCTTTACAATTACTCCATATGGATGTGTGTGGTCCCTTACCAGGGACGTAAGTACCGGGGGTGTGTGGGGGGGTGTCACCCCCCCCCCCTGACTCAAAAAAGTCGGAAAATTTGGCAATCACTCGGAAAAAAAATCAGAATAAGAGCGTGTTTTGTTCTCCATAAATTTCATTTTAAAAACTTATTTTTTACTTTAATTTTCTAAATGTTCACTACAAAATCACCTATTCTCTTTCGTGAAACAAAATCCTTGAAGTCCATGTTAAAGCAAAGCCATCTGATGAACGTGGGGCAATGGTTTCTTTGCGATGTCATAAATCTCATTTAAATACGTATGAGCCACCTGGATTAGGGCTATGTCAACGATGGTGGTCCAGGAAGTCCGCAAACTTTGTCGGCATTTTTCTTGAGGAAATTCGGAGAAGCAGATCTTGCAACCGGAGGGTGCAGATCATTTGTAGTACACATATGTGGGGACCTTCGAGAAGCAATCACGTGATTCTAGCTCTTTGGAGGGGACAAAACCATGAAAGAACAATTAGGTTCTGGTACGAGTTCTTCAGACAAAACCTATTTTCTTCGCTATGCTGTCGGCAAAGCAGCAGGAGAAAAATACTGAAACACGTTGTCCAGGGATTTGGAAAGCAAACCCAGTATGTATTCCCTTAAAAGTGTCTATAATTGGGCAAGTAATTTATGACTCTCAGAAAATGTGAATGTCTTTTCTGTAAAATGCTGAAAAGCATGGAATCTTCATTCAGTCCAGATTGCTTCAATTTTTCGCAGAGCTAGGTTGTGACTGTGTAAAGTAAGGTAATATTTTTAAATTATATAAAGGCATGCATAAGAATCGTTTATATACGTTTCTCATAATTATTATTATTTATTTTTATTGCTTTTTAAATTTTGTTGTAAAATTGTGCTTTTAAAGGTATCATTTAACAATTCATACGTTATTTAAATCAATTTTCTGCGACAAAATAAAATCGCAAATTGTGAATGAAACACTAGACTATACAAAAAGATCAGCAGTGGTTCCAATACGGGTCAGAACGGACCGAAAATTTAGAGTTTTTCCCTGCCTGGCACGACAATGCCAGTACATAAACCAGTCCCGAAGACCATTGAGTCTCGGCTTGATCCGGCCCGAAATAATTTATATTCATATGTGTTAAAAACATGAATGTGTAGAAAGCCCAGGCCGCCCTACTCACCCGAGGGTATGAGCAGCAAAGTGAGCGGCCACCGCAAACATGAATGTGTTGAAGACACATACCGTCCGACTCATCCGAAGACATAGAGCATCTACTTGGACGGCCGGGAAGATGAATGTGTTGAAGTGTTGAAAACCCAGACCACACGACAGACCTGAAGGTTTACTGTAGCTAAGTGTGTGGCCGGAGGGAAGATGAATGTGTTGAAGACCCAGACCGTCCGACTCGTCCAAAGGACTAAGAGCAACTATTGAAGATGAATGTGTGAAAATTTTCTACGAAGAATTGAGATAAAAAAAATTTTAAACATTTACCTATATATAGCTGAAATAAAGACAATTATTTCATGTATTCAATTAAAACTCATTTGAAAAAATTTTTTCAAAATTAAATATGTTCGGCCTGGCGAAATAAATATATTCGGCCCCAGAAAAATTTTCATAATCATATATATTTGGCCTTTTTTAAAAGTCAAGTTCGAGCCCGGCCCGAAACAGCTTTCTAAATCTCCGGCACGGCCCGAGTCGAAATGATTTCGCTTGAATAACATTTTTCTATGTAGGTAGTTTATCTTTTTTGACAATTTTAAATAATTAAGAACCATTTTTTTTCAAAATGGTTCAAAATATTAAGACATCGAAATTAGAACCACCTTTTCAAATTTTTTTAAATTATTAAAATATCGAAATTAGAACCACATCTACAAAATATTAAAATATCGAAATTGTTGCCACTATTTTTCAGAAACTAAGAACCTATCCAAAATCCAATTGTACACTCCTATATGGTTTTCAAAGGACTACAAATAACCTAATATTATTTATAGCTACCACTTTTTGTTTTCGAGAAATAAGCATTTTATAAACTTAAACAAGAATGATCAATCATGCATAAAGCATTGATTATGAAACACTTTCCAACTTCAATGCAATTTTATATAAACATCTCTAAAATGCGATACATTCCTCGGTAATATTTCTAAAATTATCACAATACTACATTAATTTATTACATATTTGAAAACTTCATCGAAAAAAATGAACTTCATTCAAATGACGGCATTGAAATATAAACTGCCTGGTTTAAACATCTCAAAAATGCGATACATTCCTCGGTAAATTTTTAAAATTACCATAATACTTCATTATATTTGAAAACTTCATCGAAAACAAATGAACTTTATTCAAATGACGTCATCAAAATATAAATCGCCTCTCTATAAAGGCAGCATTTCATTTATAAGTATTTTTTCCAACCGTTTCATTCATTACAATATTATAATGATTTCTTTTATTTAAAAATTTGAAAAATTGTTATCTACCATATTTATTTTAAAATATGAAACCTCTCTTATATAAAATAATTAAACCCTTGGAAAGATATTTAGTATATCTCGTGTCTCTTTCTGGAGGATATAGCAAGAGTCATAATTTAATTGAATTTGTTTTTCTCCCTATATTAAATAATTTTTATTTAAAAAAAGACCTAACATATTTTACTGAAATTTTTTTATATTTTTTATGAGATAGTTTCAATATTTCATAAAATTTTCGAAGCAATTTATGAATTTTAAAGTCGCTTAAAAAATGTTTGAAAAATTAGGTCCTATAGGGTTCAATGTATTTCATTTTTTCAACCTGGGTTCAATCCAAAACTATTTGGGTGGTATTATTCATTTATATTCCCATAGGTCCCACAGACTGTCTGAAAAACATACTAAAATTTCATTTTGATAGAGTTATTTTTATGGCAATTATCGTGCTAACGGACAGACAGACAGACAGACAGAGTGAACAAAGTCATAAACACTTTTCAACTATGTTGTAAAGTGTTAAAAACAGGATATTATCAATCTTTTTAAACTTGATAAGAAGACTCCTCGAAAATTGCATTAGATCTATAAAAACACATTAACGCGCTTATACACGCATTTTCTCGTGGGGCGCGGTAGTCCAGTGATTAGCCCTCGGATTGCACTCGGTAGACCTCGGCTCGATTCCCTCCGCTGCCAAAACTGCCGTCATGTTCACGCGGAGTACGATCACGTTAAACATGTGGGTCTGTAAGCCCTTCCGAGTGGTTGGTGGTAGGGGAAGTAAGCCCTTCCGAGGGGTTGGTGGTAGGGTTGGTGGTACGGTCCCTGTGGATGCCTCACCCCACTGGGTTCCTTTCTAAATTGAGTGGCTCTTCCCGGTCGTCTAAATTGTTACCTTACACCTTTCTGGTAGGTCGGACCGTCTGGGTCTCAACAACAAAGCCTTTTCTCGTTGCGCTGCGTCACCTTTAGGATTGAAGAAAAAGCAAGGAGGTAAAAATCGGGATTACGGTTGTAGTTATCCGATTCAAATGATTTTTTTACAATGCTTTTAATGGCAAATAATTGTATTTTTAAAAATATGAATCATATCTTTAAAATTCAAGGAATAAGAAAACTTCTCAATTTAAATCACTTTATGTGTTTCGTTTGCTACACTTTCGTGAAATAAATGCCGAAAAGTAAAATTAGATAATTAAGTACTATCTCCGAATATTTTCGTGGTATAGAAGAGATTTGCCAAGCGAATTCTTATAAAATAATTGCTCGTTTAAAAAAATCAAAATGATATCTGTACAATTATGGAACTTAGAATTTTTGATTTCATCACCCACATTCTGTCGCGCTAATTGTCTATAAACATCTGCCATTCTGCAAACAATAGTCTGTTGGGATAAATGGATTTAGAAACAGCGAAATTTCGACTTTAAATATTCATGACCTTTAAACTAATTGAAATTTAAAAAAAAAAAAAAAAATCCCGGAGAGGTGCATATTTGCATAAGTTGAGATGCCAACTCTATACAGATCTTCGAAGCTGTTGAAAGCTTGAATTTTCTGCTACGCGTTACACACACACAGAAACAGACATCCTTTTGAAAAATACTAAATATGTAATAATAATGCAACATTTACTCGACCGTTCGATATTAAATTGTATATAAATTAGAATGTTACAGTAAAATGTTAACTACGTCAAAATGTTTTTATAAACCTTTTATTAATAGAGAAAAATATGTTAAATAGTTGAACTTCCAATAAATCAAAATTTTCATTAGTTATAATTTTACCGTTGTACATTTTGTAGACACATTTTATATATTATATTTTTATTTATAAATAAACATTAATTTATTTATGATTACTATTATTTTATTTTTAAATTAAAATATTTCTTTCTCGTTCAAATAAAAATCCCCCAAAATATTATTTAAAATTAAACAGAGTTATTTCAAAATAATATACCAACATTGATAGTTGCGAAATATTATATTCAGATTTTTGTGGTCATCATTTGGTATTTATATAGTCACAACCTCTCTACTAGAGTTGCCCCTATAAGTAGGAAACATAAAAGTAATGAAATGATCCTACATATTCAATTTCGATGAAGAAGCCAGTAAAATAGATCAAAATAATGAATAACATAATTTTTTGTTTTTGAAAGTCAGCTGTCCATAAGATATGGTGATGCTTTATATTACTTCATTCATTTCTGATTCTGTTTGCACCACTTAATATGCACTCGTTTCCAGTAATAATTTACTTATTACTAAAAATTTTGGTGTTCAATTAAAAAAAAAATTGTTTTTATAATTTGTGGACGTCTCATCTCTGCAATTGGTTTATTTAATCTTACGTTCTTTCGAAATATTTATTTCTCGAAGACTTTGATCGAAGTTGAAATTTTTTTATAAACCAACAAACTTCCTCGCACTTCGGGCGCTAAGCTCATCTAAGTACACCACGACCATGCATGAGAAACAGGAACAGGCGGACATCAACTGCCAACGATCCTCCTACCCACTTCTAATATCCACAGTCACATACCAGTCATACACCCCCTATTCAATATTATTATCTCTTATAGGGTAATATCTCCCTATAAAGACATACATACTATACCGACTCCTAACATAACGCAATGAAGTTACGTTCCCCTATAACCTTAGCAAATCAATTTATCAAGTTTAATACCTCAAACTTTTCATCTTAAGTTTTTAATTGGTCTAGCCATACCTTAGAAGAAAAGAGTCTAACTCTCTCTAACTTTATGGATCATATAATTCAGCTCCAACCAATCTATCTATAAACAAAGTTTGTATAATTGCATCGTTTACAATGTGATTTTGAAGATAAAGCAGAAAATATGTTTCTCTAAGTCCATGGCTTAGATATTCATATTCTGAATTTTTAAATAGGGATGACCTCATAAAATTAAATTTCCTAGTCAGCTGAATCATGGAGGTGGTCTCACCTCTAACTTCATGAGTTGAATACAGTTTCCCTGCTATGTCTTCAAGCATTAAGTTCTCATAATCATGCAATTGCATCATGTTGTGGCAACATCTTCGACCTGAGATTATAAACACAAAAAATAGCAAAAAAGGTTAAACTTTGAGAGGCTATCTTCCCAGATCCAAGGGTTAATTTCAAAAAGGACTTTCAGATTTAAATTCAGCATGGTAAAATCAGCAAACAGAAGTTATTTAGCTTTCGAAATTGCATTTGGTGCTCTAACATGATGACACTGCGCTTTTAAAAAGGTGATTAAAAATTCGTTCAAATCAGTGATGAAAAAGCATTGAAGCTATACACACAAAAAATTATATGCACCCATAAGAAATTGAGCCTACAACCGCGAAGATCGGCATGTCTGTGTTGCTTGAAAAAATATGCAAATGATTAGAATTTGGAATCAATAAAAAACGTTTTATTAAGAAATGGTGACAACAAGAAGCTGATATTTTATTAAGTGGTTATCGACTATACAAGTCGATATTCGGTGCGGCATAGGGTCAGTTAGGTTGCTTATGTCCCTCTGCGGAAGATTCTGCCACAAATGTTGCAACTGATCAGCTAATTCAGTGGTAATCAGAGAAGGCTGCAATTGCTGTCACAGCATGTCTCATACGTTCTCTATTGGTGATAGGTCTGGAGATCTGGATGGCAATAGGAGGGTATTAAATCCTTGAAGACATTGTTGAGAAAGTTGTGCAGTATATGTTCGAGCTTTATCTTGTTGGTAAATGGAACCTGGGCGACTTGACAGTATAGGCAGAACAATCGTCGGAAGAATATCGTCAACGTACAAGCGAGTCTTCAGATTGACTTGCAACAACTAGAGGATATCTTTCCACTTTCGACCCAAACCGTATGACATACACCAAAGTGTAAGGTATCTGTTTGGATGGACGGGATATTCCCACTTAATTTAGACTATAGAATCCAGTGGGGGACACAACTACAGTTACCGTACCATCCTCCTACCACCAACTTCTTGTAAGCCACATATTTAGGTCTTAGATAAAAGCCCGCTATACTACATAAAGAATTGTATTTTCAAACGCGGATGATTTTTGCCAACTCCGAAAGGAACCGCGGTCCAACAATGTTAAGGTGTAATATGCACTCACTCCAGTTGTATTCAATAGCTCACTGGTTTTCGAAGTTTTTTGGTCTCGGAACACCTTTTGGAAATTTAATTTAATACCGGAACCCCAAAATGAGAAAAAATCCAATGTGGTCCAAACTGTACATCAAAATTCTTTAATTTTCCATAAATTTACACGAAACTATAACACACGTTGAAAAACGCTGTATAATTCAATGTTAGTTTCAAACCAAATTTATAAGCATGCGATCCACAAACCTGGGAAAAAAAAATAAAGAAAATAAACGATCCTTTCTCTAGGAGAGTGCTCAGGCATGTGCAATCTACCGGAGAGAAACCGCAGTCCTATGCATCTCATTAAGGGAGATGCATTTGTTGCTTTGATGCGTTTTCTTAAAAAAAAAATGTAGTAATTAAAAAAAATTGTTAGACTGCGAAGATAAACACAACTTTCTGTAGAATTCAAACTGTAGAATTAAGCTAATCTTCCTGTTTTGGATGCTGCAAAATAAGTATCATATAAACTAAAAAATGCAATTTCGATGTATTTAAGAATATGTATATAACCACATGCAAGTAGGTTTTCTGGTGGACCATTTGGAATTTTTTTTTAAGTCCGTGTCTAGACGATTTTTTAAAAACACATATCGAGGAAATGAAACAACGGCATCCCTTATGAGCACTACAAATCATATCATAATAATTTCCTTTGAACAATGTATGTATGCTATTATGCACATCCCGTGTTTTACAAAGATAATTCTTGGCCTAGAAACGAGTGTTTTCTCCTTTTTTGAGGAAATTATTTGGAAATGTGCAATGTGCATTCGAAAATTAGAAAAAAATAATAGTTTTAATTATTTACAAAAACCTATTAAAAGACCCAAATTTAGCTAAAAAAAAGATACATGTTTCGAAATTTACACAACCAATTCTTGGCATAGAAACTCGCGGGTTTTTAAGTGCTAGGCAATCATCTGGGAATGTGTCAAGTGCATTCGAAAAAAAAATCCCAAAACATACGAAATTTAATACTTTTTCAAATATATTTAACATTCTGCTAATCCTTGCCCTAGAAACTTGCCTTGTTTCAAATGATAGCTAAAAATTTAGGCATTTGCATAACACATCCGATAATTAAATAACAAATGTAAAATTATTTATAAAACAAAACCCTCAATACCAAAAATTTGGTTTTAAGACTTTTTTCTTTTAATAAATTGGGGTATGATTTGGATATACACACAAAACATTCGAAAATTAAAACAAATAATTGCCGTGTAGACTTTGAACTGGACAAAAGTTACTAGAACAGCAATGCACTCGTTCAAAACCAAAAGCTAACTCACATGTTTGTACAGTCGGAAATTTTCAATATTAGTCGGAAAAATTTCCTTCACACCCCCCCAGCCAAGATTGCCCACTTACGTCCCTGTCCCTTACCTACAGCTTCAATGGGCGGAAACAGATACTTTTTGACAATAACTGACGACTTCAGCCGGAAAGTGTTTGTTTATATAATGAAACAAAAATCAGAGGTGTTTAAGATATTTAAAGAATTCCAAGCTAAGGAAGAGAGGCAGCTAGGCAAAAAGATTTTGTGTATCCGTACGGACAATGGTATGGAGTTCTGTCACAACCAGTTCAAGGCATACTTAAATAAATTGGGGATTAAATCGGAAAGGTCAAATGCATATACACCCGAACAGAACGGGGTTTCTGAAAGATTTAATCTGACTGCACTAGATTGTGTGAAAGCTATGCTTGATCAAAGCCAGGTTGATAACAGAATGTGGGCAGAAGCGATTTTGTGTTTTACACACACCAAGAACAGAATATGTCATAAGTTCAAAACCAAAACTCCACACGAGTTATATTATGGAAGGAAGCCAGCCGTTGCTCACCTCAAAGTTTTCGTGTGCAAAGCCTATGTGGGCACAGCCAAACAAATTAGAAATAAGTTGGATATGAGAGCCCAAATAGGAATAATGGTCGGATATGCCGAAAGCACCAAAGGCTATAGGATTTATATAGCGGGTAAAAAGAAAGTTGAGGAAACTTCTAATGTAAGGTTTGAGGAAGGAGTGGCAGCGGAAGGCATCCTGGGCCCTAATTACCCTAAAGGAATCACCTTGAGGAAATCGAACGTTACTCAGTCGATTGACTCGGAATCAGAATGCCTGGGAGGAGTGTCAGAGGAAGAAGCAGGTGAGAGCCGTGACACTAGTAAATCTAGTGGGGATGAGGACTCTCCTGCTGATTCTGGTCTGACACCCTGCTCAGATATTGACTGGATACGGAAAGCAGTACCTAGGCCTGATGGGAGTAGGACGGATATTTACTACTCAGTAAAAGGTGACAATAAAAGGCTGAGATCTCATAATGATGTCAGAAAGTTTTGTGGAAAAGCTAACATTCATTATGATCAGCAATTGTTTAATTTTAGAGAGAAAAAGGGGGTAAGTGATATCAAAAGGAAACCAGAAGCAAGCAATGTTGAGATCTTGATACCCAAGAGCTATAAATCGGCAATAGAATCTCCCCAGTCCGATAAATGGCAAGAAGCCATGGATGATGAAATAGCTACAATGCAAGAGAGGGGTGTCTGTTACTTAGTGCCTGCACCCATCTCACAACAAAAAATTATAGGAAGTAGATGGGTTTATACCATTAAGAAGGATGAAAGGGGAAATGTTAAACGATTCAAAGCTCGCCTAGTAGCTCAAGGATATACCCAGATAAAAGGGGACTCATATGATGAAGTGTTTAGCCCTGTGATTAATTTTAGTTTAATCAGAGCTTTCTTCTCCATATTTGTTTGCATGCTTAAATGGAAACATTTTCAACTGGACATTAAGTCCGCATATCTTTATGCAAAGTTGAATGATAAAATTTTCTTGAAACAACAAAATGATATAGACCATACAGTTTCACTTTTGAGTAAAGAATTTGATATCAAAGAATTGGGAAAAGTCAAAAGACTTTTGGGTGTGGAATTTAAGGAACTTAGTTGTAAACGAGTCTTTTAAAATTAACTTTGTTAATACTAAAGATAACGTAGCAGACTACTTCACGAAGCCAATGACTAAAGATAGAGTTTTAAAATTTAGTAATGATATCTTTAAAATATAAAATTTAACTGTTCAAATAAAAATTTTTACTTTAAATTTTTTTTTCATATTTTCAAAGTATAAATGGTTAGGGTATTTTATAATTTATTCCTCTCTCATTGATACAAATGAAATGTATCTTGAGTATATATTGTTATGTGACAATGAACTGTTACTTTTCTCACATTACACTTGAAAAAAAAAATATATATCCATTTTTACTACACGCATAATGCATTTTCGCTTATGTGAATAAATATGTGTCTGACTGTACATTATTGATATAATTCACATGAAACATAAAATTTTTTTAATCTGTGTTTATCTCATATGTATATTTACCTTCTGTATCTTTTATTATCATTGCCATTGTATTGGATATTTAGTGTGTATACTAGTCATGGGCTAAGATAATAAAACTTAAATTTTTAATCTTAAATGTTAAATTTCATAATTATACATTAAATTTTCTACAAACTTGAATTTGATGTTTAGACTTAAATTTTTAACCTTAATTTTTTTAGACTTAAGAAAGGGCAATAGTATGGTTATACTGTTTTCTTTGACTATGTTATCCTTAAACATGTAATTTAAAGAATGTTTATGATCTGCATAATAGATAAGTGTACTCATTTGATTGTTGCCATTTTGAGAAAAGGCTATTCACTTTCTAAATGTTATAAGTGTTATAAATTTCTTTAATGTATAAAATTTTGTGTATGCATACATTATGTTTTTAGGATACTAAGAATTTTGATTCTTAGAATAACCTTTTGTTGGATGAAAGCATGGGCGCCGAGAGTTGGTGTTTTTGCATGAGGGGGCCGATTATTAGAAACTTGGTTTTGTTTACATCGCGATTCTCGTTTCGCGGGAGCGTGACGTCATTATTAAAATGATTATTCCGTTCTCGTGAACGAATCACGATGTGGACAAAACTTGGCTGATCATGCAAATCACCTTTCTCGCCGCTCACGCATCCTGTTTTGCATATCCAGAGGGCGTTGCCGGCAACGGTTATGTTCCGGAACGCACCCATCTTCGGATATAAAGGCTAGACACTTTTCTGGTTTTAAGTCAGATCGCTTTAAAGGAGATCGCTTTGTTTTAAGTGAGATCGCTTTGGTCATTAGACCGGTTAGTCATTCGATCGATATACTGATCGATGGAAGGATCTAGAAGGATCTAGATCGGGCAGACGGATCTTCGTAAAGTCATGTTTCGATGTTGTCGAAAGTCACGATAAAGTGTTTATCAGTGAACGCGGATATTTAAACTAAACTTAGTAGTTTTTGATGGTTCTCAGTTAAGGAGACCATGTTTCCCGTGTTGTGGACTTTATAGTGCTGATCCGGAAAGTTTAAAGTTTTTGCCATAGCGTGTGCCCAGCTAGTGGTGGCATCGGAAAGTGCACGTGGTCACGTAAGTGTGAAATGCTTTTTATTCCACTTACTTGTGTAAATAATACGTTAACCAGAAACGTGTCTAGGCATGGAACTTACACTGAAAAACCTTCATATGAGCTGTAGTGCTCATGTTTTGTAAATAGTATGCTTTAGCTATTTGGCTTACCTGTTTTCATGATATATACTGTAAGCAAATACAATGGATTCACTCTTCAATAAAAGTGATTTTGATTTAAACTGGAACTGTTCTCATTTAACACTTCTACAGCTACTTGTATTCCTACAACTACTATCTAACGTTTGTTATAGCTGCAACACTCTGTTTTAAATTTTCAACGAAGTTGTGGAACCAGAATTTCGTGGCTCATAGTTATTCTATCACCAGCTTCATCAGAAATTTAATTATACATTAATTTTCAATATATAACTTACGGATATGATACATATTTCCGTCACTCACAATATACAAATCAGGATGCGCGCGCGGCGAGAAGGCGATTTGCATGAATGGCATGTTCTGTTCTCGTCACAAGTCATTCACGGGAACGGTAAAACCATTCTTAAAATGAAGACACGTTCCCGCGATAACGAGAATCGCAACGAAAACAGAATCAAGTTTCTAACAGTCGGCCCCCTCATGCAAAACTCCAAATCTCGGTGCACGTGCTATCAATCAATGAATTTACTCTAAAAAACATAACAGCAAAAATGTCAAGTTTTTTAGTATCCAGCAAAAACATAAAGTATATATATCACTTTCATGTTGAGCAAAAAAAATTTTTTTTTTCATTACAAGAAACTTTTAGATATCACCGAAACACTAAGTTCCAAAATTTAATCTAAGTCCATCAAAAATTTAAGTTTCAAGAAATTTAAGTATAACTATTTAAATTTAACATTTAAGATTAAAAAAAATTACTATAAATATCAAATTCAAGTTTGTAGAAAATTTAATGTATAACTATTAAATTTAACATTTAAAATTAAAAATTTACTATAAATATCAAATTCAAGTTTGTAAAAAATTTTATGTATAACTATTAAATTCAACATTTAAGATTAAAAATTTACTATAAATATCAAATTCAGTTATAGCTGTTCATTATCTCTTTCCAAGACCAGTATACATTTTTAATACTAACAGCTGTGACACAGATAATGAAAGATTTTGTTTTCTTTCTGTGTTGTATTCATATATAAATTTAAAGAAGTGGTTTGTCATCAATGAATCATAACTAAGTGTATGATAACAAGGAGTAAACACACAATGTTATACACATAAGCATAGTTGTCTTATGCGGGAATTGAAAACATGGATATATATATACATTCAGTGTAATGTTGTTGTTGTTGAAACCCAGACCGTCCGACCTACCAGAAAGGTGTAAGGTAACTGTTTGGACGGTCGGGAAGTGCCACCCAATTTTAGACCGGAACCCAGTGGGGGAGGCATCCACAGGGACCGTACCCTTCTTCCCCTACCACCAACATCTCGGAAGGACTTTCGGACCCACATGTTTAATGTGATCGTACTCCGCATGAACACGGCGGCAGTTTTGGCAGCGGCTGGAATCGAACCCGGGCCTACCGAGTGCAACTCCAGCGCACTAACCAATGGGCTACCGCGCCCATTCAGTGTAATGTGAAATTTTTTTTAAAAGTTCATTGTAAACAATACACATATATATACTCTAGATACAAGTATCTGTATCAAAGAGGGAGGAGTAAATTATATGATATCCTGACCATATTTGTACAAAAAAGAAAAATTTAGAAGTTACAACTTTAATCATTTTTGTTTTTGAAAATTTGATTACAAAATTTTAATGCTCTATCCTTGGTCATTGGTTTTGTAAAGTAATCTGCTATATTTTCCTTGGTATTTACAAAGATGATTTTAAAAGATTCATTCTCAACTAAATTCCTCAGAAAATGGTATTTTATATCAATATGTTTGGTTTGGTTATTCTCTGTTGGGAAATTTGAAAAATTAATTGCAGCTTGGTTGTCACAGTAGATTATGCTATTATTTCTGTTAAATTTTAACCCTAGCTTCATACATTCCTCAATGATATTTTGTAGCCAAATAATTTCTTTCCCAGCTTCTGTCAATGAAACATATTCTGCTTCTATCGTTGACAGACTAACATACTTGTGTTTAAATGTACGCCAAGAAACGGGTACTCTATCTATTAGAAATAACATACCTCCGAGTGACACTCTGTCATCGCTATTGGCAGCAAAGTCCGAATCCGAGTAGCAATTTAAATTTAAGTTACCAATGCATGATAAGTTTAACATGTAATTCTTTGTTTTTTCAAGATATCCCAAAAGTTTAAGTAATGCGTCCCAATGTTTCATGCCTGGATTCTCTTGAAATTGAGACAGAATATTTACAGCTATTTATTTACTTAAAAGCTTCAAACCATGGAGGTAAAAGTAATTTAACTTTATGCTTAAAACGTCATCGAAAAAGTCTGCTATAAAATCATCTGTTTCTGTATGTAAAATCAATGAATGTTTCATTCATATCAGCTATATTGCAGACTCCAGAGCTAAATAATTTTGCATTAAAGAAATTCAGTAATTCTTATACAACTCATCTTACAGATTGATGTGTTTACATTCTCCATAAGTGAAAATTAGACTTTGTTGTAGAAATAATCAAAGTTTGATGATCATTTAAACTCAATTATATTGTAATTGCATTGTTTCAGAATATAGATGCACAGAAATAAAGTGGTTTTAGGACGGATACAACACTAAGTATAAATTAAAAAGAATTTTGAAAATCATGATTTTGACACAAGATGGATGCCATATTTTATTTTGAAGTGGATCACATGATCTCTTCATATAACATGGGTGTAATTATTATTTTAATTTTTATTTAAAAAACTACTGAATATATTTTGGTGAAATTTTTTCATATTTTCTATAGGATAATTTGAATTTTTCCTAAAACTTTCGAAGCAATTTGTGAATTTTAATTCGCTTAAAAAATGTTTGAAAAATTAGGTCCCATAGGGTTCAGTGTACTTCATGTTTTCAACCCGGGTTCCAGGGGCGTGCTGGGTCCCCCAAGAGGGCGGTGGATAGACTGGTACGGGGGTGCCAACTACCGGGAGGGTCTGGGAGTGCTTAAAACATCATTTTGTCTTACATTAAGTAATAGAACCTAAAATTATGTATTTAAAAAAAATAGCTTTAAATAAAAATAAAGGTAAAAAAAATAATTGAGAGCAAGATTTCCGTTGATATAATATATATTACAATATGCACATTTATTTAATATCGCCTGAAATAAACATGATTCATTTGATGTACTGAACACATATCAGCTACTTGTCAGAATTTAACAAATGGTAAATATGAAAGTAAAGGATATATCATACTAAGTGGTTAAGCACTGAGCAATCGCCTCATTTCAGAGATCAATTGACACAACTTATCAATTATAGTGTCACTGTCTATAATGTTCAATAAGTCTGATTCAGATTGCATTAATGTCTCCAAGTTGTCACTGCTTAAGGTAGATCTCAATCTTGTTTTAATAATCTCCAACTTGGAAAAAACTCTTTGACATATTACTTGAGTCATTGGGATTGTCAACAGCAGCTTATATACTTTGAACAGTTCATTATACTGATGAGAGTACATGCTATAATTAAGAAGCACTTCGTAAGCACACTTTAAGCAAGAAATTCACTTATTGTAATTGCAAGGTTGAAATGTTGAGTTTTCTTCTTCGTCAAAGTCATCAGCAGACAAATCACGTTCTGTGGAATCTTCTTCTTGATACTCTTCACTGATTGTCTTTTTGCTTATTTGGAGCCATACATCAGCAAATGAAGTAAGTTCTTCAACAAGCTTTCCATTGTCAAGTCTTGGGAGAATCTCTACTATTTTGTCCAGGGCTTTGGGAGGTAAGGGCTCTTTATTGCCAAACCGCTTAGGATCAAACCAGGCTAGATCTAGGTATAAGTTTTTGTGTTGGAGAAGTCTGTTTTCTATAGTATTGATGAGAGTATCTATGACACTGTAAAATGTTGAAATTTTAAAACCATCTACTTCTGAGGTATGACCAGCATCTTATCCGTGAAGCTTTTTCCCCTTTCTCTTTCGTTTCTCTTTCAATTCAGTTTCAATGCAAATACTTTCCAAAGGCTCAACTTTTTTTACTCTTTCATCTAAACTGCAAGTCATTATCTATACGAATGTTCTTGCAGCTTGTAAAGTTTCATCAAGCTTTTGACGTAATTCTTTAAGTTTTAAGTGAGAAGTTTCAATGAGTTTCCATGCTTGAATGAAATCGAGATTCTTAGTCTGTAAGTAATCAGACAAAGGAGTGATTATCTTAAAAATTTTCATAAACAACATAGCTACTAATATTGTATCAAAACTTGTAAACTTTATGAGAAGACCTTCAGCTTTAGAGTTAAACTCTGGAGAATTAGATATCTTAAACAAGGCACTGAACAATTATAAGTAGATGACCTTGGTAGGGTGAGATTTTTCTATATCATATCTTGACCGCGTAGCATTACTGCAGCTCCGCCACCTGGTCATGCCAATAGCTTCCACCTTAAAAGAAGGGTTTTTGTAATCTTTTAAGTGACTCCTTCATAAACACTTGAGCTTCTTCTTGCAGTACATTAAAAAATGATATAGTTACAATGAGACATTGGGCAGTGTCAGTGAGAACTAAGTTCAGTACATTGGGCATAGTACCAAGTGTGAATGTAGTGTGGAATTACTTCAGATAATCTTGCTATCAATCCTTTAAAAGGACCATTCATGTTAGAAGCTCCATCAAAAGCGTTAGTAACGCAGTTCTTGATCGGTATGTCGGCATCTTCCAAAACGGTTCTGAGTGACTGAAATAGATCCTCGCCTGTGGTGTAAACCACATATTTTATAGCTAGCAGTCTTTCTACGACTTCATAACCCTTAACGTGGCATAAGACATAAACACATTGGTCGTAACTTGAAACATCTACTGTAGTATCCATTAGGATGGAAAATTCCCTGCCAATTTCACTTCTTCACATATTTTTCTTTTTATTTCTGCGTTCATGTATTGTAAGGTTTTCACAATCATGTTGTTTCTTAAAAATGTAACTTGATCTCCTCTTTCTACTGGCATTTTCTTCCTTTTTTTAATTTCGTCGGGTTTTCTGTTCTGGAGGAGGTTTGTTTTATTTTTTGAAATTACACTGCTCACATGCTTCTCTAGAATCGCATCATATTTTCTTAGCATGAGAATCATCTGTAAAAAATTTCCATGGTTCACTGAGTCGTCATCCAAAGTATGAGCAGATTCTACTTTTCCCCGAAAAAGAAAACCTTGTTTACCTATCAGTTTCAAAACATCGACTACTGTTTCTACTATATGTCTTCATTCTTTTACTTCCTGTTTCCTGTTGGCCATTTGGTTCCCAAACAGAAGATCGGGCAAACTTTTCTTATCTTTCATTAGCATGAAACAATTCACAGATTGTGTGTGAGTTTTCGAGTTTTCATGCTCCTGTAGTCTCTAATGGACATGCTTCCAATCGCTGAATCTAGAGCAAAATACTGAAGTGGATTTGTTAAATGCAACACAAATGAAACAGAACGGTTGTTGTGTTTTTCCGTTGTAGGATAGGCACTGCCTTTGGAAAATTTAGTTACTACTGTTACTTTCTTCGATTTTAAATATTGATTTTCTATCTGTAAAAGGCACTTCTTTTTCATCAGGCTGAACTGGTTGAAACGCCAAGTATAATTGCAAGTCATTTGCTCCCAGTTTCTTAAAGTAATCAATATCTGCTGTTGCTGTATTAAATGAAGTTCTTGGGCTTGAGTGCGGTTTTGTATTTGACTTTGATAGTCCTGTTTCTTGTAATTGTTCGTGTGTTGTTTCTACATTGTCTGAATTCCAGAACGTTCCAGGGAATTCTTTTACAAGACTTTGTTCATCAACAGAATCATTCAATTGCGTTCCTTGGCTCGATACTTCATTTTCTAAGAGAGATGGCATTGTTCACAATCTGAGGATTTTGATAAAAAAGCTGTTACTTTGGGGCATGTTTTAGCAGATTCATGCAACATTTTATTTCTTTTATCTTTCTTACATTCATGGCCGTTTTTCTTTCTTTTTTTTTCTCTTCCATTTCATTACTGTTGGAATTCTGAAAACAATGAAATAATAAGTAATTAAAAATAAAAAAATAAGTAATTAAAAATAAAAAAATAAGTAAGCAGAAGGAAACAGCAAGGCAAAATGACCTTCAAATAAAAAAAACTGGCATTTAAAAAACAAAATTTTGGTGCATACTGATTGTTAATAAGTATCCTTTAATCTTAGGCATTAAAATAAATACAGTTGAAATAAAGTACCCTAGTCTCACCAGGGCTGAATTAGCATGTTGGTGAACCTGGGAGCCTCGCATTAGAGGCGGCCTCATCTTGAAAAAAAAAAAATTAGTGTGAAAAAAAGCAAATTTACTCATTTTTTGATGAAATATAATTCCGAAAAACAATTAGTGATGTTATCTTTTACATGTGGGTATCAAAATTTGTTATAAACAGAGCAATTAAACTAAATATAACACATTTATAAAACACAAACTTACCATACGCATCAATGCTACGGCTGCAGGACATGAATGAAACGAGATGGATGGCCTAAGGGAGATTTCTTCCTTTCCAGGGCGTCCCCTTGTCTTTCAATTTCCTTGAATAAACCAAAATTACAATAAAATACTTCATAATACGCTGCGGAGTTAGAACTTAGCACAAGCTCATTCCTTCGTTTCGCGTTTCAACAGCGGCATCGGGCAGAGCGGTTAGTCGCAGAGTCACCACTACAAAAGGCAGTGAGTACTGGTACTGTCCTCTGCGCCAAATTTCTCGGAGCAATCAGTATCGCACTAACGTATTATTTAGATACATTTTGGGGTTTTTTTTTTTTTTACATAAGCAATTCGAACAAAAATTTTACATCCAGGGAGGCGAGAGGCGCCGTGAGAAGAGGGCGCACCGGGACATGTCCCGGTGTCCCGGTGGGCCAGCACGCCTTTGCCGGGTTCAATCCAAAACTAATTGGGTGTAGTTATTCATTTATATTCCCATATGGCCCACAGACCGGCTCAATAACATACTAAAATTTCATTTTTATAAAGTCATTTTTATGGCAGTTATCGTGCGAATGGACAGACAGACATAAACACACAAAGTCATAAACACTTTTCAACTATGTTGTAAAGTGTTAAAAATCATTAAGATATATTAGGATAGCAATTACTTTTCAATTTATTTACCTTTTGATTAAGAGTAATTATAATTGTAGTATAAAGAGTATATATACAGTAGAGTCTCCATTCAACGAACTTCCATTTAACGTTTCCTATTTAACGAAATTTTCTATAGAACCTTGACTTTAAACGACATTATATGTTATTTATTCTCCATATTACAAAAGATTTCACATTTCCCAACTAATTTTTTTTTCACCCCCCCCCCCCCTTTTTTTTTTTTTGCGACTACTCTTTGCGACTACTATTGAAGTTCCAAACAAAATCAACCAAATCGGCTGCCGTGACCTCATGCACCCTTGCTCTATTACAAGAAATTCCTACAACAAAGGGAAGAGAATTGCTTCCTTCCTTATCTTTGAGGGGGGATACCATATGACACAGCAGGGAGACAATGGAAACTGCATTCTACAGTGTAAAACTAATTTTCATTGTGGGCCTGACTGTGTGGGACACATTGTTTTTCAATCGGTGTGCATATCTCTCACCTGTGTGTTAAGTAGCCCAAAATGTCTAAGAGAAAGTGTTTGTATCTTTCTCGGATAAAGTGAAACTTGTAGATGATGTTGATAAAGGAATGAGGAAGAAAGATGTGGCTTTAAAGTATGGTATAGCAGCGAGCAGTGTGTCAACAATTTAAAAATATAGTTCTTCAATCATTCAGCAGGAAAGCAGGAGTATGAGTGTGTACAGAAAAATATTTAAACAATGTTCATATGAAAACATCGATGTCGCTGTTTTAAAATGGGTAAAGATAATTCGATATAAAAATGCACCTCTCTCCGGTCCAATGACCCAACAAAAAGCTATTGATTTTACTCAGGAATTGGGACATTAAAATTTACAAGCTAGCATTGGATGGCTCAATAAATTTAAAAAGAGACATGGAATATCGTATAAAACCATATCAGGAGAGAGCGCAGATGTTGCTGAAGAGGTGTGTGAAAAATGGGAAAAAGAAGCTGTAAAACTTCTGAACAAATATGGTGCAAAAAACGTCTTTAATGCTGATGAAATGGGATTGTTTTTTAAATGTCTACTGAATAAAACTTTAACATTTAAAGATGACAAGTGCTTCGAAGGGAAAAATAGCAAACAAAAAGTAACTGTTTTGTTATGTGCAAATATGACTGATGAAAAAAAATTAAAACCATTAGTAATCGGTAAAAATCAAAAACCCAGATGTTTCAAAGGAACAAAATCTTTAGAAAAATTAAAACTGTTAGTAACCAGTAAAAGTCAAGAACCCATATGTTTCAAAGGAACAAAATCTTTAGAGGTGGACTATCATTTCAACAAAAAGTCATGGATGACTTCTACAATTTTTGAAGAGTGGCTGTCAAAATGGGATAAACAATTGGAAAAACAGTGTTTCAAAATTACTTTACTTATAGACAACTGTCCTGCATATCCACCATACTGTACTTCAAAATGCAAATTGAAGAACATAAAGGTTTTTTTTTTCTTCCTGCCAATACAACTTCAAAAATTCAGCCATTGGATCAAGACATTATAAAAAATCTTTAAGTTCATTATCGAAAAAGAATCCTACAAAAAGTTATTCTTGCCTTAGAGAGCAGTTAGTGTATAGACAATTGTAATAATTTAAGAATCTCCATATTAGAGATGACGAAAGCTTGGCAGTGTGATGTGGCTGCATGTACTGTAAAGAACTGTTTTGCTAAAGCCGGTTTCAAAAGTGATTCTGAATATGATGATGATGATGAATTCAAGTGCTTGGCAGTTTTGACAGAAAAATGACAGCATCTGAAAGACATGGTAGCTGTGGAAGAAGGTATAGAGCTGTCTAATTTTCTCCATGTCAAACTTCATCAATGAAGACATTGAGATTGCTGAATATCTGTAGGAGCATGACAAATTTCAAAGTGTTAGGAAATGTAAGGAAGACACTACAGTGAGTGATGAAAATGATAATGAGAAGGTTATTAAAAAAGCTTCATATTTGATACAATACAAAGGGGATTACAGTTTCAAGAAAATGTTACAGATGATGTATTTCAATCTTTACAAAAGTTTTACAAATTTTTTATGAAAGATGTGTTCTTTATAATAAACCTGTACAAAGCAGGATTATACTTTTTTTACTGTTTAGGATATGTGTTAAAGACAATAAAGTGCATATGTAAGTTTCAGTCTTTATTTTTTTCTCATTTTTATAACTTAATTTACAAATTTCTATTTAATTTTCTTTATAACTAAGTTTTTAAGTGGAATGATGAGACTTCATTAAATAGAGATTCAACTGTATTACATTTAAAATATTATTAGGTTCCTAGCTTAAATAGGATTAGGATAATTTATCTTTAACAAAGCACATTATTTCTGCTTCATCAAAAGTCAATGGTTCATTTCTGGGTATAACTTATTTTGTATAACTGGGTATAACTGGAACTAGAGCATGCATGATCTCGAGAGAGGGAGAGGGTCTGAAACCTCCCTTTCGAATTCTGAAAATACATATAATCTTTTTTAGTCTTGAATGTTGATATATAGTTTTTTTTTTTTTAATTCAATTAACGTGGCAACAACAGATCGAAATCCAGTTACAGTAGCCACACAAGCCTCCATGCCTTATTTGGGATTCGAACCCGAGCCCTCTAGACAGCAGCCGAACACGCTATCAACTGCACCACCTGGGTAGCAATTGAAAATAAACATAATGGAGTTCAACTCCATTGTGTCTATTTTCAATTTTCATCAATCTAAATATGTATTTTTAAATCTGCATCCATTCCATTATTTGCTCCAAATGTGCTTTGTTGTTTTTGAGAACTTTTCAAGATAATCTGCTGCACAGGCTGCATGATCAATATTTACAGACTGCAACAAATATTGATTATGCAGCCTCATTGTCACCTATTATATACTAGTTCAATGACTGTGGCATGTACAGCTATATGTTTGTGTAAGCGGTTCATTGCATAGACTGGGACTGGTAATAATGCAGTGTATGTGTGTGAGAAAAATTTACCTGTTGAATCATTTATGTTCTGTATAAGTCCACTGTGTAGACTAAAAAGAAATGCTGTAATTTTCTAACTTTTTTTAATTAAAAAATAATGTGCAAAAAGTAAAACTCTGATAAAACTCAATGTGTATACAGAAACATTAACTATTGAAAAAAAATTTTTTAAAGCTATAAAACTATTAAAACTGTATAGCTAAATTTTCCTCTATTTTCTGAAATTTCACTTCTATGACCAACCACTGATATTATATTTCTTTTGGAAACTCTTCATGGTATATATACACTCTAAGACAAAAAAAATCGACTCACCCCACAAAATAATCCGATAGAAATAAAACTTTACATGCAAACACCTGTCGACCGAATATGGAAATGATAAAAAATTCACAGCCACTGAATGAATAGTCAGAATAGTCAGAACTACAGCACATTGAAACTAAGCACCATGATGGTGTATATAACAAGCGAACCTCACTTTCAGGAACAAAATGTGCAGTGGATTTCGATTGTGTTTACGTTCCTTGATTGTAACAATGCCTCACCGGCCAATTAATGGCCACTATGTCCATATGAAGGAATTTGAAAGAGGACTTGCAGTTGGACTGCATGAGCCTGGATGGGAACACTGACGAATCGTTCGACATTTGGGTAAGACTGATGCAGCAATTAGACGATGTTGGCAGTAATGGGTCCGGAATGGCAGATTTCAGTGGCAAGCGCATGGCCTAGAGAGGCAACAGAATGGAAAAATAGAGCGACTGTCAGAGCAGCTGTGACAGCACAAGATTCATCATTATTAACCATCCAATGTGTGACAAACATAGAAATGACCACCCGGACCATTAATGGAAGACTACGGGAGCAGAATCTATAATCGCAGTATGCACAGTCAACAGCGATTACAATGGTACCGGGTCTGATCAACGTGGAATTGTTCTGATTGGGAACGAATAGTCTTCAGTGATGAGTCCTGGTTTGAACTGAGTCCCAATGACCAGTGCAGTCGTGTCTCTGGAGACAGCCGGGACATCGTCAGGATCCTTCTCTTACTGTCACATGCCACATGGCTCGACAACAAGGAGTTATGGTCTGGGGTGCCATTTCGTTTTATAGCCGGACCTCTTTGATAGTCCTCCGTGTCACCATCACAGCACAGCTGTATACATTGCTGACATTCTACGACCCATTGTATTGCCATTCCTTTTGCGACATCCCAGGCTAACTTTTCAGCAAGATAATGCCAGGCCACACATGACACACCTCTCTATTGGTTGTCTGCATGCTTACAACACACTTACTTGGCCATCCAAATCCCCAGATTTCTTACCTAGTGAGCAAGCACATTTAGGCTAAGATGGGGCTTCGCCTGCGACCATCCCAGAATGTAGATGAATTAGCTCGTCAATTGTAGGCCATTTGGAACGACATCCCTCAGAACTTCATCCGGCAACTTTATGTATCAATTCCACATCGGGTAACAGCTTATATCAAGGCCAGAGGTGGATCAATGCCATATTGACATGCTCACTTTCTGTAGATCTTTCAGTGCAAAAAATCGTCCAATTGTTCTGAAATTCTAACCATTTCTTTTTCTGTACATGCGCATTACATGTACCAAATTTTGTCACATTTGGATAATTTGTTCTTGGTGCGTCGATTTTTTTATCTATATATATATATAATATAGTATATATATATAATATATACACACGCACTAAGTATATATATATAATATATACACACGCACTACCCGACACAGATAATGCAACACCATGGAGGAGTGAATAGCGTGGGATGATAAAGGACACACAGGCAGAGAGGCAAGTGATGCTAATTCCAGAAGGATTATGCAATACAGTAATGGCATAGACAGGGTGATCAGTAGGCAGTAGGACCCACCTCTTGCGGCAATACAAGCAGCAACCCTTCGAGGAACAGATGCAATGAGCATGCGAATAGTTTCCTGAGGGATGGATGATCCTATGCCTTCAACCATCCTCCACAGGTCATCCTCTGTTTCAGATAGGGGCATTGTAGTTAAAAACGATAGCCAATCACAACCCATACATGCTTGATGGGTGAGAAATCTGGAGACAGCAGAGGCCAAGGAAGCACCTGGATACCTTGCTATGTTTGTCTGCTGATAGTTGTCGTGTGCAGTCATGCATTATCTTGCTGGAAAATAGCATTTTGAAACTGCTGAAGGTAGGGCAGTGTACCTGGCAGCAGCACTTCATCCACATATAGTCATGACATCATTGTGCCTCTGATACGAACTAGAGGTGACCAGCTATCAAAAGCCAGTGGCACCCCAAATCATGAAACCATGATGCTGCGTTGTCAAGCAGTATGGCATTCAACAGTTGCATTAGAATTGGGTCTGTTTCCACATCCTTTCAGACTCTTACACAATGACTGTCATTCGACAAACAGAACTGAGAGTCGTCCCTGAACACTACTCTGTTCCATTCAGTCATCCAAGAGGCTTGGGCTTGACACCATTGCAATCTCTCACATTGGTGTCTTGTTGTCTATGGCTGTCTTTGTAAAGGATGGTTTGAGTGCAAGCTGCTTTCGGCCAATCATTGAGAAACCGTTCTTGCTGGTATAGAACATCAAATGTACTGTGTAAATTCTGCAGGATGTCGACAGTCAGGCTGCCACCTCATGCCTTCCAATACATCAATTAACGCATGCTAACATACATCTGGATGGATCTGCACCACTGCGACAATTCACATGCCCTTCTTCAATCCATCTTCTCCAAATCCTTTGCACAGTGGATGTATCTATGCGTGTTTCAGCGGCGATACGTCAGTATGGCCACTCAGCCGTATGTAGGCCAAAATTAATCCCCTTACTCAATGCCTGTGGAAAACTGGAGTTTCCATAGGCAACAGACAGTAACAACTGTTCACTCATCTACTGTTTCCATCCCTTTAATTATCTACTGTTTCCATTCCTCTAATCACGTGACATACTTACATTTCTGATCATTTGAATACATCAGCTAAATCCAGACTTCTTCCTCAGCCACTGCCTGATTTCAGGCATTTTTGAAGGTTTTGTGGTTCTGAGGTAGGACTAGTCTCCTAATATGTGGGGTAAGACCCTCAATGAAAACTGATGTCAGAACATCCTGGGGATTTTTATCAACCACAGAATTTTGGAGTAAGTCAGCAGGAACAGTTTTGAACGACAAGGACTCCACTCTTGCCACATATTGCTTCATCATCTCGTGTGATAACTCTGAAGGCAGGCCCTTAAATGCTTGTGTGCATATTCTGGCGATGAAAACTTATCACAGAGGGCTTTAATTAAGACTGCTAAATTTTTCTCCACTCTCAGATTAGGGTTATTTTTTATGAGACACGCCGTCTCTCCTCCCAGCTTTAGCTTTATAGCTAAAAGTTTGTCACTCTCCCCCCAATTTGCATAGCTTGCAATCATGTCTATTGTGGATATGAAATCTTCAAGTGAAAAATCACTTTCAGTTCCATAAAAGACAGGAATGCTATCCAGGAAACACCCCAGTGGAGAAGTATGTGTAGCATATTGCAAAATCTGACTTTCCCCTACATGCGAAGAAGTTTAATCACTAAACTGTGGATCATCAGCTCTATATAGCATGGGAGGACCTTGATTCTCGATGATAACTCCTGCATTAGTCATACTAAATCCATTATTCTCTTCCATCTCTGAATTTTCTTCCCTGTTACGAAAAGGGTTAGGACTACAAACCTGACTTCTATTATCTGGATCATACATTAAAGAAGTATTATCCTCAACTGAGTTATTAAACATTTTTCAGGGAAAAGTAAAGTAAAATTAAAAAATGAAAATCCTGTGGTCGGGTAAGGTTTAAAGTTGGTTAAAATATAAAAACAGGCTGGAAATAACCCTCCAAAATACACAGTACACATTTAAAAGAAACTTTTAAGCATAATATACCCAAACAGAGCTCTCAAAAGACTGGTCACAGGCACCAGTTAATATGCTGTGCCTTTTTCGATATCAGCATACAAATAAAAAAATAAAAAAAAAACAATTTATATTAAACAAAAAAACTGAACAAAAGAATTCAAACTTACTTTAGAACCAATGGCCAAACATTTTAGGAACTTACTCAAAAAGTACAATTTTTGCCTTGTGTATTACCAAAAAAAAGAGATACGTTAAATAATAAATTACTCAGAGTTATAGTGATAAGAATTAAATAAAAACCAGATTAAAAATTTAAAAAAAGGATTTATTAGAACATTCTAAAACTTAACAGACAAGAATTTCACCCAGGGTTTCAAAGAGTAAAAAAAAGGAATTTTTGACAACTTTGTACAGGTACATATTCAAAATAAGTGTATAAGAGAAAGTAAATGAACATTAAATTATGGAAGTATTCATGAGCTTGAAGAAGAATGAAGATAATATGGCAATGATGCTATCACTAAGGCTTCAGGACGTGCAACCATTAAATTGTGTTACACAAGAGTAGAAAAACTTGAGCTTGTAAGCCTAAAGTTGTATTGCACACTTGAATGTGAAGAAAAGGGAAGTAGATATGATATTGCCACCATCTCTAAAAACTTATTGGCATATGAAACATTAATTAAATGGTGAAGGCACTCTTGCACATAATCACACACTTTTCTGCCTCTCCCCGTGATGCCACAAACACTGGTGAAGTGGACCCTGCTGAACAACGGATCGGAAATTGCAGGTAGGGTCGGGCATCAGGTGGTGCTGGAACAAGGGCGCACACAGGAGTCCGTGGAATGACAGTACGTCCCAAGTTGCAGGAACTGGGGCACTCACAGGAATCTGCCAGAGAAAAAAGGGATTTTGCAGGTGAACTCGGACATCAGCTGGGTAGAGGAATCAAGGACGCTCGCAGAGGTCCGTAGAATGCCAGGGGAGCTGCAATGCTGCGTAGTCTGCCGGCGTGTTGAAGTGACATAGAAATGTCAGATCAAAAGATTAGAATGTGTTTTCAAAAAAAGGTATAGAGCATCCTGCCCTTTTAAGGCACTTAGGAACAAATCAATGGCATCATAGAGTGAGGAGGCCCTTACGGAACAAAAAATAACTTTTATAGAGTTGGCAGCAACCTTTGCTGTTTGTGTTTACATCCCGATTGAGGAGAAAATCCTGTCTTGGCGTGAGGTTCCGTAGCGGCAACACCTTTTGGCGTGAAATGATTTGAATTCTGGTCGCCGTGGTTACAACTGTTAACCCGGCACCGAAATCTTGGCAAGCTAAAGATGCCAGATCTTTCAACCCAGTGTTCCACATCTGTTTTGCTCCTCCAAACATATGATACGCCTGTTTTCTCTTGCCGGTGATGCTCCGATAACATTGTTTTGATCACCATCTTGAAAATTTCTTGGATTTCACTTAAAAATATAGTTAAAATCACAAAACATGCACATCATTAATAATAGGAACATTTACATATTTTAATTAAACATCATTAATTACCCTGGGTGAGAAAAAGAGAACATAATGTTTACAAAACTTGTATGTTACATCATTTTTACCTGATTGCTTATAAAACAGTTTTATTTGCGGTATTAGGAAGGGGAATTTCCAGCCTGTGTAACATTTACTAGGAAAAGGTGTATTTAAAAATGATCACAAAGTCCTGTTAGGCAGGTAAACAATTATTTACAATAATCTTTACTTGATCTGAGCGACATTGTTTTGATCACCATCTTGAAAATTTCTTGGATTTCACTTAAAAATATAATTGAAATCACAAAACATGCACATCATTAATAATAGGAACATTTACATATTGTTATTTAAACTTCATTAATTACCCTGGGTGAGAAAAAGAGAACATAACGTTTACAAAACTTGTATGTTACATCGTGTTTACCTGATTGCTTATAACGCAGTTTTATTTACGGTATTGGGAAGGGGAATTTCCAGCTGCTGTAACATTTACTGGGAAAAGGTGTATTTAAAAATGATCACAAAGTCCTGTTAGGCAGGTAAACAATTATTTATATTAAAGTTAAGTTTATTTACACCTTATCAAGGTCCGGCCGACTAATCGGTTGCTCATGTCCCTGTTGACGAGCCGGTCGGTCTGGGTCTTCAACACCTTATCAAGGCTTAAATAATCATTATTTGATCTGAGCAATTACTACAGAAAATGATATTGAGTTAAATACATTTATATAAGTTAAAGATTGCTCAGTTTTAAGTACGCTAAAGGTAAACAAACTTAAGAATCAATAAGAGTTATTAGTTTAGAAGTTTAATATTCATTAAAAGGTGAGTTATTTTAGTTTAGTCATTATTTAGTTAAGAGTTACTTGTTTACCTTTCATTTAAAAGTTAGAATTAAGATTATGATATATTTACAGTTGGAAACATTGTAAAATATTTATCTTAAATTAGATTGAAATTATTTATTACTGCTTTAGGAGCATACTAATTTAACTTCCTCAAAAATCACCATAACGACTGTTACTATATGTGCATGATGTACATCAAGATAAGTTGATGTACTACATTCGCAGCCATCATTACTATATGTATATAAATTACAACATGTAAAGTTATATAACTTTCTACCCAGAGGTTTATCATATTTAAAAGCCACTGTTAACTTCAAATCATTAACAGGCAAAGTATGTGCAAAAAGTTTTAATATCCTATTAAATGGAATAAAATCGTATCGTTTATTAATGTATCCTATGGTTAGATATTCGTTAAATGGCTTTTTTATTTTAACATCCTCTAAATCTATACCATATATCTTGGCTCTTAATTTGATATAATCCAACATTATAGTCATGAATTTAGACCTATCGTCTTCTGTTCTTTCTACATATATTTTTTTGTAATGACTCCAAACCCTATTCAAAAATTTCACTCTAACTCTATAAACTATGTTCTTTAACTATGACTCGTGAACATCATATCCAGCATCTATATCACTCAAAACCTTATTAATATTTTCTACTGTTTTTTTTAAACTCGTTTTTCCCGTGTTTTCTCTTCGTTGTTTATGACTACTTCTCTTCCTTAAGCTCAACCATACTGTCTGATTTCTTATTAGCATAATATTCCTTGTTATAATTATTATCATACAAAATAGTATTTAGACCATACGGATAAACAGATCTTCGTTGTGCTATAAGTCTATTTTTCCACCATAATCTCAATTTGGTATCTACCATGATATCCAAAATAGTTACTTTCATTGCTTCTACTCCGTGCTTTGCAAAGTGTTTTATTTTCAAAGACATTTCGCTATTGTAATTATTAATACATCTATATATCATGCTTCAGTGTAAATTAATCCTTATATTTAGACAGTTTTTTGTCTGTCCTATATACCCCTTTCTAGAAATATTATATGCAATAGAGTACACGCATTGATAAGTTCATCATGCCCTTTTCACCATTCTTCATGCCCTTTCATTCAGGTCCCATAATAAACTAATGTTTGAAATCCAAGACAAAGTGGTTACTTTTAAAAATTGGGTACAAGACCTATTGGCAGTTTTTATCGCCATTTAAATTCAAAATCACAAAAATACACAATATTTCAGACTCTCCATATAACTCTTTCCAATGGACCAACCCGATATTCATTGATGTTAAATTACTTTCCCATATAAAGTTTCCTATACTTGCACCTTGAAGTAAATAATAAATGCTCGTCCGGTTATCCATAAAACCTCTGTGATCATGTTTATACAATTTATGTTTCTTCTAAATCGTGTTGAAAAATGTATTATAATAACATGACTACCAAATATAGCGTCGGCTATGAACTAACAAAGTGAACATAACATATGAACTAACCTGTGTGTAGCCATATAAAGCTACCTGATTTATAATTCATAATTTCACTCTACCCGTGCCACTCTCTGCATATTACAATATCACTGCTAAGCAATATATGAATAGTCGTATGTTGTTTTTACTCCAAAAAAATCTCTTTTTAGTCATCATCACTGCTAAACTATTATAATTGGATAGAAATCTTATCAGAAAATCTGGTGGATAACCCTCTTTGATTGCCTCTTTCAGAAAGCGGTGATCACAAATGTATCTATCATTATTAGTAGAATTCAACAACTTGTGGTGTGTCATTTGTTTTATAATCAGATTTCTGAATATGTCTCTGTGTAAACAAGTTGTCCATGACATTAAATATTTAATATCAAATTTAAAGGTACATTCGATAACTCTGTGATGTCATAGGTCTCATTATAGTGAGTCCAAAAAATCTAAACTTCGATCTTCATGCTGTTTCTATTAAATTTAAACATGTAGGATAAAAATCAAACTTCATTGTATAATTACAATCCTCAAATCCGCATAGGAGATCGTCCACATATCGAAGGAATAATATCTCATTTAAAATATGTGGGATCAAAATTACAAATAGAAGCGCGATATAGATAAATAATTTATTTAAACAATATATGTTTGTTTATCTATATCGTACTTCTATTTGTAATTTTGACCCTGTCCAAGTTTTAAGTTATGCTTGGCAACTCGTTCTTGATTCCATATGAATCAAACCTTCATAAAGTTACCTCTAATTTATGAATATTTAATTATGTATATTGATGTTTAACAGTGGTGTAGTCATAAAAAAAAAGGTGGGTGGACGCTCTTTTTTTGAAGAATTTTAGCCAATACTGTATAATTTCTGTGATTGACATAGGGCTGGGAAGTATCGCGATACAAGTATCACCCATATAAAATGTCTTGAGTAATGACCCTAGTCTCTAAATGTATCATGGATTTTGTATTAAGATACTTTTTCAATTGTAACCAGTTTTTTTTTGTTTTTTTTTCTTTTTTTACTTTCCAACTCGAACTCTTAACATGTTGATAAAATCAAAAGAATAATAATTATTGTAATTTTATTTAGTTATTTATTAAAAACCAAAAATTGTGCTGCAAAGCATATGATTCTCAGTTCAAGAAAGAAAAATCAATTAAGATTCTTGCATTTTGAAATGAAATTATCTCAAAGAACTTTCCATAGAGATACTTTTTCACAAATGCCTTTATCCTTTTCAACTCTTCTTGATTCTGTGTCCGTTGCCATTCTGTGATTCTGGGAATTCCAAACTTCTATAGACAGTTGAGGTTGCCATCTAGTAATTGGCGGGCCGTTTATGTGGATCATTAGTAGATTTGAAATAGAAATAATTAAGAGGCTTGAACGTTCATCCGAAGCGATGATGTTCATCTGGCTAAATGAGCATTCACACTCAGCTGTCCCAGGTGGAATAGTGTCGATGCACACTTCTAAGGGCAAGATATCAAGAGGTAACATCTCTCTATTATCAATATATTCTCTCATCGCATTGATAATTGTACGATGGTCAAGATTAAAATGGGAGTATAGCATACACGTTTTATTTCTTTCTCCCCATGACGAATATCCGGATTTGTTGGCTATGTGCTGGTATCGAGGATTGTTAAATCGTATAATAAGGCCACTTCGGATGGTTCATTTAACAATCATTCATTCAAATTGTCTACGAGGCTTTATAGGAACTGACCAGGGTTGATAATTGCAAGTTTTGGGTATCTTGTCAATTCAATGTTTTCAAAAACTCCTTCTTTTTCAGCTTTTAAGGCAATTTCATATTTATCCCCTACTGAAGTTTTGAAAGATTCTAAAACCCGAATTGTTCATTTTATTAAGGGTGAGTGTCAGTAAATTTTCTGCCCTATCCGCGCTTTGTTAACTTTTGCGGCACACATATTTCGCCGAAATTCTGCTCAAACAGTTGCGAAATATTTTCTGAAAGATAAAATGCAATGCTTAGATTATATTAAAACTAAATTTAACGCCCCAAAAAACATAGACTATATTTTTTATTGTAATCCAAAATATTTTTGGTGCTGCCATCTGTTGTCGTAATTTAATTCATACCGATTATTTTTATTTTTTAATGAACATTTTTAAATATGTATTCCTTCTAATACAGTGTTAAATACAACAACAGATCGTATATAATAATGCCACAATCACGGAAAGGTAATTTATCATTCTATAAATGTGATAAAGGATCTGAATGTACATCACTGAGGACTGCAGTTTTGTCTTCAAGTTCCTTTGTCTTCAAGTCCAAGTTCAATTACGTTTCCGTGATTATGGCATTATATATGATCTGTTGTTGTATTTAATAGCGTATTAGAAGGAATAGACATTTAAAAATGTTCATTAAAAAATAAAATAATCGGTATGAATTAAATTACGACAACAGATGGCAGCACCAAAAATATTTTAAATTAAAATAAAACATATATTCTATGTTTTATTGGGTATTAAATTCAGTTTTAATATAATCTAAGCATAGCATTTTATCTATAAGAAAATATTTCGCAACTGTTTGAGCAGAATTTCGGCGAAATATGTGTGCCTCGAAAGTTAACAAAGCGCGGATAGGGCAAAAAATTTACTGACGCTCACCCTTAAAGTGTTTGCCTTCAAAAGGGTTATATTTCATGCCTGTAATTGTAGAGACAAGTTTGATAATTCACTTAGAGTATCATGCATAAGGCTTGAATTTCTTAAAAATTCCGAGCTGCCAAGGTGTCGAGCAAGCCCTTTAAATTTTGCCTACTCAATGGAATTTCGATTGATATCCAATGAAGCTTGAACAAAATGGGCATATAATGAACTATGTGAATCCCAGACAGCCCGCACAGTTTTAAAACTGCTCGCTACCCATCTTGTGCTCAAAATGCGACCTATTTTTAACATTTGAAGGCCCAACTCTTTTGAAATACTGGATAACTGGCATTGGTTTTTCGCAGATTGACTGTACACGTTATGAATTTCTTCCATAAAGGCTTTAAAAGGATTTATAGCTGTAACACTATTGACAATATCGCCAACTGCAAGTTCCAATCGATGATTCATGCAGTGCCAAGAAAGTATTGAAGGGTACAGTTTCTTCAACCTTGAAGCAACTCCAGATTTTTTCCCCAACATCACGCTTGCTCCATCCGAAATTAATGAGAGTTAACTTTTGCCGAAATGCAAAGAAAAATATAGCAGCTATAAAATGTTATTCAGGGATTGATATTTCTAAATACTTAACCTAAACAATAAACTTGTCATTTTCTCGGGAAAACCCGACTTTTTTTTTTCATCTCCATGGAAATGTACACATCTTCAATATTTTAAAAAAACATTGATGTTATTCCAACATCAAAATCATTTTCAATTAAATCCTATTATTTGGATAAAAATGGCTATTTTGGACCGAAAATTGACCCTAGCAAAAAGTTCCATTGCAGTATATTTATAGGGTTTTAACGTGTTAAATTTATTAATTAGTAATTTATAAAAGACAGTTTAGCAATATCGCGGAATTTTTTATTTAAACACGATCGCCGGTATATTTCGTTTCATTTTTAAATATTTTCCATTTTTTCAATCTGTTCCCATCCACTAATATTTTGATATTTTTTGTGCTTTTTATGCTAGGATATTATCTTTTAAACATATTGTTGATGAAATTGAGATATATGTTTAGTATAAAGAAATTAAATTTTTTTTTTATTTATTCAGGCATTTAGAATTATAAGGCTTATTAGAAATACATTTGAAGAGCATAAATTAGAATTTGATATAATTTGCACCCGTAGTTGAATCTCTCATTTCAATTAAAAATAAACATCCTTCTCATCTTAATTTTATTAAAAGTACTTTAAAATATTTTGAAACATATGAACAAAAGTGGTTCTGCTAAAATATTAGATGGATATGGTGAAGGCCCACTTTAGTTGAAATGTTCCAAAAAAAGACTTCTAATAACTACCCTGAATAATCAACTTTTTTCAGACATTTTTTCTTTCAAAAATTTTCTTAATCACTAAATTTGATACTGTAATGCATTTTAGTTAATCAAGTATATATTTTCATATGGATTGTAAAAAATCTTTATTTAATACATGTTTTTAAAATGAATTATAATTTTCTATAACATTTTAGATCATTCCAGTAAGTTTTAGAAAAAGTGTTCCGAATTACGTAAAAACCCCTTATCCAAAATGCCTGAAGTCCCAAGCAGACCGGATGCATGTTCCGAAAACGTACCCGCTATACCCCCTGTTGTGAGGCCAATTCTTCGCTATTGGCTAAGTTAAATGACGTCATGGGCGGAGCCTAGTATACAGTTTGACAGTCGAGATTATACGTGTTTACATTTTCCTTAGATACATTTCGTCATGTATTTTATTTAATACACACATATTTATTTGCTTTTGATATGATTTTAAACTAAAGAATTAAATAAATATTATTATTATTACTACTTGATCAATGATAAAAATGCTTCATTTACGGGAAAAAAATTATATACAGCATACAGTTTAAAATGCTTGTGTTATATGTATTATGTTTATTACAGGCACCTTATGCCCATTTTATATTGTATTCCTTACGTGAATCGCAACGTTTTTAATCCTATTTTCATTGAGGACTTATAACACTTGAGGCAATTTGTTTTATTTTATTAATGTTTTAACTACAAGAAAGCAAGTTACCTATCCAAAACAAAATATATAACCATTTAAATGTGGGTTACCATAACCTTTTTTGAAGTCGGTTTCAAATATTTATGCAAGTTTGTAAATAAAACTAAGTGTTTGATTTAAAAGAAATAGCCATACAGTGGAATATTTTGGGCAAAAAATGTGGAAATTTTTTTTAAAAATGAATCTAAAATTAATAAAAATGCAGGCTTACAATGTAATCCTGGGTAAAATATTTAGTGTAGAGGGTGGGTAATCCATCCCACTCTATATACCCAGTGATGTGCTAATAATTTTCTATGCTAAAAATTTTTAATAACTGATATGCTTCGAAAATTATATATATCAATTGTTTGCTGTTCCCATTAAATTCTAAACAAATAGATATGCATATCGGTTTCTTTACCATTTGAATAGGTGTGAGCAATGCTAATGCTGTGCCACTGTCACTAACCGAAAGAAAACAAAGTGGCAAAACGAAAAGAATGACATACCTATATTTTTATAGAACTGTGTCAATGGATTTACAATTAAAGTACTTCAATACACCTTTATCTGGAGTTTTACACACATTAACAATTACAATATGATTTGTGTCTTGATTTAGTGTAATTAAAAAAAATTCGAATAGATCTTTCCTGTAGTTGGGAGGGGGGGGAGGTCTTTAACCAGGTAAGTCCATCAGTCACAACCAGTGCATACTTTTAAATATATAAGTTAATTTCTTGGCATTCTTTATTAAACTTTTATTTACTTCAAACATTTTCAATGTAGCATCTGATACTTGAACATTGAAAATTTTGACAATCAGTATGTACATACCTTTTGAGAATATAAATTTGTAATACTTTCTTAAAGAATCTGATTTGTCACCTAATTTTTTTATGCCTGGTTTCTTTACAGAAGTATTAAAAAGTTATATACCATTAGAATAGATGCTATGGATTTGAATTGATATCACCAGAAATAAACAAGTTGGTTGAGATTTGCACTCTAACTTAGTGTGTTACCTGAAGAATTTGACTTTCAGAGGAATAGTTTTTTTTTTACATTAATTTAAATTTCATGTTAACTACTTTATATGTAACAAATAAATATATAATAGAATATATAATAGGCACTGATAGTGCGTAGCCTGAGGTTCGTACTAACTGATATTTCACATAAAGTGGTTTCAACTTTTTTTAGATGGCAAAACCCTCATATAATTCCATATTTTAATATCAGAACACTGTAAATTGATATTTTGTCTCTATGATAACCATCTACGTAATATATGTACACGTAATAGGTGAATGGAAACAAATATGAGTAAATTGATACAGCTTTCCGAGTACATTCAAGTTAGTTTTAAATGCCTGAAATATAGCTAAAATACTTGTTCATCAAAGATGTTATGTGAAATATATTAGCTGCAGCCCCAATTTCAACTTCAAAATAGATCTGCTATTTATCTTGCTCATATTTGTTTCTCCAGTCATAATATTTTTTGTGAAAATAGCTTGATAAAACTGTTTTGCTCTTATAGTTTTGCAACATTCTAATATATCAATTTGTGAATAGGATATAATGGAGAAGACACTCCTATTGCAGATACTAGCATCCATGGACTTCTATGGGAACTAACATTTTCAGTTCTTTCACGTGGCCGGCTCAAAATTCATATACAATTTAGCTCAGGCCACATGAAGCTGCAAAGGCAAAGTTTATAAACACAAAGCCCATCTATAAGAGGCATTCTAAGAAATAGGGGTGATATTCCTATAACAGATACCAGCATGAGCATTCTTGGACTGGTTTCATGCTTATTATGCTTCATCAATATAGAATATCTGATATCTATAATGGTAACAAGAAACTTAATGTAGATCCAGGTATGGGTCATTGTGGCAACCTACCCTGGCGATAAATATCGGATGCTTGGTGATTCATCCTCAGGGGCCGCTATAATAAGGAAGTACCCTTGATTTTTTTAAATTATAGATATATATATTTAAGAAATATTTTTTGTCTCTATCCACCAATAGCATTACCAAGTAGGGAAATATTCCCTAGAAACCCATTTAAGTTCAGAGAAATGATATTTAGCGAAATGAGAAGCAAACTGTTTGGTTACCAATTCAATCCCCCCCCCCCTCCTCTTCCTCAAAAAAAGAATTGCCTGGGGACACTACGCTACTGTTACACACATAATACTAACGTTAAAGTAAAATATTGTAATAGGATCAAATATTTGAACTATCAATGAATTTACATGTTTTTGTTTTAAATATTCTTATTTTCGAATTGAATGCTTTTGAGATAAGCATGTGTACGTTTGTAATCACTGATATCTCACAAATGATTCAAAAGTTAGTACTAATTTTCTATTACTCAATTGAATGTATCTTTAGGTAATGAAATATAGATAGTTATATTATAATTTCAATATTTGTATAAAATTCATAATTTGTTGTCAAATCAAAACAAATTTTAATTTTATTTACATAAAAATGTTTCAAATATTTTATCAAATCTTATATAGTCTAATTTTCCATTCTAATCAGTGAATATTAAATTTCAAATATTTGAAATACAGTACATACATCATTTATATGCATTTCTACATAGCTCGTCAAACATTCCTATCCAGTGACATTAATTTCAATTACATATTTTCACAGGTATATGCTTTACTTCACTGGTCCCTAGAGTAGTGTATAAATAGTGCTTTACTATAGTTAAAAATATGCATTTTCTATTTAACAGTACAATTTGTTTGAATAACTTTAACTGCATAATAATGTTGCATGATATTAACTAATTTCAATTTATAACATGTTTATAAAGAAGGAGTTTATCCAACAGATATTTTAAATCAACTTACTGAATGCTGTTTTTGAAAATAATAGACAGTAGTTACTAATTTAATTTTATATGAAGATGGATTTGATATCCTAGGATGCATGAATAGATGCAAATTGACTTACCTAGTTAATACTGATGTTATCTGATTTATCCTGATGTAATGAGATATAATGAAGCTGAAAATACATATACGAGTTAAAAGTTTGACTAGTTATCACTGCATCCAACCGATGCTAAAGTATTTCGGTAACATTAGATAGTAATATATTATCTAAATCGAATTATAGTTGTTGACGAGTAATAAAGATATTGAAATTAATATTTGTTTCAAATAAATAATTTTGAGTTTAGAAATTAATAGTATTTTGACTAAATGTTTCAAACTGAAATTATTCAAGAGATTGAAGAATAAAACTTCAGGTTTTATATTTCAGATGTGTTATGCAGAATAGCAAGTGTAAAGAGGTTTTTAACTGAATTAACGTTGAGATAAATTCGAAATGTTCTGAAAAATTTGAATGATGTATCAATACATGCCTTTTAAATTTGAATATCGAAATTTTGTATATTCAAAATTCAAAGTGTAGGATAATACACATGTAATTGTTATTAAACATTTCCAAAGTTTAAATATTGGTTGTTAAATTTTAAACATAATTTGAAATAAACATGTTTAAGAGTTAAAATGTCCGTCGAAATCAGTAGGTCATAAGAAACAACAACAACAACAGAGTTAAAATGTAAATAATTTTAACTCGAACACCAAATGAATTTTAAACTCACAATAAATGTATATTATGTTAGTGTGAACTGTGAAGAATGATAGCATTTGAAACCATTATCTTGTATAATAGCTTACTGGCGGTTAAAAATTTGGCAGCTCACTACAGGGTACAGACAAGGCCGTACCCAGAAATTTAATTTGGGGGTGGGGGTGGGGGGGTGTCAGAGAAATCATGTCCCACACTTTACGTACGTACATGCGTATGTACACACATAAAAAGTTATTTCGCACTTAGAAAAAGAAGTTACGAAAAAAAGTGTTTTAAATATTTTTGAATTTAATTTTTTTAATAATATACAATATTATAAAATAATATTTACATATCTTTTATAGTTACCTTTTAGTAGTCAAACGAAAAGAAAATAAGTAGATAAGCAATCGAAATATTGATAAAAAATAAAAATATGCAATTACATAATGCAAATGAAATATCTGGAATAAAAAAAAATGAAATTTCTAAATGTCTGATGACTTTAACAAACTTATGAAAAATATTCAAAACTCACTCAAAGGACAAAGTTTAGTTTTCTTGCTTTTTTTAAAGCAAACACATTTATCACATCTTCATTGTCAATTTCAATGTCACTATAAACTGGCATCAATGCCAGTCCATTTAGTCTTTCTTGACTTGTTGAATTTCGAAAGTAAGTTTTAATCCTTTTCAATGTCGAAAATATTCTTTCAGAGGTGCAAGTGGTTACAGGGAGGGTGCATAAAATTTTTAATAAACAAAAAATATTGGGGAAAAAATCTGCACTGCATTCATTCAAAGCTGTAATGGCACACTTAGGTCTATCAACACTCATTTCTTTCTTCCATTTCTTTCTCCACATTTCGTATTCCAGTTCTAAAGTGTCCCACTGCAACCTGTTTTTGTACAATTGTAACGCTTCTACATTGAACACTGTGTTTTCATCGCAACAAACAGATGGTATTAGCTGATCTAATGTAATTAACGTGGCTTTATGATTGGAAAATCTGTTATTTATTTGATTAACAAAATCATCAAAAAATGGAATAGCTATTGCAATTCGAAAATAAGTTTCAGAATTCGATGTACAAATATTTGCTCGGTATTTTTGCTTCGATGCTGTTCATTGAATTTTTTCTTCGTTTACAGAGTGCAACAAATGTTCAGCACATTTGTAAATGTTTAAAAACCTCGATTCTATATTTGCCCTTATGTCAGCAAAAGTTTCTTGCAGTAAGTCTACATGCTGCATAGCTCCAGATAAATCACACTGCGGAGATTGTAACATTTTGCACACAGGCAGAGTGTATGAAAATAGCATAGATAAGCAGCACAAACTGATCACAAATTCGCTTGATAAAATAGATTTTAGCAACAATGATGCTTTCAAAGACGTATCTACATCAGGATTGAAGCTTAAATCTTCTAAAGTTTCTACAATAGCTTTGTAGATTTCTTTGAATTTTAGAAGACTATCGTGGTTTTCTACCCATCTTGTTTCGCACATAGCTGTTAAAGTTTTCCATTTTGTTTCAGGAAAGTTAGATTCAATGTTTTCTTTTAAACACCCTGTTCTTTTAGATGAAGATTTTTAAAAAATTCCCACGGCTTTAACAGTGCCAATGCAATTTCTTATTCTAACAACTTCGCATGAATGGCAGAGTGCTAAGTTCAGGAAATGAGAACTACAATGAACATAGAGTGCTTCTGGAAAATGTTCTCTTATTCGAACTTGCACGCCTTTAAAACTTCCTTCCATTGAAGAAGCTCACTTTCTTTCACTCATGAATATTTCATGCTGACCAGGTAGAAATTAGATGTCTGAAGTTTCGCGGCGGTCATTGGCGACTGTAAATTTCAAACAATTCGTCACCCTAAGCTTGCGACGTGGAAACAGCACGAAACTCGCTTTCCTAATATTTTTTTTTGTACACAATTTTTTACCCAGAGAATATAATGTAATATTTTGTATATTTTGTAATTTAATATTTCTTCAGGGAGAGGGGGGCCTCCCCTGAAGATGTATACAGATCAAACTTCAGAGTATTTCATAAACATTAGATAATGGCTATTAGTGTTTGCTTTCTTCAGAATGTTACTTAATATCAATAAAATCTCAAAATCAACACCCATACAATTGAAATGAAACTTCATATATATGCTATTTAAATTACAACTTGGTATATACATAAAGAATATATATTAATTTTATTAGTAATTTCATTAATTTGTATAACATCTTTTCACTCTTATACTATAGCACACTACTGTGATAAACAAATTAACTATGAATCAGATTAAAAAATATATTGCTATCTTCTACACAAATTTAATTAGCCTAGAAGGAAATAAATCAAAGTTTCTCCTTTAATTTAACTGATACAACAATAAAAACATCTGACCACTTAAGATATTTAAACAGGCCAGGTGAAATATTGCAGTACAAGTTTTGATATATTCATATTTGGTCGGCGATCTTCAATCTAAAATTAGGTACTATAAAAAATAAGTTAGAAAATCATTCAATCGGATTATTACAGATGTATAAGGTATAACGTTCCAGTGTCAACATTTTACTCGCAAAAATTGTAATAAATATATCATATACTACTTACCTAAATTTAAGACATTTTTGTAGTTTTACGAACTTATATTGTCACACAAATGTTATATCTTTGCACTATTTCTTTTTATCACAATTTTCTTCCCGATTTAATAACAAACATTTTTTTCCATGTATACTCTCGAAGACGACAACTTCAAAGCGTATACTAGGCTCCGCCCATGACGTCATTTAACTTAGCCAATAGCGAAGAATCGGCCTCACAGCAGGGGGTATAGCGGGTACGTTTTCAGAACATGCAGACCGGATAATAGATCCTGTACTGTATCACTTTTCTTCGGAGCAGCCTATTTCGTTTCTCCACCTTCCTTTTAGCCTTCATGATACACATACACACATACACACAAACACACACACATACACACATATATATATATATATATATATATATATATATATATATATATATATATATATATATATATATATACAGGGTGTCCCAAAAAGATTAAAACACGCTTTAATTCTTTACGTATTGGCGATAAATAGGCAATGCAAATTGCAAAAATGTTGAAAGTAAGGTAGGAAATAAGACTACGTTAATGAAATAGTTCTCCCATTAATTTTCAAAAAGTGATACTTTTTAAATTTTTATACGACTCCCTTAGACAAATTTGGTCAATCAGAAATTTTTTATTTTTAATACAACAAGATCAGTAAAAAAAACTGCATGTCTGTATCTTTAAAATTGAGCAAGTTATATTTAATTGAAAATTGAACATTGTGAATGTGGACCATATATCAAATTAGAAATGTAAATTTATGACATATCACAAAAAAGATAAAACTGGATGATAATGCATAGGATACTCAACCGCGTAATGAGTACCACTTCTTTATATGATCTCTGTGTAATGCTTAATTTAGATGCATTTGTGATAAAAAATACTGACACTAACATATTTTTGATCTAAACAATTTCCATTGTCAATGTTTATGATCCCTATTTTCACTGATGAAACAGCCTTTCACTTGGTATGGAAAAGTAGCATAAGTCAGATTTTTTCCTTCGTCATAATTCAGTTAATTTTAAAGATACAGATATGCAGGTTTTTTAATGATCTTGTTGCATTAAAAATAAAAACTTTTCTGATTGACCAAATTTGTCTAAGGGGGCATATAAAAATTTAAAAATTAATTAAGAAATTAATGGGAGGACTACTTCATTAACATGATCTTATTTCCTACCTTATTTTCAACGTTTTTGCAATTTACATTGCCAACTTATCTCCAACAGGTAAAGAATTAAAGCGTGTTTCAATCTTACCTGCTAGAGATAAGTTAACAATGTAACACCCTGGACACCCAGGGGACACCCTGTGTATATATATATATATATACAGTACAACCTCAAAAATCCAGACATCCAAAATCCAGACGTTTTCCAAATTTTCAGGGTCCCCCCCCCCCCCCCTCCACGAAAAAGTCGTGGATTTAAAACAACAGGGTAAGATTATTTATATGGAATTATATTTTATAAGCAAATATCGTATTTTCTGGTTGACTCTCTGAACCCAGAAATGAAACGAAAGTTTAGATGGACGGCCTTAGAACGGCTGATAGTTGAAGAATGAATTACATTGTTAGCATTAATCCCTCCTCCCCCTTATTCAAGTCACAACTTCCGATGAATTATTTCGTGTAAAATATACATCGTTATTTAAATATGGAATTTTTATTATCAAAATTTCCTTTTCTCATTATTGAAAAAGACATTTTTCTGAAACAATGTAATTTTTAATATTAAACACTTTAAAACGTTATCATAACATTTTATCACAGATTGTTCAATTAAATTTAAAAATCCCGAGAATTCATATTAACACTCATGGAAATTTATTGTGTTTACTTCGTAGTATGAATTCCATTCTTCAATGTATTCTGTTTTGTCTTCAGAATCTCTTCCCTCTCCCGATATCTGATGATTTTTTCATTCTCGTCGAAAGTGTCAGCTTGAAATCGACTGTATATTTTGCCTTTTTTGTTTAGAAAGCCATATTTACATACTATAAATAGCAAATAAATAACTAAATAATATCATATCTCACAAAACCAAGCAACAAGGTCACACAGACCTCTCAAAGGCTTCGACTGCATTTACGATCAGGAACTAAGCAAATTCCTTTCTTCTCTTTCCCTGCCCCACAACGTCCCGGTGCTGCTGCAATCTAGTACAGTACAGGATCTATTATCCGGAATGCTTGGGACTTCAGGCATTCTGGATAAGGGGTTTTTCCGTAATTCGGAACACTTTTCCTAAAACTTTTTGGAATGCTCTCAAATGTCGTTATAGAAAATTATAATTCATTTTAAAAACATAAATGTATTAAAAAAAGCTTTTTTACAATCTATATGGGTTAACTAAAATGCAAATTACATGTAATTATAGTATCAAATTTAGTGATTAAGAAAAATTTTGAAAGAAAAAAATGTCTGAAAAAAGTTGATTATTCAGGGTAGTTATTAGAAGTCTTTTTTTTTTTTTTTAACATTTCAACTAAAGTGGGCTCTCACCCTATTCATCTAATATTTTGGCAGAAGCACCTTTGTTCATATGTTTCAAAATATTTTAAAGTACTTTTAATAAAATTAAGATGAGAAGGATGTTTATTTTTAATTGAAATGAGATATTCAACTATGGGTGCAAATATATCAAATTCTAATTTATGCTCTTCAAATGTGTCTCTAATAAGCCTTTATAATTCTAAATGCCTGAATAAATAAAAAAAAAATTAATTTCGTTATCCTAAACATATATCTTATTTTCACCAACAATATGTTTAAAAGATAATATCCTAGCATAAAAAGCACAAAAAATATAAAAATATTAGTGGATGGGAACAGATTGAAAAAATGGAAAATATTTAAAAATGAAATGAAATATACCGGCGATCGTGTTTAAATAAAAAAAATTTTGCGATATTTCTAAACTGTCTTCTATAAATTACTAATTAATAAATGTAACACGTTAAAACCCCATAAATATACTGCAATGGAACTTTTTGCTAGGGTCAATTTTCGGTCCAAAATAGCCATTTTGATCCAAATAATAGGATTTAATTGAAAATGATTTTGATCTTGGAACTCCATCAACGTTTTTTAAAATATTGAAGATGTGTATATTTCCACGAAGATGAAAAAAAAAAATGGATTTTCCCGAGAAAATGACAAGTTTATTGCTTAGGTTAAGTATTTAAAGAGATCAATCAGAAGGCCCTGAATGACATTTTATAGCTGCTATACTTTTCTCTGCATTTCGGCAAAAGTTAACTCTCATTAATTTCGGGAATTTCTTACTTAAACGTACTTTCTATCCTCTCGTAAATGCACTGATGACCATAGGCGCCGAGTTTTCAAAATCTCAGGGGGGGCACAATCCGATAAAGTTATACAACAGATTTACAAAGTCGATAAAGCTATAACAACTTACAAGACCTTCTTGAAAAAAGCAAGCAAATGTCTGTTAGATGACTACAATTGTTACGAGGGCATTATAAGCCCTACTTGAGGCCAAAAGATCAATATGCGCTCTTAACAACCGCCAAGAACGAACTGCCCAACGAACGACAGTAGTGGTTGTTAAGCGAGCATACTGTTATTTTGGTCTGAAAAAGGGGCTAATAATGCCATCTAAGTAACTGTAGTCACCTAACTGACATATATATGCTTTCCTCGAGGAAGTTTTCTAAGTTATTGTCTTACAAGCAGGAGTTTTGGAGTGAGATAATAGATTAAGTCACGGGGATTGTACTCAGAGGACCCGAGTTCGATTTCTGGTATTGTCTAAACTGTCCCCATGTACGAATACGTTAAATTTTTGGGTTTGAAAGTCCTTTCGAGCGGTTGGCAGTAAAGGAAAGAGGGTCGGTCCCTGTGGATGTCGCCCTCACTGGGTTCCAGTTTAAGCGGTTTAAACAGATATCTTACACCTTCGGGTAGGTCGGACGGCCTGGGTCGAAAGAACGAAATCAGCAGTTTTATTTATTGTACGATAAATATTTTTAATCTTTTTAGGCATACCCCACTCTATTATAACCACTCTATTATTACCATTTATAAAACATGAGCTTTTTGACTCCTGAACTCACTCCCTTTTTGACGTACCAGATGACATCGTCAACTGATTGCATTTTCTCCCTTCGAGGAGCAATTAAGTGTTGAAAGTGAAGGGGGGGGGGGCTACTAGTGCTTGTAGCGTTGCCACCGATAGAGGTAACGTTTGTAGTCCCCCTAGCAAGAATCCGTCACATTATACTTTTCAACATATTATTGATTACCCACACCAGACCCAGATATGGTCGGTGGGATATCTATAGAGATTTCCCGATGGGCCGGGGCCTTTGCATTTAATTTTTTCCATAATGCGTATGATGGTCCTAAAGGGGCGATCATGCCCTGTTTTTCTTGGGCCAATCTCGGAGCTAGTATCCGGGCCTGCACCACACCCACTGGGAGTAAAAATTATAAAGTTTCAAAACAATAAAATCAAAAACAGTAGTTATGGTATGTAACGAAACTTTAAGATTTCGTTACATATAAACTTATATGAATCTGGATGCCCATCCCATCATGTGAGCAAGATATGTAAAAATAAGTTTTATTAAGAAAACATAAACGTGTGGAAATGAAAGGCTTTTAGAGCACCAACAGGACTAGCGGCACTTTTTGCCAAATTGGGATTTTCCCATCAAATAACACTTAAATGTATGCAGCAATTTCTGGAAAAATCCTATTTTTGTTAAAATTATAGCATTGTCATGTTTCACCAATCCCTTTAAATGAAAGATCTAATATAGTTATATTATTTAATTAAAAAACACACATATCAGTATAATTTCATAGAATCCGATGCGCAGAGCCATTATAACATATATACTTACCAGTGTTGCTCTTAAATCAAAATTTGCATCTTTAATATAATATGTAGGTCTTTTAGCAGTTTGGGGATTTCTCACGCAAAAAGAAATTTTTGCTGTTTTAATTTAAATTTATGCATGAGAAATAAGTATGTTTATATTTAATTACAAATTGAACTCTAACCTTTATGAATAGCACAAATATATTGCGTTCTTTTTTTCATCATAGACCAAAATGAAACTTTTATTAAAAGAACCAAAGCATCACACTGCCTTCAACACCACAATCACAAACATCACTCATTTGAGATCACACCAGTTGAACATATGCCAAGTCCTGCTACAAAACGCAACCGTTTTTCCTAAGAGTCCGATATTTTCCATTTACTCATAATTTATAGTTCTAGCTTTCTGGTTGGTTTCAAATGACTTTGGGCGGTTGGCTGCTAAACGTCCGGCGCTCACCAAGAATAAAAATACCCGCGGGGTTTGCAGCTTCAAACGGAATGGATGCCACCTGTAAAGACGGCACTGTACTGGTATATAGAATCGAGGAGTAATTACAGATAAGATCTCTTTAGGTAGTCCAAATAAGTCACCTTTACTTTGTGGTTATCATTTATAGTTGTTACTGGAGGGAGACAACTATTTTTTGGAAATGACAATCCCATGACTGTAAATATTCTGTTTCTCTTTGAATTAGGTGGTCAGTCGTAAAAGTTTTGGTAACCAGATGTTTTTGTCATTAGTTAAAACATGTCTCCTGGGAGAAAAGAGGAGCTTGGTTTGTATGCGATATAGTTTACTGCTCTATGGTAAGGAAGTAGAGAAGAAAACTGAACTGAAATGTGACATTTACCTTGATAAGATTTTCTTTCAATTATTTTTATGTTTAAAAAATTTCCTTTTCTGGTATTTAGTAAAATATGAAATTAAAAAAAAATCTTGAAATTTCCCAGAGGGGGCAAAGCCCCCTCTGAAAAACCTCAGCGGGGGCTCGTGCCCCTGTGCCCCCCCCCGTAGTCGGCGCCTATGCTGATGACTCTCTTTTTTTTTCATCTTTTCCAATAAATGTTTATTAAATTGTGCAAAATAGTGTGAATTCTGCGCGGCACATCACGTTTGAAGAGCGTAGGATTTCTTTAGCGATATCGGGATATTTCTAGCGAAAAAGTTGGAATACTTTTACCCAAAATCAAAGTCCCAGAACAAAACGCAGAAAAGAAAATGTAACGAATACCTTTGTGCCTAGTGTGCTCTGCCCTATACACCCAGAAAAAAAATGAAACGCTATTAAAAAAGCAGCTTGCCGCGACTTGTCCGTAACTAACTCATGTATAGTATAATACAGGATATATAATAATCCTATCGAAACTAGTGAAGAATGGAATGACGCGTCTCGCCGTCAATGTGACGGTCTCGCCCATGCCGGATCGTCACCTCCGAGAGCTACTATCGGGGTGACGGCCGGATGCAGCCGCTTAGGAAATTTTTGGGGAAAGCGGTGCTACTTCGGATGTTTTCCGAAAAAGAGGAATTGTGGAATTTCTCAGAAAAAACAGCCGCTTAGGAAATTTTGACAGAAATATGTATCATATCCGTAAGTTATATATTGAAAATTAACGTATAATTAAATTTCTGATGAAGCTGGTGATAGAATAACTATGAGCCACGAAATTCTGGTTCCACAACTTCGTTGAAAATTTAAAACAGAGTGTTGCAGCTATAACAAACGTTAGATAGTAGTTGTAGGAATACAAGTAGCTGTAGAAGTGTTAAATGAGAACAGTTCCAGTTTAAATCAATATCACTTTTATTGAAGAGTGAATCCATTGTATTTGCTTACAGTATATATCATGAGAACAGGTAAGCAAAAACTAAAGCATACTATTTACAAAACATGAGCACTACAGCTCATATGAAGGTTTTTCAGTGTAAGTTCCATGCCTAGACACGTTTCTGGTTAACGTATTATTTACACAAGTAAGTGGAATAAAAAGCATTTCACACTTACGTGACCACGTGCACTTTCCGACGCCACCACTAGCTGGGCACACGCTATGGCAAAAACTTTAAACTTTCCGGATCAGCACTATAAAGTCCACAACACGGGAAACATGGTCTCCTTAACTGAGAACCATCAAAAACTACTAAGTTTAGTTTAAATATCCGCGTTCACCGATAAACACTTTATCGTGACTTTCGACAACATCGAAACATGACTTTACGAAGATCCGTCTGCCCGATCTAGATCCTTCTAGATCCTTCCATCGATCAGTATATCGATCGAATGACTAACCGGTCTAATGACCAAAGCGATCTCACTTAAAACAAAGCGATCTCCTTTAAAGCGATCTGACTTAAAACCATCCTCTGCGTGTGTGGACACTATTATGGAGCTCCTAGCACTGAGTGCTGCATCTCCGAGGTGTTAGCATATCAATTCAGAAATTCATTGCTCCAAAGGGGCGGGGTCAAATGGGGCCAATTGGCCAGAGTTGAATTTAATTGGCCAGAGGCCTGGATGTTTTCTATTGGTCTGATCATTTGAAGGTAGCAAAGTGAAGTGTAGCAAAAGATGTTTTGTAGTTATCTCAGATCTTAAGATCTTAAAATTAGAATTAATATATATTAATATATGTTAATACATATTTGATCTGTTACATGGATTGTCACGATTTTAATTTTTGAAAATATAACGAAAGCACAAGTCTCTATCCTCCCACCAAAAAAAAGGGGGCCACGATCTGATTTTTTTTTTTTTTTTTTTTTTTTTTTTTTTGATTTCAGACTCCATTAATGTTTGAAGTAATTCTTTAGTTATTATATGTGGTAGTAAACCTGACTTAAAACCAGAAAAGTGTCTAGCCTTTATATCCGAAGATGGGTGCGTTCCGGAACATAACCGTTGCCGGCAACGCCCTCTGGATATGCAAAACAGGATGCGTGAGCGGCGAGAAAGGTGATTTGCCTGATCAGCCAAGTTTTGTCCACATCGCGATTCGTTCACGAGAACGGGATAATCATTTTAAAAATGACGTCACGCTCCCGCGAAACGAGAATCGCGATGTAAACAAAACCAAGTTTCTAACAATCGGCCCCCTCATGCAAAAACACCAACTCTCGGCGCCCATGCTTTCATCCAACAAAAGGTTATTCTAAGAATCAAAATTCTTAGTATCCTAAAAACATAATGTATGCATACACAAAATTTTATACATTAAAGAAATTTATAACATTTAGAAAGTGAATAGCCTTTTCTCAAAATGGCAACAATCAAATGAGTACACTTATCTATTATGCAGATCATAAGCATTCTTTAAATTACATGTTTAAGGATAACATAGTCAAAGAAAACAGTATAACCATACTATTGCCCTTTCTTAAGTACTAGCTCATACTGAAGAAAGCTATTTCTTTACTATTTTGAAAATTAAAACAAACATTAAGTTTAAAATTTAAAAGTCTAAAGATATCAAAAATTTTAAGCTCTAGAAAAATTTTAGGTATAGTTATCAATTTTAACATTTAAGATTAAAAATTTAAGTCCAAACATCAAATTCAAGTTTTGTAGAAAATTTAATGTATAACTATGAAATTTAACATTTAAGATTAAAAATTTAAGTCTAAACATCAAATTCAAGTTTGTAGAAAATTTAATGTATAACTATGAAATTTAACATTTAAGATTAAAAATTTAAATCTAAACATCAAAATCAAATCGTAGAAAATTTAATGTATAACTATGAAATTTAACATTTAAGATTAAAAATTTAAGTCTAAACATCAAATTCAAGTTTGTAGAAAATTTAATGTATAACTATGAAATTTAACATTTAAGATTAAAAATTTAAGTCTAAACATCAAATTCAAGTTTGTAGAAAATTTAATGTATAATTATGAAATTTAACATTTAAGATTAAAAATTTAAGTTTTATTATCTTAGCCCATGACTAGTATACACACTAAATACCCAATACAATGGCAATGATAATAAAAGATACAGAAGGTAAATATACATATGAGATAAACACAGATAAAAAATTTTATGTTTCAATAATGTACATTCAGATAACATTTTATTCACATAAGCGAAAATGCATTATGCGTGTAGTAAAAATGGATATATATATTTTTTTTCAAGTGTAATGTGAGAAAAGTAACAGTTCATTGTCACATAACAATATATACTCAAGATACATTTCATTTGTATCAATGAGAGAGGAATAAATTATAAAATACCCTAACCATTTATACTTTGAAAATATGAAAAAAAAATTTAAAGTAAAATTTTTTATTTGAACAGTTAAATTTTATATTTTAAAGATATCATTACTAAATTTTAAAACTCTATCTTTAGTCATTGGCTTCGTGAAGTAATCTGCTACGTTATCCTTAGTATTAACAAAGTTAATTTTAAAAGACTCGTTTACAACTAAGTTCCTTAAAAAGTGATACTTTATATCTATGTGCTTAGTTCTATTATTCTCAATGGGGGAATTTGAAAAGTTTATTGCTGCCTGGTTGTCACAAAAAATTATACAATTATTTTTGTTAAATTTTAAACCTAGCATTTTACATTCCTCCAAAATGTTTTGCATCCATATCATTTCTTTAGCGACCTCTGCCAACGAAACATATTCAGCTTCCATCGTTGACAGACTAACACACTTGTGCTTAAATGTCCGCCAAGAAATTGGTACTTTATCAATCATGAACAACATACCACCAAGTGACACTCTGTCATCTCTATTGGCTGCAAAATCTGAGTCTGAGTAGCAGTTTAGTCTTAAATCACCAATATTTGACAAATTTAACATATACTCTCTGGTCTTTTCAACATATCCCATTAACTTTAATAATGCATCCCAATGCTTTATTCCTGGATTCTCCTGAAACTGAGATAGAATATTGACTGCATAGCATATGTCTGGTCTAGTTCTGCTAGACAGATAGGCTAGGCATCCAATCAAGCTTCTGTAAGGGAAACCCTGCATTTGTGTTAATTCACTATCATTCATTGGGCAATCAATCTTACTTAAGATGTTACCCTTTGTAATAGGTAGTGAGGAAATTGGATATTTGAACCTTTTAAACATCTGACAAACTTTGTCAATGTAATCACCTTGATGTATATAAAATTTGTCTTCAATCTCCTTAAATCCCACACCCAAAAGTCTTTTGACTTTTCCCAATTCTTTGATATCAAATTCTTTACTCAAAAGTGAAACTGTATGGTCTATATCATTTTGTTGTTTAGCAAACAAAATTATGTCGTCTACGTAAATCAGCATTAATACTTTATTCTGATATGTATAAGCACAGTTGCACCATTTAAATTTTAAAAAGTTTAATTTTTTCAAAGTGGTGTCAAGCTCTGTATACCATTCCCTTCCGCTTTGGTGAAGGCCATATATTGCTTTCTTAAGCAAACAAACATATTGAGGCTGATTTGGATCGACATATCCATGTGGTTGTTTCAAGAAAATTTTATCATTCAACTTTGCATAAAGATATGCGGACTTAATGTCCAGTTGAAAATGTTTCCATTTAAGCATGCAAACGAATATGGAGAAGAAAGCTCTGATTAAACTAAAATTAATCACAGGGCTAAACACTTCATCATATGAGTCCCCTTTTATCTGGGTATATCCTTGAGCTACTAGGCGAGCTTTGAATCGTTTAACATTTCCCCTTTCATCCTTCTTAATGGTATAAACCCATCTACTTCCTATAATTTTTTGTTGTGAGATGGGTGCAGGCACTAAGTCCCAGACACCCCTCTCTTGCATTGTAGCTATTTCATCATCCATGGCTTCTTGCCATTTATCGGACTGGGGAGATTCTATTGCCGATTTATAGCTCTTGGGTATCAAGATCTCAACATTGCTTGCTTCTGGTTTCCTTTTGATATCACTTACCCCCTTTTTCTCTCTAAAATTAAACAATTGCTGATCATAATGAATGTTAGCTTTTCCACAAAACTTTCTGACATCATTATGAGATCTCAGCCTTTTATTGTCACCTTTTACTGAGTAGTAAATATCCGTCCTACTCCCATCAGGCCTAGGTACTGCTTTCCGTATCCAGTCAATATCTGAGCAGGGTGTCAGACCAGAATCAGCAGGAGAGTCCTCATCCCCACTAGATTTACTAGTGTCACGGCTCTCACCTGCTTCTTCCTCTGACACTCCTCCTAAGCATTCTGATTCCGAGTCAATCGACTGAGTAACGTTCGATTTCCTCAAGGTGATTCCTTTAGGGTAATTAGGGCCCAGGACGCCTTCCGCTGCCACTCCTTCCTCAAACCTTACATTAGAAGTTTCCTCAACTTTCTTTTTACCCGCTATATAAATCCTATAGCCTTTGGTGCTTTCGGCATATCCGACCATTATTCCTATTTGGGCTCTCATATCCAACTTATTTCTAATTTGTTTGGCTGTGCCCACATAGGCTTTGCACCCGAAAACTTTGAGGTGAGCAACGGCTGGCTTCCTTCCATAATATAACTCGTGTGGAGTTTTGGTTTTGAACTTATGACATATTCTGTTCTTGGTGTGTGTAAAACACAAAATCGCTTCTACCCACATTCTGTTATCAACCTTGCTTTGATCAAGCATAGCTTTCACACAATCTAGTGCAGTCAGATTAAATCTTTCAGAAACCCCGTTCTGTTCGGGTGTATATGCATTTGACTTTTCCGATTTAATCCCCAATTTATTTAAGTATGCCTTGAACTGGTTGTGACAGAACTCCATACCATTGTCCGTACGGATACACAAAATCTTTTTGCCTAGCTGCCTTTCTTCCTTTACTTGGAATTCTTTAAATATCTTAAACACCTCTGATTTTTGTTTCATTATATAAACAAACACTTTCCGGCTGAAGTCGTCAGTGATTGTCAAAAAGTATCTGTTTCCGCCCATTGAAGCTGTAGGTAAGGGACCACACACATCCATATGGAGTAATTGTAAAGGTTTAGTGGACCTTATCCTACCAATTGGCTTAAAAGAAATTCTCTTAGACTTTGCTAACTTACAGTGTGTACAGTTAATTTTTGCATATTTTAGTCTAGGGAGTCCATTAGCCGCGGAAACTTTACTTGTCTGATATAAATAATCAGAGTTAATGTGGCAATATCTCCTATGCCAGAGTTCCGTTTTATTCAAAACCTCAGAAACCGCACAACTTGGTTTCTCATTAACCTTTTCTTTTGACCTCGACTTCACCTCAGAGTTACGTTTACTTTTATTTATTCTAGGCAAATTTTTCATTTTGTCAATACTGTTTTTCTTATTTAGGGGTTTTCTATCTTTCTTAGAATTTTTATCCCTACCCTGATCCTTTCCTTTAGTTTTACGGTCTTCAATATTGTTATTTGCAGTCTGAACTTCGTATTGAGGTTTAAAAAAATATAACCCTTCTTTTCGCTTAGCATAGAAGAATTTTTCTCCCTTTGGAGTGTAAAACCACAATACCCCATTAGCCCCTTTAAAAGTATACCCCTGTTCCTCAAGAACAGATGCGGCTAATAAGTTTCGTCTTAACTTAGGCGAAAACATTACATCAGACAAAACAATATTACTTCTTATGTTCTGAAACTGAACATACATTTTGACCGTACCGATAGCCTCAACTGGGCTCTCAATATCACCCACTGCTAGCGACATAGATGCACCTTTGCTTTCCTTAAATTTTGAGAATAAATTAATATCATTGCAAAAGTGCCGCGTAGCAGCGGTGTCAATTACCCAGCTGAGTCTATCGCTAGGATCCTGCACAGTATTAGCTTCAACTCTAGCAGATGAATACAATTCAATTATATTTGAGCTAGACTTAAGAATAGGGCAATTATTTTTTAGATGACCAGCCTTATTACAAAAATAACATGGTCCTATGACCCTTTTAACTGGTTTAACACTTTTAAACACTTTGTTATTTTTACACTTTACATTTACATTACTCTGAGACAAGAATACAGATGAATTTTGACTTACATTGTTTCTATCACTACGGAGTTGCCGGATACGTCCTTCTTCCGCAGACAATTCATGTTGGATTTTCTCCAAAGTGAAATCTTTGTCCTCCCATCTGTAGATTAGCTGAACTATTCCCTGGAAGTCATCAGAGAGGTATCTTATGGCCTGGAATGCCACATAGACGCTTTCCACCGGGTGCTTGACGTCCTTCAATTTGGCGACCGCCTTCTTCAAACGCGTACAGAAGATATCCACCGGTTCATCTGGCTCCGGACGTAGGCTGAAGAACTCATCCAGTAAACGCACCAGGTTGGCGCGAGTCGGCGCGTCGAAGTGCGTTTTTAACTTATCCCACGCATCTGCCGGATCGTCGTTAATGTCAATTAACTCTTGGTAATCAGATGAAACATTCTGGAACAGGATTGCTAACGCGCGGTCCTTTCTTCGCATGTGATCTTCATAATCACGGCGTGACGTATTTTCATCCACCGGTAACGCTGTTCGGTCTACAAATCCGAAACAGCCCTCTCCTTTAAGAGCGAATGAAACTTCCTTCCTCCAAGTGACGTAATTGTCTCTAGTTAATGCAGTAATTTTATTTGCCTCCATGGCAAGGTGGCCTTTTGGAACTGAGCTGAACAGACCTTTTGTTTACACTTTCGTCGACATGCAAATGGCGCCGTCCGCGGGCCCCGTCGACAGGTTTCGTTGGAACTCTAACACTTCTAAATTTTTAACGTTGTTATGGGGAGCACGGGCCCGTAACCTTTGACGGAAATATGTATCATATCCGTAAGTTATATATTGAAAATTAACGTATAATTAAATTTCTGATGAAGCTGGTGATAGAATAACTATGAGCCACGAAATTCTGGTTCCACAACTTCGTTGAAAATTTAAAACAGAGTGTTGCAGCTATAACAAACGTTAGATAGTAGTTGTAGGAATACAAGTAGCTGTAGAAGTGTTAAATGAGAACAGTTCCAGTTTAAATCAAAATCACTTTTATTGAAGAGTGAATCCATTGTATTTGCTTACAGTATATATCATGAGAACAGGTAAGCAAAAACTAAAGCATACTATTTACAAAACATGAGCACTACAGCTCATATGAAGGTTTTTCAGTGTAAGTTCCATGCCTAGACACGTTTCTGGTTAACGTATTATTTACACAAGTAAGTGGAATAAAAAGCATTTCACACTTACGTGACCACGTGCACTTTCCGACGCCACCACTAGCTGGGCACACGCTATGGCAAAAACTTTAAACTTTCCGGATCAGCACTATAAAGTCCACAACACGGGAAACATGGTCTCCTTAACTGAGAACCATCAAAAACTACTAAGTTTAGTTTAAATATCCGCGTTCACCGATAAACACTTTATCGTGACTTTCGACAACATCGAAACATGACTTTACGAAGATCCGTCTGCCCGATCTAGATCCTTCTAGATCCTTCCATCGATCAGTATATCGATCGAATGACTAACCGGTCTAATGACCAAAGCGATCTCACTTAAAACAAAGCGATCTCCTTTAAAGCGATCTGACTTAAAACCAGAAAAGTGTCTAGTCTTTATATCCGAAGATGGGTGCGTTCCGGAACATAACCGTTGCCGGCAACGCCCTCTGGATATGCAAAACAGGATGCGTGAGCGGCGAGAAAGGTGATTTGCATGATCAGCCAAGTTTTGTCCACATCGCGATTCGTTCACGAGAACGGAATAATCATTTTAAAAATGACGTCACGCTCCCGCGAAACGAGAATCGCGATGTAAACAAAACCAAGTTTTTAACAAATTTTTGGGGAAAACGGTGCTACTTCCGATGTTTTCCGGAAAAGAGGAATTGGGGAACTTCTCTGAAAAAACATGATCCACGGAATATTTTCATTCGCTATCGCGAGAATTCCTCGTGTTCGTTTTCAAAATTTAAGAAGAATCAGTGGCGGCGAGTGCACACGGCATTTTTTTCTGCGCGGGAATTTTGAATTTCGTGCGCGGTTTGCACGTCCTATTTCAAACCCTCTAAAATGGTAGGTTTCAATGCATTTTTTTTATTGATATTGCTAATTAAAGCAAAAAAGCATTTGGCGGGATTTTAAACAAAAAATCGCTCTTTGGCGCAATATTTAGCAAGTAATCGCTTGTTGGCGCAAAATTTGGCATTATTTTGCCGTATTCCGGTTTTGGGAGAGTCCGGATATTGGAACGCCGGATAAGAGGTCGCATACTGTAATGACTCATTGTAATTTAGAAAAATTATTGAGAGGAGAGATATTTTTCTTTTTTTGGAAAGATATTTATTTTATCTACTGTGATATTTTTTACATATTTAACTATTACTAATAAAATTTTTACTTTTTTTAGAGTCATCAGATTTTTAAACATAACATTATATAGATGCTAGAAAATAAATAAAACTTTTAAGTTCTTGTTTTTTGTTTTTCGTTCATTAATAGCTAGAACGGTTTAAACACATTTACACCTTTAAATATATCGTCAAAAGTGCTAATCCTCGATCTTTATTAAATCTCGGCACTTCATTAAATCTTCTGGAGCTTCATTAAATCTCAACAAAGTCGATATAACGGAAGTTCTGCACTGTGATGATGATGCACCAATCGTAAATAAATTAAGCGATGGCAAAATTCGCGATATGATATTAAATTAAAAGAAGATCAAAGTAGCGACGATAAATGTGGAGAAGAAAAAATACCCATTGATAATCTTATGCAAACAATCGATCATGCAATTAAAGGTCTTGAACAAAGAAGCTTTATAACCGAACAGAAATAATGTCCATCTACAGGATAAAGAAAACTGCTTTCCTATAAAGCAAAATTAATGAAATAACAAATGTTAATTCAAATATTTAAAAGAAATGATAAAATGTAATTTTATCGTTTCGTTCACACATTCTTAATTATTAATGTACATATTTTTTCTTAGAAATTTCTTTTGCCTATTTTTTAGATTAAATAATGTTTTAATTGATTAACTTAACTTTTACCATTATTTTTAGGAAAAATAATGCTTTATAGCGTATTTAGTTAATATTAAATCTGAATTTTATTCAAATTCTGTAATCCGGAAAAATCGAAAATCCGAAATCGGCAAAGTCCAGACGAGTCTGGATTTTCAAGGTTGTACTGTATATACAGGGTGATTATAATTAAAGTTGCGATTTTAAAACGCTGTAAAATAAGAACTACCGGTCAGAATGACCTGAAATTTGACATGAGTATATGTGAAGCAATGGAATTTTGTTTGGCGAAGGAAATAAAATACTTTAAAAATGTACCGATAGACGGCGCTGTATTTTACAAACACGGGGTGTTGTGTTAGTCGAAAGAAACCAATAGTCAACTAAAGAAAACGACAATTTAATCAACATCACTTAATTTAATAATTGATTGAAATATCATGGAAACATGACACAAACACCTAATACACAAGAAATGTTCAATATGCTGTCCACCATACTCGGCTGTGAATTGGAAGCGCAAAACAGCATGTTCCACAACAGATTGGAGTGTATCAGAGGTGATGCTGTAGATGTGGTGCGTAATGCGTACTTTTAAGTCGGCTAAGTTCGTCGAACCTCCTGAGAGCAGTTAACGCACAGTCATCGTTCTGGTAGAAAAGTTTTATGAGCAAAGCACGATCCTTCAGTGACAGAGTCATGACAAGGCACTTAATGAGAATTGCATGTGCTCCTCAATTTTATCACAACTGTAATGTGCGGTGCGCATGCCTAGTCTTAATTAGCATACCTTCAGATTGTTGGGGGGTATTTCAATGCACAACCTAACTGGGAAGCATAACTTAAACCTTCTGGTTATAAAAATAATACGAGGTAAAAATTGCAGTAGAACAACTTCGCTGGAATTTAAGCAGAGTTTCAGTGATAACAACGTCAAATGGTAGTTGTAAAAAAATACAACTAATTGTAGAGGTGTTTAAAAGAACAGTTACAATTTAGTTCAAATCACTTTTATTAAGAAGCGAATCCATTGTGCATTTGCTTACAAGATATTTCTGGCAATGTAACACAAAGCAAGCACACTATGTACAAAAACTTGAGCTCACAAGCTCAATTGTAAGGTTTCAGATAAGTTCCACGCTTAGACACGTTCCTGGTTTAAGCAATATTTGAAATACACGGGTAAGTAGAACAAAATTTTTCTGACTTGCATAATTACGTGCGTTTCCCGATGCCACCTATAGCTGGTCACTCGCTATGGCAAAAACTTTAAACTTCACAGATTAACTGTTGGAAACTTGGTTTTGTTTACGTCTCGATTCTCGTTTCGCGGGAGCGTAACGTCATTATTAAAATGATTTTGCCGTTCTCGTGAACGAATCGCGATGTGGACAAAACTTGGCTTATCATGCAAATCACTTTCTCGCCGCTCACGCATCCTGTTTTGCATATCCAGAGGGCGTTGCCGGCAACGGTTATGTTCCGGAACGCACCCATCGTCGGATATAAAGGCTAGACACTTTTCTGGTTTAAGGTAGATCGCTAGATCGCTTGATATCACGGAAGCTCGCTTGATAGCTTGCTTGATAGATCAGCTTGACGGATCGATATACTGATCGACGGAAGGATCTAGAAGGATCTAGATCGGGCAGACGGATCTACATAAAGTCATGTTCGACGTAGTCGAAGGTTACGATAAATGTTTATCGGTGGACGCGGATGTTTAAATTAAACTAAGTAGTTTTTGTGGTTCTCAGTTATGGAGACCATGTTTTCCGTGTTGTGGACTTTATATAGTGCTGATCCGGGAAGTTTAAAGTTTTTACCATAGCGTGTGCCCAGCTAGTGGTAGCGTCGGAAATTGCACGTGGTTACGTAAGTTGAAATGTTTTATTCTACTTACTCGTGTAAATACTGCTTAAACCAGAAACGTGTCTAAGCGTGGAACTATTTACTGAAAAGCTACGAATGAGCTGTAGAGCTCATGTTTTTGTACATAGCATGCTTTGTTTTGCTTTACTGTTTTCATGAAATATTTTGTAAGCAAATGCAACGGATTCACTCTACAATAAAAGTGATTTTGAACTAAACTGGAACTGTTCTCCTTTAACACCTCTACAGCTACTTGTATTTCTACAACTACCCTTTGACGTTGTTATAGCTGCAACACTACTTAAATTTTCAACGAACATTTGATTTAACTTATATAATATAATATATACCAACAGGTTAATATGTTATATTAGCCATCATTAACACTGCACAAAGTGAAATAACTGAAATAACCGAACTGAAAGTTGCGCCCAGGGAGCTGACACAATAAATATGTATATCCAGTTCACATGTACAAATGGTGCCGGGACTATAGCCACCAACGAAATTAAAATAGCTCAATTAAGAGCCGAGATGTGAAATTAGAAGGGAACTACTTAAAGTAAAAATTGCGCCCAGGGGATTGATATGAAAGATATGTATATTCAAATGGCCCAAAGACTGTAGCTACCAGAAGATTCAAAATCGCTCAATTTAGGAACCGAGAAGTAAAACCGTGCGGGCTAGTTAAACTAAAAGTGACGCTCAGAGTGGTTTGAATAAAACAATATGCATGTCCAGACGATACACGTATAGATAGTGCAGAGACTATAGCTGCCAGTAGATTCAAAATCGCTTAATTAGGAAACGAGATGAGAAATTTTAGGACTACCTCAAGTGAAATTTATGCCTAGGGAGTATTGGATCAATATTGGACTTCAATGAAATTAGAAGCAAAACCAGGGGGATTGAATAGTCACCCTTGAAGAGTGGGGGGGGGGAGATTTTAAGGAAAACGTCAGATCAAAGAATCAAGTATCAGGTTGAAAATTAATTTTTAACATTCTTTAACAAATATTTATATTTTTTTTCAATCTTTAATGTTAAATAGCTGAAAAAGTAAGACAGCTGAGTAAATCAAGAGACCCACCCCCTCAGACAACACATTTCTGAAAGTGTCACTAAAAATATCCACGGGCATGCCACAAATACAATTCTCGTGACTTTTAAGCAATTAAGAAGTCAAACGCATTGAAATTCATCACAAACAAAGCATGGAACTACCCCAAATCAGAAATGCCCCCCCCCCGTCCGGGCGCTTACGCAGCGAAATTAAACTGAGTGCTCCAAACAATGCATTTTTCTACCAAAAACTAAGAACGGAACCCCCAAAATACCATCAATAACCCCCACTTATTCAATTTCAATTAAGTAAAAAGCACAAAATATATATCGAAACTTTTTTGAATTTCTATTTTCTATATCTAATACTACTAAACTATTTCTTCATGAACCAAAACTGAAAAAGCTAGGGGTCAATAGGATCAATAAAATAAATCAGAATTAGATAAATACAGTAATTTATTTTCAAATATTTATTTAAACATCCAAATTTATTATTTTAAAAAGAAGCGAGAGCGAGAACACTCATTTATCAAGAAAAATTCGAGGCCAAATTAGCGAAACTCAGCCAATTCGAGTCAGTCGTTCACGGTATTCGTGTCTTCTTGGCTTCTTTAGATGAGAGCCGCGATAACCCGCGCGGCTCAGATCAGATTGGAATATTGCGGTTGAACCGGAAAATAGGCCCCCACTCATTTTTCAAAGTACGACCCTGCGCCAAGTTGGCGCGATTCATCGGGTTGCAATTTCATTTCGTATACTTCGCCAATTCTGGTAGCCCACGGCTTCTGGTAACCCACTGACATCCAATCAGCGCTTGGCTGTTTGGGAATCTGCATTTTAATAGGCAGTAATAGTCTTCTGTGTATTTCATCAGACCTTTTTCGATCGAATTCGTTGACTCTTGTTTTTACAGATCTTTTTCGATCGATTTGCAAAGATTTAAACACGTACAAACTTTTTGGAATACATATTTAAAACATTCCTCGTAATTCATGGACATTAACATTTTACGCAAATTTTCAATAAATATGCAGGTTCCGGTGTTAAATGTACGTGTATGTTCAAGAAAACGTGCTGCGGTGTTGAATGTACGTGTAAGAAAACGTGTTCCGGTGTGGATGTAATTAAAAATATGGATATCCGTTACATAAAGGTTAGTTCTTTTCTTTGTTCATCCCGTGTTTTGAAATTGTCTTTTTCGTATTTTTAAAATGGGTTTCTTAATTTTAAAGTATCGTTTTTTTTCTTGATTTTTGTTAAAGTACAAACATTTTTCTAAGTATCGTTTTCTCTGAATTTAGTTAAAGTACAAACTTTTTTCTAAGTATCGTTTTCTATTGAATTTAGTAAAAGTACAAACTTTTTTCTAAGTATCGTTTTCCTTAAATTTAGTTAAAGTACAATCTGCCATTATGCAATATTTTTATACGTCTGCCATTACGCAATATTTTTAAAATGCACAAAAATCGTATTTTGTAATATTTTTATGAGTATTATTTATTCACTTTTAATTATATTCAATTGCAATATCATTTAACAAAATTCCAGTTCATAAAATTATAGAATACGACGTCATTTTGGTAGGAGGAGCTATTTTAAAACACGGGAAAATACGTCACTTCAGTTGGGAGGAGTCAATTTCAAAACACGGAGAAATGCACCAACTTGGCGCAATTTTGTACTTAGAAAAATGAGTGGGGGTCTATTTTCTGGTTTTACCGAATATTGCAATGTCTGTTTTTTTAACTGAAATTTCTATTGCCGTTGTATTCACATACCATTCTTTCTATCATCAGAGAGTCGATAATGGGACGCGGCTCTTCTTAAAATCCCTCGTCTTTCCCTATAATGCAGTATTTTTCCCTATAAATTTAATATAGTATGAAAAGGGGATAAGAGATTTTTTTGAAAGTCAAAGCTTTAGTGCTGCTATCTAGTGACAATTTTATCATTTATTTCCAATAATTAGACTTTTAGTTGAAAGAAATTTCAGATAATTTCCTTAAAAATTGTAATTAACCTATATAACTAAAGGAATTTGAAGTGCTTGATCAAGGGGGTCCGCGCGGCCCCGCGGCGCCCCTGAATAACCGCCCCTGATCAATGATAAACACTATCATTACATTCGACTACTTCGAACAAGACTGTATGTAGATCCGTCTTAACATCGATCAATCAGCGATCTGCATTTCGTGATCGTCTCCTGCGATCGACTGTGTGTCTGCTTAAACCAAAAATGTGTCCAGCATTTATATCCGACGATGGGTGCGTTCCGGAACACAATCATTGACAGCAACGTACCTCTGGATATGCAAATCAGGATGCGTGAGCGGCGAGAAGGTGATTTGCATGATAAGCCCAGTTTTGTCCACATCGCGATTCGTTCACGAGAACAGAAAAATCATTTAGAATAATGACGTCACGTTCCCGCGAAACAGGAATCGCAACGTAAACAAAACCAAGTTTCCAACACAGATTAGAGGTGTGCTTCCATGCGCGACACAGCGGCTAATTTTTTCATTCTTCATCAAGCAAATTCAATGTTGGATTCATACATTGCCATTTTTTGGTACATTTTTGAAGTAATTTTTTTTTCGCCAAACAAAATTCCATTGCTTCACGTATACTCAGGTCAAATTTTAGGTCATTCTGAACAGTAGTTCTTACTTTACAGCATTTTAAAATTGCAACTTTAATTATAATCACCCTGTATATATATGTGTGTGTGTGTACATAAATTTAAGTTTTTCATTGTGTCTTTTGTACTGTTTTAAATAAATTAGATTCAAGTGTTTTTTTTTTCTGCAGTGGAATGCCGGGTCAGTGACTGGACAGACTGGACTGATTGCAGTGTAACATGTGGTCAGGGTCACAAGATGCGATCTCGCCAATACTTTAACAAGGCAAAGGCTGACATGGCTAGTTGCACAGTGCCCCTAGTTGACAAAGAGATATGTTCGCCACACTGCGTTGGGTGAGAAACTTAACATAAATTTTACTTACCTATTAACCATGCACAAATATTAGTTATCCTTACTGAGGGTAGTATTTTATTAAAGACAGTCATGTTTTGAAATCTGGATTGTCTTGCTGTCGTATAATAAAAAGGGGGTATGATGGATTTACACTGCCTTCCAAAAGTGAAGCATACAGCAGTAAATCCAATGCAACTCAAAGTTTCACAGAAAGGCAGTCAATTGAGTAATATTTTTCTGATTATAATATTAAAATTAAAGAAAATATATTTAGGTATATTTTTTACTCTTCAAGTACTTACTTCACATTCAGTCCATTCGGAAAAAGTTTTGTATGCTATACAAACAAGCCTTAATATGGAATTAAATTATAGGATTTATTGGGTGCCAATATATATTGGGTGATTAATTGGGTGACAATACTCATATTTTGAAAAATGATTTTCAATTGAATTTACAAGTTACTTGTTTTGGTAACAGTGCACATATTTAAAAGAATCATTCAGAACTTATTAGCCGAATAGCATTTGACCAGCACTAGATGACATTAGAAGTTTTTATTTAAAAGTGGTGTGTTTGATGTGTTTTGAAATTTTGTTAGGTTAAAAATTTCGATATCTTAAATTGTTTATTTTCTTGAAAATCACACTCAATGGATAGCCTGGCACCAACCATAGCTGAGAGTTTCAAACTTTGGGAATCATTCTTTAAAATTTGAAGAATTGTTTAATGATAATCTAATTGGGATTTAATGTGTGATTAATTTTTACACCTAGCTATAAGTAAATCTAATCATGTAAAATTCATCAGATAAAATTAGCTACGCTTTGAAATGGGTCTCACACCTTTGTTTTAATAACAATAATATATTAAGTACTTTTTGTTGTATCCCTTTTAATGTTTAAGTGAACTGAAAAGTAGAATTTGTTGAGCTCCTAGAACATTAATTTTAAGACATTTTTATTTTTATAGTTTTGTCTGCAGTTTGTTTGTTCAAATTACAGGGGGTGGTCAAATTTGGATCTCCCTGCAGCTGTGGGGTAAATTGTATGTGGGTGGGTTTTGTTTAAATAAATGATTTTTTTTTAAAGTTTTAACTTGCCTCTGTGTTCTTTTCTGTTCTCCAATATCCACTTTTTAATCTTAGCTGGGGTTTAATTCAATGTTTTTCGTAACACACAATGCAAATTCAATGTAAAATAAATCTAACCACTATAATGCTTAATGTAATGTAAAGTAAAAATTTTGATAAAGTTTTATCCTCTTGAGTACAATAAGAAAAATGTTTAATAATACTTAAATTGTTTAATGTTGTTTGAAGCAATGCGTAAAGTTAAATTGAGTAAGGTAAAGTAATTAATCTCTAGTAATTGAGGAATAATCTTTAAATCTGTTTTAAGAATGTTAATGAGTGAAACTGATTTAAAATGGTTACAGAGTGTTTAAAGTAATGTTTTAAAGTTTAAAGATAAAGAGTACTGTTAAAGATGTAAATGGTTAAATGTAAAAGTAAAGTTAAATTATAATTTCTTAGTGAGCCGAAAACGGCATCACACAGGAAAGGGGCAAAACCATGATAAAAACTGATGAAAGACAAATTTGGTCTCCACACCAAACAGCAAAATAATAAAAATCGTGCCACTCAGGTTCATCTTGGAAAAGAAAGAGGGCATGACCTAGCTGTTATATGACCTAACCCATGAGGGCATGACCTAACCATCACGTAAGAGAACTTTTTTTTATCACTAGTTGGGTTTAATTTTTAAAAGCCACAGAATACTGAAAAAAATGTATGTCCAATGAGCAAAATCTTTGAGTCCTTTTGTTTATTTGATTTAGAGACGTCAGCTGCAGAACAACTGAATGGGGAGAGTGGTCAGAATGCAGCGTCACATGCGGGAAAGGTTTGCGAACACGCAGTCGCAAATACCTGGACAATAGAGCTCGGAAGACTTGTGCCCTCGAACTAATGGAGAAGGAGACATGTGCAGGCATGAAGATGACCTGCGAAGAAGAAGACAGAGTGGTAGGTTATGCTAAAATCACTTTCATTTGTAAAGAAAATGAACTCTGGTAATTCTTTTGTTCGCATATGTATGTTCATACAGGGTAATTCATACATATGGTATTTTTATATACCGTTTACTCATAACGGTATTATAACTGATGTATTACCATTTATCGTATAACACATACGAAAATATAACATATAAACGGTTTAACAACGGTTATAATACCTTATGTATGTTACTTGGGTTAAGCACATGCACACAAGCATGTTCATTCATATTATGCAGATGAAAGAACACACAAACCAGCACTTTTTCAAAGGGTCTTCTGCAGAACAGTGACATGATAGTTTCGTGTAAATTTTATTAAAAAATCTGTAAAATTTGAATACATAATTTGAACCATAATGGACTTTTTTTTCTTATTTTGGGGTTCCGCCATAGAATTGAATTTCAAAAGGGTTTCACTATTAAAAATGTTTGAAAAACACTGACATAAACTAATTACAGTACAACCTCGAAAATCCGGACATCCAAAATCCGGAAACCTCCAAAATCCGGACGTTTTCCAAATTTTCGGTTTTTTTTTTTTCTCCCCCGGACTGACGAAGTCGCGGATTTAAAAAAGATATCATAAGGTAAGATTATTTATTTTATACATAAGATTATTTATTTTACCGTATTTTCCGGTCGACTTTCTGAACCCGGAAATGAAACGAAAGTTTAAATGGACGGCAGTAGATAGATAGGCTCGTGGTTGGAGCGTGAATTGAGTTGTTAGCGTTAATCCCTCCTCCCCCTTATTCAAGTCACAACTCCTAATGAATTATTTCGCGTAAAATATACATCGTTATTTAAATACGGAATTTTTATTATCAAAATTTCCTTTTCTCATTATTGAAAAAGACATTTTTCTGAAACAATGTAATTTTTAATATTAAACACTTTAAAACGTTATCGTAACATTTTATCACAGATGTTCAATTAAATCTAAAAATCCCGAGAATTCATATTAACGCTCACGGAAATTTATTTTATTCACTTCGTAGTACGATTTCCATTCTTCAATGTATTCTGTTTTGTCTTTAGAATCTCCTCCCCCTCCCGATATCTGACGATTTTTTCGTTCTCGTCGAACGTGTCAGCTTGAAATCGACTGTATATTTTGCCTTTTTTGTTTAGAAAGCCATATTTACATACTATAAATAGCAAATAAATAACTAAATAATATCGTATCGCACAGAACCGAACAACAAGGTCATTAACACACAGACCTCTCAAAGGGGTCGGCTTGCCACCGGTGACAGTCGGCTGTGTTTACGATTAGGAACTAAGCAAATTCCTTTCTTCGCTTTCCCTGCCCCACCACGTCCGGGTGCTGCTGTAACCTAGTAATGACTCATCGTAATTTAGAATAATCATTGAGAGGAGAGATATTTTTCTTTTTTGGAAAAGATATTTATTTTATCTACTGCGATATTTTTTACACATTTGACTATTACTAATAAAGTTTTTACTTTTTTCAGAGTCATCAGTCTTTTTAAACATAACATTATATAGATGCTAGATAATAAATAAAACTTTTAAGTTATTATTTTTTGTTTTTCGTTCATTAATAGCGAAAACGGTTTAAACACATTTACACCTTTAAATATATCGTTAAAAGTGCTAATCCTCGATCTTTATTAAATCTCAGCACTGCATTAAATCTTCCGGCACTTCATTAAATCTTGACAAAGCCGATATAACGGAAGTTCTGCACTTTGGTGATGATGCGCCAATCGTAAATAAATTGAATGATGGCGAAATTCGCGATATGATATTAAATAAAAAAGATCGAAGTAGTGACGATAAATGTGGAGAAGAAAAAATACCCATTGATAATCTTATGCAAAAAATCGATCATGCAATTAAAGGTCTTGAACAAAGAAGCATTATAACCGAGCAGAAGTAATGTCCATCTACAGGATAAAGAAAACTGCTTTTCCATAAACCAAAATTAATGAAATAACAAATGTTAATTCAAATATTTAAATGAAATGATAAAATGGAATTTTATCATTTGGTTTCATTCACACATTCTAAATTATTAATGTGTATATTTTTTCTTAGAAATTTCTTTTGCCCTATTTTTTAGATTAAATAATATGTTTTAATTGATTAACTTAACTTTTGCCATTATTTTTACTAAAAATAGTGCTTTATAGTGTATTTAGTTAATATCAAATCTGAATTTTATTCAAATTCTATAATCCGGAAAAATCGAAAATCCGGAATCGGCAAAGTCCGGACGAGTCCGGATTTTCGAGGTTGTACTGTACTTATTTGAAATTATACCCAATTTGCAGTTTTGAAATATTTTCTTTTTCATTTGGTCGCTTAGCACAGTTTAAAATGTCACCAGTTTAAATTACTATACAATAACAATAATATTATATTAAAAAACATGGGTGATATGTTACTGATGCATTATCAGTGAAGGTCGAATGTTCTTTTTCTTGCAGTCTGGCAAACGGAGACATAAGCAGAAGGAGAACGGAAAGCCAACTGAAGAGCAAACAGCGGACGAATCAGTATTTATGTCACAATTGATTCTAACTAGAGCCACCTTCCCTTGCATCTAAATGCTAACTGTTTAATGGTTTGACTAACTAATGCGAGATTAAAAAATAGTGATACCGATAAAGGTACAATACTGTAGGCGGATAAAAAAAAAGAGAAGATTTGACTGCATAGGAGAGATAAAAGCCAAAAACATTGGAAAACATAAATAAATAATCACAATTCACCATTCTCTTAAACGATGCTCAAATTATAAATTGATTTGAATGACTTGCTTCTTTCTCAGGAATGAATTATGATGTTCTTCCAATGTGTTCATCATGCAAATGAGGTGCTCGATGTGTATACAATAAATTAGCATATCCAAAGATGTTTCCAGTAATTTGCATGTTCTGGGAAGGCCCTATCTCTGGATATAAATGAATTCCATTTGATACAGGAAATTGCATTAGACAAAGTCAGATGAAGCAAAGTCGATGGATCTATGGAATCTGACGATTCAGATTGAATCAGTGGGGAACAGCACATTTCAGTATGCCATTGCATTCGTTTGGTGATAAAAATTGAATTTGCAGTGTTTTGCAGTTAATAAATTGTAGTAGAGGTTTTAGCGTTAGCTTTATGGTGTGCTTCGATATAAGACCAATCTTCCTTCATGCTATCATCAAGGTTTAAACTTTTTTTTGGACATGTCACCATAAGATGGTAGAAGTATTATTATGAAGGATATGTCAACCGCAGGGTATGCAAATTATGCATAATTTATTTCCTGCATCATGTCGACTTAAATAATGTCTAAAACTTTCTTAAGCACTGAGAGCTCAATTGTATATATGTAAATAGTCTGTCAACTTGAAAGCTGCTTTAAAACAGCTATATGTATCTATTTTGGCAAATATTCAGCTAATGAAACAAGTTTTTGCATTTGATGCATCAACAACTACGTTTGATATGGATTTTTACTTTGAAACTAGTAAACTTATCAGAGTTCCAGAACATTTCGCACTAACTTCGGTAAATTATCAAATACAGCTTGTCACACTGCCTAATGTTCGATTTTCTGTTCCACCATTAAATATATTCCCCCTATTGACCTTTCAGAAGAAAATAATGTACCAGCAAAAAGCTGAGCTTTGAATGGACTCACTTGGGCATATGAAGTATGTGAGCTATGAAAGATTTCAAATTAAAACTTAATTTAACAAATAATTAGAAATGTAAAAATTAATTTCAATATTTAAGATTCCTAATACAAAAGAGTACTTTACATACACCCTAATAAATATGAAGTGCGATCCTTCTGGAATTCTTGGTTTCATGACTGAGGTGCTTGTCTATGATCTTGCCACCATGCCACAAATGAAATTCAAGCCACAATTTTTATCACACATTTTATTGATTTTTTAGCAGTCACAAAAGAAATTGAAGCCTGTAAAATAAGTAAAAACTAATTCGAAATTTAAAAAATGACTTTCTTAACGTATGCTGAGTGTTGTAGTTCTTTTGTAACCCAATTTTTCATCTTTCCCAGCCAGATCCAAAGTGTGCTGTGACCCACTGGTCAGAATGGTCCCCATGCACAGTGACCTGTGGCAAAGGGCTGAAAGTACGAACAAGGCTGTACCTGAGCCCGGCAGCCCTCAGCATGTGCAATGTGGAGCTGATGCAGAAAGCACCCTGCACTGCGGACAAACCAGACTGCACTGTTAACCTGACAGAGGCTAAGAGTGAGTATGACAGAGACATATTAAATTTTTTATCACACTGTGGTGTTTTACTTTTCCCACACAGAATTAAAGAAAAAGAATAATTCATATTGCAAACTTAAAATGAAGTTAAAATTTTTAATGAAAGGCTGTGTGAATTATGAAGATGTTCAAACTAATAAAAATATATGTTGAATTTTTGTTTGTTTAAAGACACTACAGCAGTTCTTGGGAAAAGTGCTTAAGACGCAACAAAAGGAACTCGGAAAGAATTACAGTGAATTGAGGGAAGAATGACTTGAGTTTATTAACCCTTTCGCGACGGTTGGCACGCCCGCATGCCGGCTGCAAACTTGCATTCAAGGATGTACGGCACACACTCGTGCCGGAGAGAACTTTACCCTAAACGGCGAGTGGCACGTATCAGTGTTTCTACGTGAAACGTTTTCATTTGAATTTATTTGTCTACTAGATGGTGTTAGCCCTTTCGGGACGGCAGCATTCCGAAACTGCCGTGGCCCAAAGGGCGGAGCACTTTGTTTCCGAACTTTTCCCAAAAGACAACTATTTTTTTTACGCTAAGCCTAACTCTCGAAAAAAATTCACTAAAAATCACCCGTTCAACGGAGCATTCTACTTTTTTCAGGAAGAAAGGAAATACTTATTTTCTATTTGATGTATATTTTTCATACAAATTTTCTTTTATCAAAATATTAAAAATTTTAGTGTATATATGTTTTAGGTACAAATGGATAATTCTTTGGCATGTCCTTTTGATTTTTTAAAACTGTACCACATATATCCGTATTCTTAGACAACAAATACTTTGCAAGTACAGGAGAGGTAAAAAATTTATCCAAATACAAAGTATATCCTTTTCCTAACAGTTCACTTAGAAGTGTTTTCACAACGCGTTCTCCATACCCACCATCAGAGCTTGATAATTCCGTGTCCTTTCCAGTATACACAAGGAAATTCCATATACAGCCCGATTTCGATTCTGACAATTTATATATTTTTATTCCATATCTGGACCTTTTTGAGGGGATATATTGACAAAATCCAAGCCTTCCTTACCATGAGAACAAAGATTCATCAATGAACATATTTCTTCTAGGAGTGTATATAGATTTAAATTTTGAAACTAATGCATCTAACACAGGTTTCAATTTATTTAGTTTTTGGGCATTACTATCAAGAGTAAAATGAAGGTAACGTAATATTCCTATAAATCGATCACGACTCATAACTGAATTGATGAAAGGAGTTCTGATATTTGGATTCTTAGAAAAATACATTTTGAGATTTGGTTTTCTGACAATGCTCGTCAAAATTACTAGTGCGAGAAACACACGAAATTCGTTTCCTGTCACAGGTGTAAATATATTTGAAACAGGTGGAGTCTTCGATGTGGAAGGAGAGAGGAGATTTTTCTCCCATTTTTTCTTTGCAAACTCATTAGTTGCTTTTACGATAAATTCTACTAGTTCATCATCAAAAAATATACTAAAAAAATCAAGTTCTTTATCTAAATTAGGCGGCATGATATTGTGATTCATTCTATGTATGTTCAAAAACTCCAAAGAATTCAGATCTTTCAAATCACATGTCCAAACATGATTCGAAAAAACAGCAACTGAAGCTGGTGGCGTTGTAATAATAGTACACTCAGAATCTGAAGAATCAATTGCATTTTCAGATTCATCATCAGAAATAACACTGTTCCATGAATCTTTACAATCTGCTTTGCTTTCATTACTGTCTGGTTCGTTTACCATACGCGTATATTCTTCCACAGAAAGGAAACATCTCAAACCAGCCATACTTTTATCCGAAATAGCCTAATCATTTCACTGTCGCACATTCCTTTAACCCCTTTCCCCGCACTTCCTTTAATTCCTTTCTTCCTGAAAAAAGTAGAATGCTGTGTTGAATGGGTGATTTTTAGCGAATTTTTTTCGAGAGTTATGCTTAGCACAAAAAATTAGCCGTCTTTTGGGAACAGTTCGGAAACGAAGCGCTCCGTCCTTTGGGCTACGGCAGTTTCAGAATGCCGCCGTTCCAAAAGGCAGAAGGGATTCGTTTGCAATATGTGGGCCCCAAAAATTATCTTTACTTAAAAGTAAAAGGATTACTATAACTGTTGCAAATATGCCCCTAAAAATCACCAAGTCAAGAATACAACCCAGAGACACTTTACCATTTAATAGTCATTCATGAACATGGCCTCTTAAGGGGTACTACCATGAAAAATGAAGTATATATATGGAAAGATGAGACATATTACAAGTAGTGTTATGTTTGTAATTATATAGAAGTTTACAAATATACATTTATCAACAGAAGTTCTTGGCCGCATGGCCACTCGTTGAGCGATTCAAAATCTAAAATCTTGTCCTGGTGTTGCCAGTAACAGCCAAAGAAACTCCTTCCTAATCTTCAGTTGACATCTCGAACAACAAAGTACACATTAAATAGTAGAAATCAAAGTTATAAGTGTAAAGGAATTACTATTATAAATACAGTACAATCTCGAAAATCCGGACTTTGCCGATTCCGGATTTTCGATTTTTCCAGATTATAGAATTTGAATAAAATTCAGATTTAATATTAACTAAATACATTATAAAGCACTATTTTTAGTAAAAATAATGGCAAAAGTTAGGTTAATCAATTAAAACATTGTTTAATCTAAAAAATAGGGTAAAAGAAATTTCTATGAAAAAATATACACATTAATAATTTAGAATGTGTGAACGAAACAAAATGATAAAATTACATTTTATCATTTCGTTTAAATATTTGAATTGACATTTGTTATTTCATTAATTTTGGTTTATGGGAAAGCAGTTTTCTTTATCCTGTAGATGAACATTATTTCTGCTCAGTTATAAAGCTTCTTTGTTCAAGACCTTTAATTGCATGATCGATTGTTTGCATAAGATTATCAATGGGTATTTTTTATTCTCCACATTTCTACTTTGATTTTTTTTATCTAATATATCTCGAATTTCGCCATCACTCAATTTATTTATGATTGGCGCATCATCATCACAGTGCAGAACTTCCGTTATATTGGCTTCGTCGAGATTTAATGAAACGCCAGAAGATTTAATTAAGTGCCGAGATTTAATAAAGATCGAGGATTAGCACTTTTGACGATATGTTTAAAGGTGTAAATGTGTTTAAACTATTTTCGCTATTAATGAATGAAAAACAAAAAATAAGAACTTAAAAGTTCTATTTATTTTCTAGCATCTATATAATGTTATGTTTAAAAAGACTGATGACTCTGAGAAAAGTAAAAACTTTATTAGTCATAGTCAAATATATAAAAAATATCACAGTAAATAAAATAAATATCTTTTCCAAAAAAGAAAAATCTCTCTCCTCTCAATGATTTTTCTAAATTACGATGAGTCATTACTAAGCTGCTGCAGCACCGGGACGTGGTGGGGCAGGGAAAGTAAAGAAAGGAATTTGCTTAGTTCCTAATTGTAAATGCAGCCAACCCCTTTGAGAGGTCTGTGTGTTAATGACCTTGTTGCTCTGTTCTGTGCGATAAGATATTATTTAGTTATTTATTTACTATTTATAGTATGTAAATATGGCTTTTTAAACAAAAAAGGCAAAATATACAGTCGATTTCAAGCAGACACATTCGACGAGAACGAAAAAATCGTCAGATATCGGGAGGGGGGTTAATTCTGAAGGCAAAACAGAATACATTGAAGAATGGAATTCGTACTACGAAGTGAACAAAATAAATTTCAGTGATCGTTAATCTGAATTCTCAGGATTTTTAAATTTAATTGAACAATCTGTGATGAAATGTTAAGATAACATTTTAAAGTGTTTAATATTAAAAATGACAATGTTTCAGAAAAATGTCTTTTTCAATAATGAGAAAAGGAAATTTTGATAATAAAAATTCCGTATTTAAATAACGATGTATATTTTACGTGAAATAATGCATCAGGAGTTGTGAGTTGAATAAGTGGGAGGAGAGATTAACGTTAACAATGGAATTCACACTCCAACCACGAGCCGATCTACAGCTGTCCATCTAAACTTTCGTTTCATTTCCGGGTTCAGAAAGTTGACCGGAAAATACGGTATTTGTTTATAAAATATAATTCCATATGAATAGTTTTAATCTGTTGTTTTAAATTCGCGACTTAGTCAGTTTGGGAGGGGGGGGGGCCCACTGGCCCAATGGGACCTCCCATTTGGGCCAGAGGGGACCACTTTAGTATGGATTGTCCATGTGGTCAGAGTGATGAGGATGCACTGGTAGCCCAGGAGGTTCCTAAGACTCGTCTGGTACTGGTACATTGACCTAGGGGGCAGTGACTCGTAGCAAGAAGGATGCATTCGAGGGGATGTCATATCTTTGTTGGTCTTGCTGCATACCATTGAGGGAATAAATATAAGCTTTTCTTGTGTGTGATAGATTTAATGCTGAAAGTTCTACTCTGGGACATGGGGGAGGGGGAGGGCAGTGCTGGTTTCTTTTCCTTTGGCTGCGGTTCAGTGGCATCTATTTTTTGGATTTGCTGGACAAAATCAGAAATTCGTTGGATGTGTCATGCCATTTTTGTCAGACTAAAAAATTATAATTTAACTTTAACTATAAACATTACTTTATTACAACATTAAACATTATTAAACATTTTTACTTATTTACTCGAATAATTTACTTTACATTAGACTTTAGAATTTTACTTTCAAAACTTACATTACACCTTAAAAAGAAAAAGTAATGTTAGTATATTATAAATTTTATTTGCATTATGATTTTATGAAATCATTGAATTCAATCACTCAATTCAGGTAAGAGAAAAGTGGATATTATAGAATGTGGACCAAGATGATCACAGAGGCAAGTTAAAATTAAAAAAGAAAAAAAAAATATTTAAAACAAAACCCCACCCACATTATCCTAGGCAAATCTAGTTTATGTTAAACTTCCTATGCGTGTAGCATAGTATAAGCAGAGTAAAATAAATACAGAGTCTATTTAGTTGTAAACAAAATCAGCGTTTTATTCAAAACGACAGAGTCTTGCCTAGTTTAACAGGCTGGCTGCGATATTAAGCATTCAGCTAATAACATATATACAGGCTTTGAAATTTAGAAAGTATGGCTAGGAAGTTCAGTTTAGAAAATACCAGTAAACATTGCTTTTCTCTGTATGTCGTTCAGCTTCCACCCATTCGAAGGTCACATACTGGAGCATAAGTAAACTTGACACATTTGTAGATGACTAGAATGATGAACTATTAAATTGTAAAGCACCGTATAAAAAGTTCAATCATGATTAGCACCATCACTAACATTGAGGAAATACTTATTACCGTTGTAAATGCCTTTTAACTAAGACATACATCTTTACACATCATAATTTAACAAGTTATCTCAAACTATAACTGCTTCTAGTACATTGGCTAAAAGATAGACTATATCGTCATGACCAACATGATCAACAACAGCTCAATAACGAGCTCATTCATAATAATGGAATACTAGAAGTATCCTACTCCTCCTCTACTGATGTTTCCAAATCGAACTTCCTATATACCCCAGGATTGGCACCTTCCGGAATGATTTCTGAGGTCCGTCCCTAAATATGCAAATAAGTTTGTGTACGCATTGGATATTCAAATTTGCATTAAGACTTCTGCTGAAAGAATGCCATCCCAGATAGCACAAGTACGTAATTCTTACGTATCAAGCAATACGTAATCTTTACGTGTCAGGCCATACATAATTATTACGCAAAAACGGTACGTTAGAATACGGTTTACCAACCATTATAAAAAAGGTTATTATTACGTATCCTTATACATTATTATTACGTATCCTTATACGTTAATATTACGTATATTCACATACGTTATTATTACGTATATGCACATACGTGTTTATTACGTATCCATATACGTTATTACATATATCCACATACATTATTATTACGTATACCCACATACATTATTATTACGTATCCACATACGTTATTATTATGTATATCCACATATGTTATTATTACGTATCCAGATACATGTTAATTACGTATCACATACGTGTATATTACGTATATCCACATACGTTATTATTACGTATCCAGATATATGTTTATTACATATCATATACGTGTATATTACGTATATTCACATACGTGTTTCTTACGTATATCCACATACATGTTTATAACGTGTTCCCATATGTATTTATAATGTATTCCCTTACATATTTATATTGTGTTTCTACATGTATTTATTATATGTTTATATTGTGTTTCTACACGTATTTATTACGTGTTTATATTGTGTTTCTACACGTATTTATTACGTGCTTATATACATATTTATCACACATTGGACAACTCTACAGAATAGTGCATGTTGCAGACATGATATTTACAAAGTTTTATGCATCTTTGTAAAACAAAAATATTGAGCCAGGTGAACGTACTTTTATAATAAATGTCAAATTTTTAGATTGTGTTGATTTCAATAATGTACTTGAATTTATAAATTTGAAATCAACACAATCTGAAACAGTATCTTTAAAATTTAAAATACATTCATCTAAATCATATTTTTACAAAGATACGATATATCAAATGTGTCATGTATGCAAAATTCACAATACTATAGAATCACTCTGTTCATATGTAATAAAATTTTTATTTTAATTTATATTATATATTGTTAATACAATAATTTTAATGCAAAAATGTTTTTTTCCTTTATTTTCAGTTTATATTTAAATATATTTTTAATTCTAATTATTTCTAAATATTGCAAAAATTATAATCTACTACATTATGAAATATAATTTTAAATCTAATAGATAGGCTATTTTAAATTGAAAATAACTTAAAAATACAGAATAAAATTTTGGAATATATTAAAACACATAATACTTGAAATATTTTTGCAATTTTTAAAGAGTTAATTTTTTAAAAGTATACTTCAATACTAAAAATATATCAAAAAACAATATTAATAATATTGTAATTAAGTTTATAGGCTATTTTAAATTATATATGTGTATGCTAAAACTACACATCTCTGATCAATGGTGGTATCATGCAACTGTGATGATTTTTAAGTGAAAACAGTGAGTAAGGGCAGAGCCCAAGTAGAACATGTTTCTAGATACACAGAACACAAACTGTTTCACAATTATTTTTAAAAATTGCAAAAATTATAATCTACTACATTATGAAATATAATTTTGTGTGTAATGTTTTTAAAAAAATTCCCAGAATTATGTGTGTTTTTATTTCTTGTATGTATCATGTTTATTTTCTTTTAAGTATAAGGCTTTTTTAACTTCTTCCAGGTATTTTTTTTTTATTTTCTTAAAGTATCAAATTATTTTAATTTAGTATTGTGTTTTTTAACATTTCACCCCTGTATCAACTTTTTTTTCTTAATTTGTTCTAAGTAGCATATTATTTTAAAATTTCTTCCTAGTATATATTTTCTTTTAATTCTTCCAACTCATGTATTTAAAAAAATTATACAGAAATATAGTTTTTTAAATGCTTATAAATGAGACCTTTCTGCACAATTTTTTTTTCTTTATGAAAATTCGACTATTCATGTTTTCACATTTTTTTCAGTGTCAATTTCAAAATGTACTCTTGTTCATAATGAAATCTTTTCCTTTTTAAACACTTTACAACATAGTTGAAAAGTGTTTATTTATTGTAACTATAAAGACAACAGAAATTGCAAAATTTCAGATTTTTGGGGCTCTTAGTACAGCTGTAGATCAAAAACTATTTAACCTAGAGAGCTTAAATTAGTGCCATTTTCTTTTGCTTTTAATGAGTCTTAATTTGATATATAACATGACTATGCTATTTTAAATTTGAACTTTTTGAAAAGCTTCAAAATTTTTTTTTAAATCTCAAAAACACCCCTTTTAATTTTTTTGAAAAAAAAATATATGCTTTATGGACTACTTGTATGCCAAGTTTCATAATGGGAAGCCAATGGGTTCCTATGAAAATTATTTTTTTTGTATTAAACTATAAGTGAAATTAGCTAAATTACAAAAAATTTAATTTCCATAGGAACCCCTTAACGACCGACTATGAAATTTGGCACACAAATAGTCCCTTAATGTCTTTAATATATATATATATATTTTAAAGAAATCAGTTTTTTTTTGATTTTCTAAAAAAAAAAATTTTTTTTTTAGTTTGTAATTTTTTAAAAACTCCAATTTAAAAAAAAAAAAGAGTTAGAATACCGTAATCATGTTGTATATCAAATTAAGGCTCATTGAAAACAAAAGCACAACACTAAATTGAGCTCTCTGTGTAAAATATTTTTTGATTTACAACCGTTTAAAGATTTCTAAACTTTGTCAGATTTGGCTTTTTTAAAAAAGTAAATAACTGAAAATCTAAAAACCCCCCAAAATCTGAAATTTTACAGTTTTTGTAAACTTTACTGGTACTATCATTGTACCAAAAATGATCAATTTCTGAGGTATCAAGGTTCAAACCATTAATTGATTTGACATGGAATAACATATACTTAGTACATAACTCATTAACCAGTCGTTTCAAACATTCAGCCCACATATGTTCTTTTCAATTTTAACAATTTGCTACACACTTAATATTTCACATATGTCACTCAAAATTTAATTTTGTATTTACAATCAGTTACAAAACGTTACTTTTCAAGAACTTTTAAAATAAGTACTTCTCCAAACAAGTGAAGACAATTTCATCTCTTCCTTGCTCAAGAGTACAAACTCTCCCAGTTGCAGTATCAGGCTCTACTTTTTGCGAAATGGTCTCACCTAGCACATTCAAATATTCAATACATCACTTGGTTGAGGATAAAAGAAAGAAGGAGAAGGTCCTTTAGGATGTAGGAAGCTTACTTTATAGTCGCTCGTCTTTTCAAGAATGCATGCAAGCTACCAAGATCCTTTATAGAGTATAGTGACAAATCCAGATTCAATTTTTGCTTAATTAGTTGGTGTAATATAGTCGAATGCTGTCACACGTTCAGTAAATTGATGTTCACTACAGTAATTATGCTTAACATGAAGTATATTTTCAGAAATTGGGTAAAAAGAATGAAGTTTTTGAGTACCCATGATTGCCTTAAAGTCATTCAACTGTGGCGACAGTATTACTTTTAACTTCTTCATACTCATCAACTGTGCTGTACTCAAAAACTTCATGCTTTTTACCCAATTTCTGAAAATCGGCTTCTTGTTAAGCATTATTACTGTAGTGAACACCGGTTTACTGAACGTGTGACAGCATTCGACTATATTACACCAGCTAATTTAGTAAAAATTGAATCTGGATTTGGCACTATATAGTTTATAAAGGATCTTTGTGGCTTGCATGTATTCTTGAGAAGAATAATGTTACGAGCGATTATAAAATAAGCTTCCTACATCCTAAGGGACCAGTGGCGCACCCAGAATATTCCTAAGGGGGGGGCCATTGGTGCACAAAATTTTTATGAAGGAGGATGACTCCTCGATAAATTTTCCGAGAAAAAATGATCAGAGGCCATATCAATTAACAAGGCGGTTGTCTTTTTTTGTACATTTATTTTTATCAAATTACTAACAATTCTTTAGTGCAGTGCAAGAGAATTGAATGATTAGAAGAAGTAGTAGTAGATATTTATGCAAAACAACACAAATTAAGAAATAGATGAAGATAAAATTATTTGTTCTGGTCTGCTTATACTGTATACTTGTTTTCAACCACTCTCTCATGATTACATATTGTTATATTATTCAATTATGATCTATACATATTCATAAAACGAAGTCCAGCCTCCTGTTTTTCTTTGTAGCCAGAGCATTAATTATCTGGTCTGGATCAATTTCCACTTCACGGTGAATGTTCATTGACGCCAGTCCATTCAGTCTGGTTTCACTCATACTGTTTCTCAAGTAAGTTTTCAACCTCTTCATTGTGGAGAATGACCTCTCAGCACTGCTTGTTGATACTGGGAGGGTGGCATACACTTTTAAAAGTTCAAACACAGTTGGAAAAGTCCTTTGGTCACAAAAGTTAAGCAGTTCGATTGGGCTTTTAGTTTTCTTGTTCAATGCAAAGACCTTCATGTACCACAGATGTAGTTCAGCTTTTAGAGTATTATCTGATCTGGGTCCTAAATCATCTGCAAATTTCCTTGATAAGGCAACAAATCTCTCGTTTTCTTCCAGTGTCGGCTGCCTTCCATTCGGAATGACAGATGCAAAACTTTGTAGAAATTCCTTATGTTTGAGAAATTTTTCATGGAGGTGAGTGATGAAATTATCAATCCATGGAATGAAAATAGAAAGTCTGTAGTATTCTTCAGGAGTCTGTACGTTGAAATTTGATCTATAAATTTGTCTGGTGGCACGGCGTGGTAGAGTAATGTTTTCTCCATGCTGTTCCAGCTTCTTAACAGCTTGTTCAAACAGATGGTGAAACTCGTTCTCTGCGTTCTCTCGAATTATAGATATAGCTTTCAAAACGTCTTCTACGTCACTCACAGCAGTTGCCAGATCAAGGTTAACTTCCTGCAGCTTTCACTCAGACGAACACTGTAGCTGAGTAATCTGTCAGCTGAAACAAGTGCTATGACAAACTGTGATGTTAACATTGAACATAACAAGGTATGAGCCTCTGTTGATGTCTCCTTGTCATTCCAGGTAGTAATCTCCTCCAGAGCCTCGATTACTTGATCAAACAATGAAACCATAACTGTGACGGCATCATGTCTCTCCACCCAACGAGTAGGGCATAATTTCTTCAGTTTTTTGGCACTGATTTCTGTCTCTCCCTGATTAGCTGCATTAATTTTGCTGGTGAGAACAAGGTTTCGTTTTGGTGTGTTGAAAAAACTAGAGATTTTCCCTATTATTCCAAAGCTGTTTCGTATATCCGGAACTCTAGATGAATAAGTTATGGCTAAGTTCAAACAGTGTGATGCACAATGAACGTAGGGGGCTTTGGGGTGTTGCTCATATATAATTGCTTGGGCGCCATTGTACTCTCCACTCATTGCAGAAGCTCCATCGAACCCTTGTCCACGGAGGAAAGACGTATCAATGTTGCAGTCTGCAAGGCCTTTAAGAATAGCATCTGCAATTGCTCGACCTGTAGTTTCAGTCAGGGGCACAAACTTAAGGAAGTTCTCCATTATCTTAAATTCAATTTTATACTTATCATTTGTTTCAAACCGTTTCAAATAACGAACGCAAAGTGTCATTTGCTCTACCGTTGCAATATCTGTGGTTTCGTCACATAAAACCGCAAAACATTTGGCCTCATTCACCTCAGTTGCTATGTGCTTCACAATGGAATCATTGCATGCTGAAATAATCTCATTTTGTATATTCCAACTTATGTAAGTTGCATTTTTTGCACAACCTTGTAGATGAGTTTTCAGTATTTCTTCTCCTGCATCAACTCGGAGTCGCAAAAGGGCTCTAAAATTTCCTTCGCCTTGGCATGGTTCTGACAATACGTCCAAATCCCCACAGTCTCTATGCCCTCTCATGGCCAGCCCTTGCCTTCCACAAAAAATCACTGTTTTGATAATAGGTTTAAGAATAGCCCTATTCTGCAAAACTTGTTTTTGCTTTCCTCTGTCCATTACTTGATCCACAGGAACCGTTTTTCCTTCCGTGACCCTTAAGAACTCATCGGCTTTGAGAACTGAATCCTTATGATAGAAAAAATTTTCATGTTGACTGAACTTCTCCAAGGCCTTCTTCCAATTATTAAATCCTTTTGAAACAAGTTGACCTGTAGCTTGTGTGGATCTTAAACCGACTTCATGGGGTGCAAAGAGAACACAAAATTTGCAATAGGCACTGTCCTCTGCCTTTGAGTAAGCTAGCCAGTTATGCTTACTCAGCCAAGATGAGCAGAACTTCCGAGTGTGGTGAGGTTTTTCTTGACTTGATACAGCACTAGTGACAGTAGCAGGAAAACTGTAATTTGCATATGGTTCCCAAAGATTTTTTAGCGCTGTTATCCTATCTTAATCTGTGAGGTTAGATTTCTTGACATAATTAGAAATATCTGCAGCCAGAATTTCTATTTCAACTGTGTTTGGTATTGTGTTTTGTCCTACCTTTACCTCCTCACAAGCGTTTGAAGACAGCCCGGGGTTACGGCTGTTGCTTGCTTCGACTGCAGCCTCATCAATGTAACAAGAGCTCAGGGAAACGTCATTGGGAACGTCACTATTTTCAATCTTACTTTTTTTTAAAAATAATTTCCCAGTGTCTGTTGGCCTAGCCCTTTTCGTTTTTCACTCATTGTCTTTTTTTTTACCTTGCTCCTCAGTTATTCAAGAACAAAATTTGCTATATAGCCGAAATACGCACATAAACACACACACTGATCGTTAAAGATGCATTTCACTGTAAGATCAGTTGAAAGTTCAGGACCATTATTAAATTCAGCTATTCACCACGCAGGCCCTCGTTCCGAAACTACCAATTCACTGTTATCACCTTGTGTCGTAACGTCGCACTTTATTTCAACTCACAGCAACACTTAATTCGCGAAGCGTTGGCACGATCTATTTATTCACTTCCACAATTTTCTCACTGGGTAAACGAAATCCTCGAGTTTTCGAGCGAACAGCCGCTTCCCCGCCGTTCACTCTTTATATAGGGCCACGGAGGCGCCTGTGACGTCACTCTACACAGCACTGGTATAGTACGACTCCAGCGAGAAGGCATTTGGGTCACGTGATTTTGGACGAGTCCATTAGTTAAATTCAATCACAGGTAGAAACGTCTTAAGAAGAACGGGTTTCCAGAATTGGCGCCTTTAGTGCGAATTAATTTATAATTTGTACAGTACGATAAAGAGCTTTATATGTATAATTACATTCAGTGTAAGTGTTGGGATATGCTGGAATTGTTTTCTTCACAATGATTAAAATTATTTATTACAATAATGGTTGTAAATGTTTTTTTTTATACTTTCTCGAAGGCAGACCTAGTTCTCCCTTGTGCTGACAGCGCCCTTCGCGTTTTGCTTTGTCAGCCCAAGGGGGGGGGCCAGGGCCCCCTCGGCCCCCCCCCGTGGGTGCGCCACTGTAAGGGACCTTTTCTTACTTTCATCCTCAACAGAGTGACGTATTGAATGTGCCAGGTGAGACCATTTTGCAAAAAGTACAGCCTGTTACTGCAACTGGGAGAGTTTGTACTCTTGAGCAAGGAAGAAATGAAATTATCTTCACTCAGTTTGGAGAAGAACTTATTTTAAAAGTTCTTGAACGTTTTGTAATTATAATTGTAAATATAAAATTAAATTGAGTGGCATGTGAAATATCAGGGTGGCCACTCTTCAGACACATTGAAATTCCCTGACTTTTCCAGGTGAATTGAACATAAAATGCGTGCACATCCCTATTTAGTTACAAATTTGATTAAAGAATCTTAACAATTTAACTCCACTATTCAAAAAAAGTTATATTAAATCAGGAGAAAAAATATACATTTTTTGTTTTTACAAATAAATGTTGACATTTTTAATAAAAAATACATGTAAATGCAGCAAAATTGGACTACTGAAATATTTAAAAGAATTTAATGTTTTTTTTCACTGAAGACAATAAAAAGAAATAGTCTAAACTGATGTCCTTAAATATGGGCATTGCAAATTGTTCACAATGACAGACATTAAAGATATGCAAAAACTACACTGTAACAAGCCACAGCCATTGAATAATTAATGTCAATTCAACAATGTCAAAAGAATGTCATCAAAATAGAAAAAATATTGTAAAATGTATATAATATTCTTGGCAACAGTTGTCCAAAATGGAGCACAAACTCCGCATTTTTGTTTTTATACGGAATCAAATGGACACATGGCAGCCTTTATTTAGAAGTTACGAGTACAGCATAATACGTGGCGAAATTTTTCGAAAATGGCATACAAACTGGGCAGTCCTGTTTTTATAAGGACAACTAGTATATAAAAAAAAAAAACAGAATTTTCACAAAATTCCCTGACTTTTCCCGGTTGAGTGGCCACCCTGAATATTAAGTGTGTAGCAAATTGTAAAAATTGAGAACATATGTGGGCTGAATGTATGAAAAAACTGGCTAATGAGTTATGTACTAAATGTATGTCATTTTGTGTCAAATCACTTAATGGTTTGAACCTTGATATCTAAAAAATTGATCATTTTTGGTACAGTGATAGTACCAGTAAAGTTTAAAAAAACTGTAAAATTTCAGATTTTTGGGGCTCTTAGATTTTCAGTTATTCACTTTTTTAAAAAAGCCAAATCTGGTAAAGTTTTGAAATCTTTAAACAGTGGTAGATCAAAAACTATTTGACCAAGAGAGCTCAAATTAGTGCAGTCTTTTGTTTTCGATGGGCCTTAATTTGATATACAACATGATTATGGTATTTAACTCCTTTTTAAAATTGGAGTTTCTAAAATAATTACAAACTAAAAGAGAAATTGTTTTTAGAAAATAGCATAGTCATATCAAATTAAGACCCATTAAAAGAAAAAAAAAATGACACCAATTTGAGATCTCTAGGTCAAATACTTTTTTTTTGCCAAATTTGGCAGATTTCGCTTTTAAGAAAGTCAATAACTGAAAACTAAGAGCCCAAAAAATCTAATATTTACAGTTTTTGTCAGCTTCAGTGGTACTACTATTGTACCAAAAATTATCATTTTCCATGATGTCAAGGTTCAGATAGATCATTGGTTGATTTGACACGGAATGACCCTTGGATGAATATTCAATTTTGCAGCGTTTTAATTTCTTAAGTTTTACACCATATGAAATATTGTTTAAAAACAAACTAATTATTCTTTGTAATCAAAGTTAGAGGTAAGTTACGGTACAGGAAAATTAGGCGTTCTGCATTTTCAGGTTGTAGCCTATGAAGTTTTGGTTTATAAACATTCCCTGCTTCTTTCTGAAAATAAATGTTCACTATCAACGCTGGTGCAGACAAGTACTTTCTTGCTATCTTTGCAAGTATGGCACAAAATAGAAACATTTTCTATTTTAAATTGGCATAAAATAGAAATATTACCTTTAAAAAAATTAACGGTGGTATCATAGGAATGTAATGATTTTTAAGAGTGAACACAGTGAGTAAGGGCACAAAGCACAAATAGAACATGTTTCTAGATGCACAGAACACATACTGCTATAAAATGAATTAAAAGAAATATAATTAGTCGAAAAAATTCTAAGTATATTTTTAATTCTAATTTCTAACAATTGCAAAAATTTTAATTACTACGTTATGAAATATAATTTTGCGGTGTTTTTAAAATAATTCTAAGAATTATGTGTGTTTTTATTTCTTTTAAGTATCATGTTTTCTTTTAAGGCTTTTATTACTTCTTCCAAAAATTTCTTCCAAGTATCAACTCTGTTTTTATTTTCTTAAAAGTATCAAATTTGTTTTAATTTAGTATTGTGTTTTTTAACATTTCACTCCTGTATCAACTTTTTCTAAGTAGCGTATTATTTTAAAATTTCTTCCTAGTATATTTTTTTTATTTCTGCAAATAACATTAAATTAATTATAATATTTAACACTGTCTAAGCAGAGAATAAATGAAAACGTTGTCATATTGCATTTGTTATGCATGCATGTTTATTTCAAATCCTGTAAAATCAAATTATTCTTTAACATGTTTTTTATAGATTTTAGTTTTAGACATACATGTATAATTACACTAAATGAAAGTTGCTTCATTTACTATTACTAAAACCAACACTTAAGTATTTTTACTTGCAGGTAGGTTATAAATGAAGCAACTTTCATTTAGTATAAGTATACTGTCTTCAGTCTGAAATATATAAAAACATGTAAAAGATTAATTTATGATTTTACAAGATTTGAAATAAACATGCATGCATGACAACAAATGCAATCTCGAACCACGTTTTCATTTAATCTCCGCTTAGACAGTATTAAATGTGAGCATGGATGCACATACAACGATGCTGAAAACATGCACTTTCCCGGTTTGCTTTTAAAGCAATATCTAATGCTAAAAGTTATATATAGATAAAATAAAGCTAGGAAGATATATAAAATAAAATAAAAGTTAAAGCTAAATGTAATTAAATAAGTTAATATAAATTAAGCAACGTGTTAAGCTAACACAGAAAGATCAAGATACCAACCTACAAACACGGCGGGAAACAAAGAATAACTCTAACTGCACTCAGTGTTGCCAGATTCACAGAGCTTATGGCTTCGTCCCCTGAGGTAGATTTTGAGTTTAACAGGTTTTATAAACAATTGAAAATTTTGCACCATACATTAAACCAGTTTCTGTTACCACATATTTGTCACATATTGGTCTCATGAAATCAAAATCTAATCCTTTTTGACATGGCATTTTAATTCTTAATAAAGATAAATAATAGACACAGCTTTCAAAACATATTAATGCTTCCAAAATATAAGTGCAAGTTCCAAAACATATTACAGGTTCCACAGCATACCACTTCTGTGCACTCTGCTTAGAACTGAAATTAGCAATTCAATGAACTAAAAATTTGTTCAACTGCATCAGTATCTTTCTTTGATATTGAGTGATGCCTTCCTGTTGAACTAATAGGAACTGGGGCACCCAGTGTTCGAAATTAGGGGTCGTTAGTCGTAATTTGTGACTAGAAATTTCAATTTGATGACCAGATTCTTCAATCTGGTCGTGAAATTTGACACCTAACAATGCTATTGTTAAATATCAGTCTTCCCTTTCTCTTTAACTAAATTAAGATCCCTAGTAGAAGACTGGACAGTAGTCGAAAAAAAAAAGCCACATTTTATACACGCCCACAGTGATAAATCTGCAGGTGGTACACAGACAGTAAAATACCCCTCTGTCTATTCAGGGAAGGAAACATTGGGATCTTTATTGTACTTCAACTCACCCCCACCCTTCAAGACCTGAAATTGCACTTCTGAAGAATTTATTTCTTTGCTTTATCCTCAGACATTCCGATGTCTGAGACTCCAGGTATTTAATGCGTTTCTATTGCTCCCCTCCCCTTTATTCCCTCGTATGGAAGAAAAGGGGGTGATCCGGTGATCCTGCAGTCTTTACATTCTAATTGCTTACTATTATAGAACACACTGCATTCCAGATTGAATCGTTCCAGCGTCTTGCAAATTTGGATAGGTAATATTTTATTATCAGACATTGAAAATGATGTTTTTATAGCTGCCAAGTGTTCAGATTTTTATGTACTTGTTTCGTTTTTTCAGTCTTGTTCCGGGAATCCGATTTGGATCCACAGTAGTCTGATTTTTTTTTCCCATAACATTTATATTTTATTGTATGCAGATCTGCATAAGAGTATCTACAAGTTGTTATGAAGCCTTTTCTTACTTCCTTTAAGATTATACTATTTCTAGATTCACACACTAGTTTATTTATTTATAATTATTAACTATTATTATTCTTTAAGTTATTTACATTATTCTATTCTAAATTATTATTAATTTCATTACATTTTATTTAATATTATTTTACATTAGCCTGATCGTATAGTATTTTCCTAATCAATAAAGTTTACTTTTATAATTATTATTTAATTTCTTTATTTACTTTAACTCAACCATTACTATTGCTTGGTCTGTGCTCAACTATGTAAACCTTTCAAAAACACTTAACATCATATAACCTCTAAGAAAATCCACTTACCTTTAAATAATTAAATTGCACAGCCAACAACTAAAGAACTCACAAACACTAATTGTTAAATTTAAAAATTAACTTTTATTAACAATTAAAAATTCAACATCTGATCCATTTATAAGATTTCATTATTTGTATAGTGGCATAAAGTTAAGTTAGTACATTGCTCCAAATTAAAATCTTTTAACTTTGTAATTTAATAAAAATAACCCTGGGAACAGAATCCACTCTGGTCTGAAGACCAGAGTTTGGTCTGCCTGAGCTGTCCACCACTAAAAATGTGAAAAGCATAACTCAGAAATAATAAAAACACATTATCGGTGTATATGAAAGAAATCATTTTCATAAAATAAGACATTCGTGTATATATATATATTGTGTGTAGCTCCACCCAGATGGCATGTATAAAAGAATAGATCTTAAGATGTTGATTGGGAGAAATCATCCAAAGACAGCGAATGTTCTCGCTTCCAACAGTAGATGGCAGCACCAGAAATGAGGAGCAAAAATGACTGTTGTTAAACATGATAAAAATCACAAAGCTACACACAATTTTTAAAAATATACTTATTAATTGTTGACTTGCAAAAACATGTAACTCTTTCTATCCTTCCTATTGAAACTCTTTTTTTTTGATCTACACTGAAATTTACATTTTTCTTTCTGGAACATGATGATACTTTCTCACACATAGCTTGTAAAATTTAATGACACGATTGAAATCAAAACGCTTCTAGTTGGCCGGTAAAATAAAATACAGCTCTTCACTGCGGAGCTCTCGAGTGGGCCCGCAAGGCACTTGGAACACTGAAAAATGTGGAGAGGGATCACTGATGCACTTAACACTGGAATTGGCCGGCAATAAGGACAGTAGGTATCATGGGAATTCTGAAGCATGAAAGGCTTCCCAAAAACATTGTTGTTGGACAATCTTTGTTGGCATGACGATTGATGATGGATCACTGGCCGATTTTTCTCAACTTTGTATTCAGTAACTAATGGAACATCCGGTGACAAAGACAGCTGAACTTGTGCAGAAACAGAATCGCCACAATATCGTAATTTGACGTTGTTCCCTGCAAATGCGCTGAACTCAGAAGCAGATATTTTTTACTAATACACTGTAGCCAGTTTCAGGAATGCCAAGATGCTCGGTGTCTAAATTCATAAGCTACCGGCGACCCGGGGCGTGAGCCCCAGGCTCGGCTCTTAGAAATTTTATCAACCTCCTCATCTGCTGCTCAGTATCGAACTCCCCCGGCAACACACGCTTGCCTTCCCAGGAGACGCCAAACTTGGCGAGCGAAACTCTGCGCTTCGCGCCGAGCGCCCACGCATACACTGCGGAAATAAAACGCTGTTATGCCAAGAATCATAAAAAAGATCACTTCTCCCGATGCGGCAACCCGCCGCACAGCAACCCACCGGATGTTCTAGCACCCCGAAAACAGGTGTTTTTACTGATAAGCGGTTGAAAGCCAAATTCTTCTTAAAAAGTGCCTTTTTTCTGCAAACTGATGAATGAAGTGAAGTTAAAAGATGCAAGCGAGAAACGGAAGGATTAACAAAAGATTATTTAACGTTTAAAGGCACATTGCGCACAATTTTGAATAATAAAAACATTAAAAAGATAACAAATTACGTTAAAGGGGAAATAAATCGCCGAAATATTAAAAACAACAAATAAATTTAGAATTTTGAAGGGAAAGGGGAAAATAATGAATTTTAAGCTATTACATAATTTTGAACTAATAATTAAATTTAGAGCTGTAGAATCTCAGCATAACAAAGTCATGAAATCGGAAGTAGGTCACGAAATGAGAAACAAAGTCAGGAATTTTAAGATGGAGGTTTTCCCGTTTTTTCATCTAAAAATCCGTTTCCACGTGATTGCGTCTGTTTCTAATTAATGTGGACCATTTTTTCGTTCTCGTCGAACGTGTCAGCTTTGAAATCGGCTGTATATTTTGCCTTTTTTGTTTAGAAAGTCATATTTACATACTATAAATAGCAAATAAATAGCTAAATAATATCGTATCCGTATCGCACAGAATCGAGCAACAAGGTCATTAACACACAGACCTCTCAAAAGGAGTCGGCTCGTCACCGGTGACAGTTGGCTGAGTTTACGATTAGGAACTAAGCAAATTCCTTTCTTCGCTTTCCCTGTCCCACCACGTCCGGGTGCTGCTGTAACCTAGTAATGACTCATCGTAATTTAGAATAATCATTGAGAGGAGAGATATTTTTCTTTTTTGGAAAAGATATTTATTTTATCTACTGCGATATTTTTTACACATTTGACTATTACTAATAAAGTTTTTACTTTTTTTAGAGTCATCAGTCTTTTTAAACATAATATTATATAGATGCTAGATAATAAATAAAACTTCTAAGTTATTATTTTTTGTTTTTCGTTCGTTAATAGCGAAATCGGTTTAAACACATTTACACCTTTAAATATATCGTCAAAAGTGCTAATCCTCAATCTTTATTAAATCTCGGCACTTCATTAAATCTTCCGGCGCTTCATTAAATCTTGACAAAGTCGATATAACAGAAGTTCTGCACTGTGATGATGATGCGCCAATTGTAAATAAATTGAATGATGGTGAAATTCGTGATATGATATTAAATAAAAAAAGATCGAAGTAGCCACGATAAATGTGGAGAAGAAAAAATACCCATTGTTAATCTTATGCAAACAATCGATCATGCAATTAAAGGTCTTGAACAAAGAAGCATTATAACCGAGCAGAAATAATGTCCATCTACAGGATAAAGAAAACTGCTTTCCCATAAACCAAAATTAATGAAATAACAAATGTTAATTCAAATATTTAAACGAAATGATAAAATGGAATTTGATTATTTCGTTTCGTTCACACATTCTAAATTATTAATGTGTATATTTTTTCTTAAAAATTTCTTTTGCCCTATTTTTTAGATTAAATAATATGTTTTAATTGATTAACTTGACTTTTGCCATTATTTTTATTAAAAATATTTCTTATAGTGTATTTAGTTAATATTAAATCTGAATTTTATTCAAATTCTATAATCCGGAAAAATCAAAAATCCAGAATCGGCAAAGTCCGGATTTTCGAGGTTGTACTGTATATATATATATATATATATATATATATATATATATATATATATATATATATAAAGAATAGAATAGAAATAATGAATTTAAGGGTATTCACCCATTTACAAGGACTGTATTAATCAAATTAAGCAATTTTATGTGAATCATCACATAGCATTTGTAACAATGCTTCAATCCATTAAAGCTTTTTTTTTTTTTTTAATTATCCCCGCCATCAAAACCATAAGGGGAAGACTACTACCACTTTTAAGATTACTACATAATGTAAATATTAAGATATGAAGAAATGCAATACCATCTGTAATGTATTTAAATGATAGATATTTGATTATGCTTTAAATCGTTGGTAAAAAACTGTGCTAATATTTCTACTCACTATTATCATTTCTTATGCATTTATGCATAAATATATATGTATTAATAAATATTAATTTGGATCCATACCTGTTAGTTACCTTTTATCTTATGGAATTAACTAATTATAATGATGCTTATTTTCAGCTACTTTGGAGTGTAAGTCTCCCTATTTTTAAAAACCTAACCACTTGAGCAAATTATTAAGAGTAATATACCAAGATGAATTTTTCTTAATTAAGGTATTTAGGTTAAATACTATTGGGACTTATTTGGTCTTTTTAATTTTATTTATTTTGTATCAGGAGTACTTACGGCCAATACATTCTGATAATTTTGTTCATTGGAATGTTCATTATGCTGATTGGCACAAAAAATGTGCACTGAAATTTAGAAACCGATTGTTAATATTGCCAAGAACTGAATAGTTTTTGCTGCTAGCTTCCTAAAGTTCACAGCAACATTTGCTGCCAGTTTAAAAATCTTATTTCAAGCCCCTTTGCCACGAGATTTACTGATAATTTTCTATTTTATAATAAAGCTGAAATGTTTCATCCGTCACCACTGGAAAGAGGGACATAAACTGAATAATCTAAAATTAAGATTGGGCACATGTATTGTAGTAAATGTAATCACCAAAATTATATACTGCATTTGTCGCCCCTCTTTCCACTCCAATTGGACAAGGATTTATATTTTAAATTTGATTTAAAATCACTACAAGCATTTTTAAAACGGGAATAACTAGAATTCTTTCATTTTTAAAACGGGAATAACTAGAAACTGCTAATCCAAAAGCAAGATTTAATTTTCCTGGAAATTTAATAATCTACATATTGAATTTCAGTAGTAAGATCAACAATATGCTATGCAAAAAACTACTTAATAACAGAGAAGTATGGGGAAAATTGTGAACCTCCACTAAGAAATAGAATCTATATCAACATATTTTATAAATTAGCAAGAAAATCGTCTACCCTCTTTCCACTCCAATTGGACAAGGATTTATATTTTTAATTTGATTTAAAATCACCACAAGCATTAATCTCTTTCATTTTTATAATGGGAATAACCAGAAACTGTTAATCTAAAAGCTAGATTTCATTTTCTTCGAAACTTAATAATCTACATCAACAATATGCTATGCAAAGAACTACTTGACAACCGAGAAGTATGGGGAATATTGTGAACCTCTACTAAGAAATAGAATCTATATCAACATATTTTATAAATTAGCAAGTCGTCTACCCTCTTTCCACTTCAATTGGACAAGAATTTATATTCTTAATTTGATTTAAAATCACTTAAAGCATCAATCTCTTTCATTTTTATAACGGGAATAACTAGAAACTGCTAATCTAAAAGCAAGATTTCATTTTCCTGGAAACTGCTGTGCCTTTTTCGACATCAGCATAAAATTTAAATAAAAAAAAAGTAAACAAAAAAAAACTAAACGATTAAAGTATTAATATTAAAAATAATAAAAAAAAAACTAAATGAGTTTAGACTTACTTTTAGTTTATTTAATGGCCAACATCTTACTCTCTAAAAATTCGGAAATTGCGTTGTGATTTACCCAAAAACAAAACATGTTAAACAAATAATTATTACACAGAGTCATAGTGCCGGCCACCCATAAAAGTGCTTTAAGTCTCCGGACGAGTCGGATGGCCTGGCCTTTCAACAGAGTCATAGTGGTAAGAACTGAATGAAAAGCCAGATTAAAAATAAAAAGAAATTTATTAGAATACCTATTAAAAACTTAACAACAATTCATTTCACCCAGGGTTTCAAAGAAATAAAAAAAAAGGGAATGTTTGACAGCTCTGTTCAAGTACAAAATAAAAGAAAACAAGCATGTAAAAAAATATATAAAGATGGCATCACCATTTACTCCGACGGCTCTTTGAGAGCTCAAAAATATCAGCGTAAAAAAAAAAATATAGTTGAAATTAAAGGATTTTCTTAGGCATTTTTGTTAGCATGCCAAAACCAACAGCTCTTCGCCTCAGTTTGGAGGCCACTATTTTTTTTATGTATACGTGCTCACACACACACACTTCTTCTACCTCTCCCCGTGAGGCCACTAGCGCTGGTGATCGGAAGGCGCCGCGACGTGCGTCTGTTGTGGGCATGGGCGTCTGATGAACCAGCCTAGTTAAGTGCAGGGGCCTCGAATTCGTGGTTGTTGAACTGGAACTGTGGGTGCTGGAGCGGTGATCGGACGTCGCCGAGACGGGCGTCTGCTGCGGGCATAGGCGTCTGATGAACCGGCCTAGTTAAGTGCAGGGGCTCCTCGGATTCGTGGATGTTAAACTGGAACTGTGGGTGCTGGAGCACTCTGGGGAACGTCAGATGTTAGAGGCTCTCGTCGTTATTTCGGGCCCTTGGTGGATAGGCATGTTGTGGGTGCCAAGGCGATGTCCTTTTCAAAAATTTAGGAAAAGTGTTTTCTTGCTATGGATAAGAACATCCTGTTCTTAAAAAATGTTAGAAATTACTGTGCACATGTTAACAGCACCTCGTGGTGACTCCGAGAGGAGTTGCAAAAAAAGGAGGAAATTATAATGTCCGCGGGCAGCAACCTTACATGTTGGTGTTTACTTCCCAACTCCGAGAAAATTCTCTCTTGGCGTGAGGTCCCGGAAGGGCAACCCCTTTTGAAGAATTTGAATTTCGGTCGCCGCGGTTACAACTGATAACCCGGCACCGGACTTCTTGGCGAGCTGAAGATGCCAAATCCGTCAACCCGGCGTTTCACATCTGTTTTCTAATTTTGGACATTTGATATGTCTGTTTTATGTTGCCGGTGACGCTCAGATAGCGTTGTTTTGATCGCCATCTTGAAAGCTTTTGTATTTCATGTAAAAATGCAGTTGAACTCACAAAACATGCACATTATTAAAAGTATAAACATTTACACATCATTATTAAAACATCGTTAATTTCCCTGGGTGAAAAAGGAGGACATAATGTTTACAAAACTTGTATGCTACATCGTGTTTTGATTGCTTATAAAGCAGTTTTATTCAGGATATTGGGGTGGGAAATTTCCTGCCGGTATAACATTTACTGGGAAAAGGTGTATTTAAAAAGATCACAAAGTCCTGTTAGGCAGGTAAACAATTATTTATATTAAAGTTACGTTTATTTACACCTCTTCAAGCTTAAATAATCATTGCTTTATCTGAGCAATTACCAGAGCAAACAATATTAAGTTAAGTCAAATAAATTTATATAAGTTAAGGATTGCTCAATTTTAAGTTCACTAAAGTTAAACAAATATAAGAATCAATTAGAGTTATTAGTTTAAAAATTTAATATTCATTAAAAGGTGAGTTATTTTAGTTTAGTTATCCTTTAAGAGTTACTTATTTATCTTTTATTTGACAGAATTAAGATTATACTATATTTAGAGTTATAAATATTTAAGTTATTTATTTTATATTAGATTAAAATTATTTATTACTGCTTTAAGAGCATAGCAATTTAACTTTCTCAGAAATCACCATAACATATTACCTCCCTGACCACCTTAAAATTTTTGTTTCGTAGAAAAAAAGATTTTACTTCCAAAACAGGATCAAAAGTGCAAAAAAAATTTTCTAAACTCTAAGCACAGGAGACGATGAGGCAGTCAAGATGTAAAACATGTATGAAATCTAAAAATAAAATAAAATGGTAAAAACTGAAAAGGGTGAAACACTGTGGTTTCAAATAACAAAATGCGAATGTACTTGTAAAATGGATTGATTGAATAGGAAACAAAATAATGAAATGACTGTGGGAAAATGAAAAACAAAAACAATGATATGTCTTCTTACATTTGACATATTCGAGCATTATCCCATAAAAAGGTGGAAGAAAATTTTCAAAAATGTTAAAGAACCAAAGGTAATTGGATGAATACCTTCAACAGAAGGAGAACCAGGTACCTAGCTCTCTTCAATCAACCGAAAATAAAATTTTCAAGGCAAAGGAGGGAAAATTCACTTTAACTTGAAGGAATAACTCGAACCAGCAAGATCATTTGAAAACTATTGTAGGCCCACAGCAGTATGCAATCCTAAATATTCCATTAAAATGACTAAACATTAATTTTTGGCTGTTAAAGACATTCGCCCATATCCCAGAAGTTCAATGAGTCATGAAGACAAACTAGCCTATTTTTGTAGACTAACAACAGCACAATACTAAACTACTTAAAAAAAAATTCCACAACATAAACTTAAAAGGAATGATGATAATATAAAAAAAACTCATGAAAACATTACTAACACTGACATTTTCCCAAGATTGGCTATAACTTGAACCTTCAAGAAAATTTTCTAACACTTAAACTTCCACACATAAAGTACTGTAAACACTATTCAGCACTATGGTCATAAATGCACTTCGACTTGATATCTCTGTCAAGAAGAACATAATACTTTTTACTTAAACACATAAACACAAACTATCTCAAAATTGGAAGTGTGCTAACCTCTGGACCCAATCCCTAAAGACTCATAATATGTACATGATTGGATTGCAAAACATGGAAAATGCAAATGAAACATTCAAAAAGTATCAACCACTTAATTTAACCCGTGGAAGTACTAATGCTTCAAAAATTATACTAAAAAATGAATAAAACTGAAAAACATATAATAAAATGAAAACTGAAAAACATGAAGTGAATAAAATGACAAAATCAAAGGATGGGGAAAATTTTTCAACCTAATTAAATTCTAGGTCTCAGCGCATATCTATGCTCAGAACTGTTAGAAACGCTAGGTAAATTTCTAGCTGAATCAGTGACATTGGAGTCGTTGAGTTCCTGGCTTGTAGAACCTGTTGGCATAAGAGCCTGCTGTCTATCTGTGATACGAGTGAGCCTATTTACATGAATCGTTTGTGTATCAAAAGGAGCCTGAGTGTTTGTGATCACGAAATTGACATTTGTTTTCTGTGATATCACTGTATACGGTCCCTTATTGAAATTTGTCAACTTTCGAGCTTGTCCTTTGCGAACAACTGGAGTGTACAAGAAAAGTAGATCACCCACTTTGATGTTTTTGTTAACAGCATGTTTATGTTGGTAACTCTCTTGCTGTTCAGCTGCTCTAACTAAATTTTGATTTTTAATTTTGAAGGTGTTTTTCATGCGAATGACCAAATCATCGGAGTAATCTTGTACAGAAACAAAGGCTGGTGTCTTAATATTAGATATTATATCCTCAGGTAAAGTGATGTCTCTTCCAAACAACAGAAATGCAGGTGATTCTCCTGTCGCACTATGTTTTGCTACTCTATGTGCCATAAGGGCAAAGTGCAAGTGCCTATCCCAGTCATCTTGTGTGCTGGAAATTAAGGTACTGAAAGACTTAATTAAGGTCGAATTTAAACACTCACAGACCCCATCTGCTTGAGGATTGTAACTTGTCGTAGTATGTTTGTTGATCCCTAATTTTTTGTAAAAGTTCCTAGCTACCTTCGATATAAAATTTGATCCTTTATCAGTGACCAAGTGTCTAGGAACACCATGAGAGAAACCCAATTTTTTAAGCAAGCCAAAATAGTTTCGGATTTAGTGTTTTTAATAGGATAAGCTTCAGGCCACCTTGTAAAAGTAGTCAGTAATGACCAAAATATATTTATTTCCAGCTATAGTCTCTGGCAAAGGGCCAACTACATCTGTTGCAATTCTCTCCATAGGATAAGTTGTGACAGGAAATCGTTGAATAGGTGCCTTCTGGTGAGCCTTATAACCAAGTCTTTGTAGACAAGTGTGGCAGGACTTAACATAATTCAAAACATGGGCATACATTCTTGGCCAATAAAAATGTTTTTGAATTCTAATAAGAGTTCTTATGAAACCACCATGAGCTGCAGTGGGAGAATCATGACACAAATTTAGAATATCAGGGACTAAGTCTAAGGGAGCGCAAATTCTTTCCATAATTTGATATCTGTTCTTGGGTCTCTTATGAACTGTATACAGAACATCATTTTTAAAAAAAAATTTAAGAGTTTTAGGGTAAGTTTCCTTATTATTATTTAACAGAAATTTAATTTTATTACATTTAGCATCTGATATTTGAGAATTAGAAATTCGAGTAAAAAGGCTAGAATCAATGGTTAAATTTTTGGGTTCATTATCATTTACAGTATCTATAGTATTAATGCACCTTGAAAGGAAATCAGCAGTAACATTTAATTTTCCTGGCTTATGAATAATCTTAAAATCATAATTTGTAAGACTCATTATCCATCTAGCAATGCGTGAAGTGGGATCTTTGAGTTTTATTACATGAGACAGGGAAGCTTGGTCGCAATACACAACAAAATGCTTCCCCAAAAGATAATGTTTAAAATAGGCAGTGGCCCAAACAACACCTAAAGCTTCTCTTTCTACAGTGCTATAATTTAATTCAGCTGCTTTCAACTTTCTACTGGCATAAGCCACAGGATGTAGGAATTTGTTTTCATCTTCTTGACATAGAACAGCTCCCAAAGAAAATTTTGAGGCATCGGTGCATAAAGCGAAAGGTTTTGAAAAATCAGGAAGTTGCAAAATGGGTTTTTGAAGCAGTTCTTGCTTTAGTGTATCAAAGGCAATTTGCACCTTCTCTGTCCAAACAAAATTAGAAGAATTTTTTGTTAATTCAGTTAGTGGGAGTGATTTTTCAGCATAATTTTGAATAAACCTACGATAAAATCCTGTAAGGCCTAAAAATTGTCTAATATGTTTTCTGCAAGATGGGATTTTAAAATTTTGAACTACTCGTAAATTAGTGGGATCTGGTTGGACAATACCTTGTGAAACTTGGAATCCTAAATAAGTAATGGAAGGTTTAAAAAAAATGCACTTGCTCGGTTTAAGTTTAAGGTTATGAGTCTGCAGACGATCGAAAACAATTCTTAACTTATTTAGGTGCTCTTCAAAAGTCGTAGAAGCAATCACGATATCATCGATGTATATACCTATTTGCATGGGAGAAAGGTCAGCCAAAACGATTGACATTAAATGTTGAAAAGATGAGGGGGCATTTTTGAGTCCAAAAGGTACCCTTTCCCACTCAGTGTCCAGACGGCGTAGAGAACCCAGTCTTATATGTGTCATCTGGATGGAGCTTCATCTGGTAGAAACCTGAAGTTAGGTCTAGGGTTGAGAAAAATTTGGCCCCATTTAAATCATCGATCATCTGTTGAATATTGCGAATGGGAAAATTTTCTGCAATTGTAATACCGTTTAATTTCCGGAAATCGCATACGAGCCTAAAAGTGCCATCAGCCTTTTTAACAAGCAAAACAGGGCAAGCAAAAGGACTACCAGATTCTTGTATAACATCAGCTTCTAAAAGCTCATTAATTTGCTTATCTAACTCGTCTTTAAGATGGAAAGGGACACGGTAGGGTCTTAGTCTTACAGGGACAGAATTATTTAAATTAATGTTGTGATAGATTGTATCACACCCCTCGAGATCAGAAACAGAATTAGCAAAAACATGCTTAAATTCCTTGAGTAAGTCTAGCAAGGGCAACTTGTGTGAATCTTGCAAGTGGGAAAAATCAAATTTCCCTCCCCAAACCTCAAAGTCATCTCCCTCTTCTGCCTCAGAATTTTGAATAGCATTAAGAGGGTAGGATGGGACAGAAAAAACAGATGATAGAGTGGCAACCTTAGTATTTTTATTGACATGTATACTTGAACGAGAAAAATTTGCAATTTTTATAGTATAAATATCATCTGAAGAAAAATTATGGACTGATCTAGCAGCAACAATGTTACTGTTATGAGAATTAGGTTCTATTAAAACGATATCAGAATAAAAATTTTGGCTAGACTTGCAGCGAACTTTAATAAAACATTCAGAAAAGGGTTCTAAGTCGAATTTATTAAGGGTGAAACAATTAAAAGATTCCTGTGCTTGGTGGGAAGAATTTTGAGAAGAATTTATATTATTATTAACAGGCAAAGGCTGGGCAGGCTGATTTGACATTTCGAAAGGCACAATAACAACATCATTTTCCAAAATTTCATTTTCAAAATCAATTTTAAATTTATGTCTTGATAAAAATTTAGTACCTAAAATAGCTGAATAATGTGGAGGGGTAAATGAATCATTTAAAATAAAAAAAATCTACCTCTATACTCTCTCTTCCAAAAAGAATGGGTAAAGTAACTTTCTTTTTTACATTTAATTGTTGTCTAGAGATTCCTTTAAGAAAAATATTGCATGGTTCAATGAGTGACTGCTCAATAGACAAAAGTTTAAGTGTACTGGTGTATATAACATTAATTGATGCACCTGAATCTACTAAAAATAAAAGGTTTTGATTCTGAATAGTGCCTGATATCAAAGGAAGTTGGGCTCTAACAGATGAAACTGCCATCCCAAGAAATGACACCTCAAAATGGGTCTGCGACTGTAAGCTAGGGTTAGTACTTCCGTCACCCTCACCTAGTTTAAATGACTTGAAGGTGCCTGCCATGACTGCTGTTGGACTTGGTTAAAAGGGTTTGTATCCCTTTGAGGCCTAGGTGGAAGCACTGGCTGATGACCCTGAAAACTACTTTGTTGCGGAGGCATGGGTTGGTTGTGCTGATCAAATCCTTGGAAAGCATACCCCTGATTATTTTGTGGTGGTATGTAACTGTCTTCTGTACCCCTGTTGTTGGAATTGGCTGCGTGATTGATTACGACATTCTCGTGCTATGGGCTCTTTTCTATTGCAATTAAAACAAGTAGGAGAGAAGTTTCTTGCGTCTTGAGACCCTTGTCTCTTTTGTGGGTAACCCTTTGTGTTATTCCCCTTAGGAGCAGAAATGACTTCCCTTACTTGTAACTGTAAGGCAGCTACAGAATCAGTGAGCGCAGCTATCATGGTCTGTTGTTTTAAAATAATGTTTTTAAACTCATCTGATTCAGAATGTGTAATACTTTTGACCTCCTCTACTGACTGTTGTGAGTTCTGCTGATTCCAGACTTCCTCCTCAGCCACTGCCTGATTTCTGGCATTTTTGAAGGTTTTGTGGTTCTGGGGTAGGACTAGTCTCCTAATATGCGGTTTAAGACCCTCAATAAAAACTGATGTCAGAACATCCTGGCAATTTTTATCAGCCACAGAATTTTGGAGTAAGTCAGCAGGAACAGTTTTAAAAGACAAGGACTCCACTCTTGCAGCGAATTGCCTCACCGTCTCGTGTGGGTGCTGATAACTTTGAAGGAGGGACCTTAAATGCTTGTGTGCATATTCTTGTGATGAAAACCTATCACGGAGGGCTTTAATAAACACAGTTAAATTTTTCTCCACTCTTAAATTAGGGTTATCTTTAATGAGACGTGCCGCCTCTCCTCCCAACTTTAGCTTTATCGCTAAAAGTTTGTCGCTCTCTCCCCAATTTGCATAGCTTGCAATCATGTCTATTGTGGATATGAAATCTTCAAGTGAAGAATCACTTTCAGTTCCACAAAAGACAGGAATGCTATCCAGGAAACCCCCCAGTAGAGCAGTATGTGTAACATATTGCAAAATCTAGCTTGCTCCTACCAATGAAGAAGATTGACCACTAAAGTGTGGATCACCAGCTCTAGATAACATGGGAGGACCTTGATTCTCAGTGGTAACTCTTGCATTAAATCCATTCTCCTCCATCTCTAAATTATCTCCCCTGTTATGAAAAGGGTTTGGACTAGAAACCTGACTTCTATTATGTGGATCATCCACAGAAAAAGTATTATTATCCTCAACTAGGTTGTTAAACATTTTTCAGGAAAAGTAAGGTTAATAAAAAAAAATAAATGATATTCCTGTGGTCAGGTAAGGGTTAAGGTTAACTAAAATATAAAACAGACTGGAAATATCTCCCCCAAAATGCACAGTAAACATTCAAAAGGTAATTTCAAACATATTATACCCAAACAGAGCTCTCAAGACTGGTCACATGCACCAGTTAATATGCTGTGCCTTTTTCGACATCAGCATAAAATTTAAATTAAAAAAAAGTAAACAAAAAAAATTAAAGTATTAATATTAAAAATAATAAAAAAAAAACTAAATAAATGAGTTTAGACTTACTTTTAGTTTATTTAATGGCCAACATCTTACTCTCTAAAAATTCGGAAATTGCGTTGTGATTTACCCAAAAACAAAACATGTTAAACAAATAATTATTACACAGAGTCATAGTAGTAAGAACTGAATGAAAAGCCAGATTAAAAATAAAAAGAAATTTATTAGAATACCTATTAAAAACTTAACAACAATTCATTTCACCCAGGGTTTCAAAGAAATAAAAAAAAAGGGAATGTTTGACAGCTCTGTTCAAGTACAAAATAAAAGAAAACAAGCATGTAAAAAAATATATAAAGATGGCATCACCATTTACTCCGACGGCTCTTTGAGAGCTCAAAAATATCAGCGTAAAAAAAAAAATATAGTTGAAATTAAAGGATTTTCTTAGGCATTTTTGTTAGCATGCCAAAACCAACAGCTCTTCGCCTCAGTTTGGAGGCCACTATTTTTTTTATGTATACGTGCTCACACACACACACTTCTTCTACCTCTCCCCGTGAGGCCACTAGCGCTGGTGATCGGAAGGCGCCGCGACGTGCGTCTGTTGTGGGCATGGGCGTCTGATGAACCAGCCTAGTTAAGTGCAGGGGCCTCGAATTCGTGGTTGTTGAACTGGAACTGTGGGTGCTGGAGCGGTGATCGGACGTCGCCGAGACGGGCGTCTGCTGCGGGCATAGGCGTCTGATGAACCGGCCTAGTTAAGTGCAGGGGCTCCTCGGATTCGTGGATGTTAAACTGGAACTGTGGGTGCTGGAGCACTCTGGGGAACGTCAGATGTTAGAGGCTCTCGTCGTTATTTCGGGCCCTTGGTGGATAGGCATGTTGTGGGTGCCAAGGCGATGTCCTTTTCAAAAATTTAGGAAAAGTGTTTTCTTGCTATGGATAAGAACATCCTGTTCTTAAAAAATGTTAGAAATTACTGTGCACATGTTAACAGCACCTGGTGGTGACTCCGAGAGGAGTTGCAAAAAAAGGAGGAAATTATAATGTCCGCGGGCAGCAACCTTACATGTTGGTGTTTACTTCCCAACTCCGAGAAAATTCTCTCTTGGCGTGAGGTCCCGGAAGGGCAACCCCTTTTGAAGAATTTGAATTTCGGTCGCCGCGGTTACAACTGATAACCCGGCACCGGACTTCTTGGCGAGCTGAAGATGCCAAATCCGTCAACCCGGCGTTTCACATCTGTTTTCTAATTTTGGACATTTGATATGTCTGTTTTATGTTGCCGGTGACGCTCAGATAGCGTTGTTTTGATCGCCATCTTGAAAGCTTTTGTATTTCATGTAAAAATGCAGTTGAACTCACAAAACATGCACATTATTAAAAGTATAAACATTTACACATCATTATTAAAACATCGTTAATTTCCCTGGGTGAAAAAGGAGGACATAATGTTTACAAAACTTGTATGCTACATCGTGTTTTGATTGCTTATAAAGCAGTTTTATTCAGGATATTGGGGTGGGAAATTTCCTGCCGGTATAACATTTACTGGGAAAAGGTGTATTTAAAAAGATCACAAAGTCCTGTTAGGCAGGTAAACAATTATTTATATTAAAGTTACGTTTATTTACACCTCTTCAAGCTTAAATAATCATTGCTTTATCTGAGCAATTACCAGAGCAAACAATATTAAGTTAAGTCAAATAAATTTATATAAGTTAAGGATTGCTCAATTTTAAGTTCACTAAAGTTAAACAAATATAAGAATCAATTAGAGTTATTAGTTTAAAAATTTAATATTCATTAAAAGGTGAGTTATTTTAGTTTAGTTATCCTTTAAGAGTTACTTATTTATCTTTTATTTGACAGAATTAAGATTATACTATATTTAGAGTTATAAATATTTAAGTTATTTATTTTATATTAGATTAAAATTATTTATTACTGCTTTAAGAGCATAGCAATTTAACTTTCTCAGAAATCACCATAACATATTACCTCCCTGACCACCTTAAAATTTTTGTTTCGTAGAAAAAAAGATTTTACTTCCAATCGTCTACCCTCTTTCCACTGCAATTGGACAAGAATTTATATTCTTAATTTGATTTAAAATCACTTAAAGCATCAATCTCTTTCATTTTTATAACGGGAATAACTAGAAACTGCTAATCTAAAAGCAAGATTTCATTTTCCTGGAAACTGCTGTGCCTTTTTCGACATCAGCATAAAATTTAAATAAAAAAAAAGTAAACAAAAAAAAACTAAACGATTAAAGTATTAATATTAAAAATAATAAAAAAAAAACTAAATGAGTTTAGACTTACTTTTAGTTTATTTAATGGCCAACATCTTACTCTCTAAAAATTCGGAAATTGCGTTGTGATTTACCCAAAAACAAAACATGTTAAACAAATAATTATTACACAGAGTCATAGTGCCGGCCACCCATAAAAGTGCTTTAAGTCTCCGGACGAGTCGGATGGCCTGGCCTTTCAACAGAGTCATAGTGGTAAGAACTGAATGAAAAGCCAGATTAAAAATAAAAAGAAATTTATTAGAATACCTATTAAAAACTTAACAACAATTCATTTCACCCAGGGTTTCAAAGAAATAAAAAAAAGGGAATGTTTGACAGTTCTGTTCAAGTACAAAATAAAAGAAAACAAGCATGTAAAAAAATATATAAAGATGGCATCACCATTTACTCCGACGGCTCTTTGAGAGCTCAAAAATATCAGCGTAAAAAAAAAAATGTAGTTGAAATTAAAGGATTTTCTTAGGCATTTTTGTTAGCATGCCAAAACTAACAGCTCTTCGCCTCAGTTTGGAGGCCACTATTTTTTTTTATGTATACGCGCTCAAACACACACACTTCTTCTACCTCTCCTCGTGAGGCCACTAGTGCTGGTGATCGGACGGCGCCATGACGGGCATAGGCGCTGATGAACCGGCCTAGTTAAGTGCAGGGGCCTCGAATTCGTGGATGTTGAACTGGAACTGTGGGTGCTGGAGCGGTGATCGGACGTCGCCGAGACGGGCGTCTGCTGCGGGCATAGGCGCTGATGAACCGGCCTAGTTAAGTGCAGGGGCCTCGAATTCGTGGATGTTGAACTGGAACTGTGGGTGCTGGAGCGGTGATCGGACGTCGCCGAGACGGGCGTCTGCTGCGGGCATAGGCGTCTGATGAACCGGCCTAGTTAAGTGCAGGGGCCCCTCAGATTCGTGGATGTTGAACTGGAACTATGGGTGCTGGAGCACTCTGGGGAACGTCAGATGTTAGAGGGTCCCGTCATTATTTCGGGTCCTTGGTGGATAGGCATGTTGTGGGTGCCAAGGCGATGTCCTCTTCAAAAAGTTAGGAAAAGTGTTTTCTTGCTATGGATAAGAACATCCTGTTCTTAAAAAATGTTAGAAATTACTGTGCACATGTTAACAGCACCTCGTGGTGACTCCGAGAGGAGTTGCAAAAAAAGGAGGAAATTATAATGTCCGCGGGCAGCAATCTTACATGTTGGTGTTTACTTCCCGACTCCAAGAAAATTCTCTCTTGGCGTTAGGTCCCGGAAGGGCAACCCCTTTTGGCGTGGACGAATTTGAATTTCGGTCGCCGCGGTTACAACTGATAACCCGGCACCGGACTTCTTGGCGAGCTGAAGATGCCAAATCCGTCAACCCGGCGTTTCACATCTGTTTTCTAATTTTGGACATTTGATATGTCTGTTTTATGTTGCCGGTGACGCTCAGATAGCGTTGTTTTGATCGCCATCTTGAAAGCTTTTGTATTTCATGTAAAAATGCAGTTGAACTCACAAAACATGCACATTATTAAAAGTATAAACATTTACACATCATTATTAAAACATCGTTAATTTCCCTGGGTGAAAAAGGAGGACATAATGTTTACAAAAACTTGTATGCTACATCGTGTTTTGATTGCTTATAAAGCAGTTTTATTCAGGATATTGGGGTGGGAAATTTCCTGCCGGTATAACATTTACTGGGAAAAGGTGTATTTAAAAAGATCACAAAGTCCTGTTAGGCAGGTAAACAATTATTTATATTAAAGTTACGTTTATTTACACCTCTTCAAGCTTAAATAATCATTACTTGATCTGAGCAATTACCAGAGCAAACAATATTAAGTTAAGTCAAATAAATTTATATAAGTTAAGGATTGCTCAATTTTAAGTTCACTAAAGTTAAACAAATATAAGAATCAATTAGAGTTATTAGTTTAAAAATTTAATATTCATTAAAAGGTGAGTTATTTTAGTTTAGTTATCCTTTAAGAGTTACTTATTTATCTTTCATTTGACAGAATTAAGATTATACTATATTTAGAGTTATAAATATTTAAGTTATTTATTTTATATTAGATTAAAATTATTTATTACTGCTTTCAGAGCATATAATTTCTGCTTTAAGAGCAATTTAATATTACTGCTTTTATATTACTGCTTTAAGAGCAATTTAACTTTCTCAGAAATCACCATAACAAAACTTAATAATCTACATCAACAATATGGCATAATTTGAATATTTCTTAAAATTTTCTAAGCAATTTTTTAATTTTAACTTCGCTTAAAAAATATTTAAAAAATGAGGTCTCATAGGGTTCAATGTATTTCATTTTTTCAATCCAAAACTAATTGTGTGATATTATTCATTTAGATTTTCATATGTCCCACAGACCGTCTCAACAACATACTAAAATTTCATTTTGATAAAGTCATTTTTATGGTATATATCATGCGAACGGATAGACAGACATCAACAATATGACATAATTTGAATATTTCTTAAAATTTTCTAAGCAATTTTTGAATTTTAACTTCGCTTAAAAAATATTTAAAAAATGAGGTCTCATAGGGTTCAATGTATTTCATTTTTTCAATCCAAAACTAATTGTGTGATATTATTCATTTAGATTTTCATATGTCCCACAGACCGTCTCAACAACATACTAAAATTTCATTTTGATAAAGTCATTTTTATGGTATATATCATGCGAACGGATAGACAGACATCAACAATATGGCATAATTTGAATATTTCTTAAAATTTTCTAAGCAATTTTTGAATTTTAACTTCGCTTAAAAAATATTTAAAAAATGAGGTCTCATAGGGTTCAATGTATTTCATTTTTTCAATCCAAAACTAATTGTGTGATATTATTCATTTAGATTTTCATATGTCCCACAGACCGTCTCAACAACATACTAAAATTTCATTTTGATAAAGTCATTTTTATGGTATATATCATGCGAATGGATAGACAGACAGATAAATAGAATGAAGTCATAAGCACCTTTCTACTATGTTGGAAAGTGTTCAAAGCCAAATTTTTGCAGTATAAAACCTGTGGTTTGAATTGAGATGAATAGATTCCTAAAATTAAAAGTCTACTCATTTTGTTTTCATATTTCAATAAAAAAAATTCTTAATTGATATTCAAATGCAAATGTGTTACTTAGTGTGTGTGTCATCTAGTTAATGTGCACATGAACTCAAGACTGAGTAAAATGACACTAGTAGCTTCCTGTGTTCTCAGTTTATCTTTACACGAAGTAGTTGTAAAATCAGTACTAAAATTATAAACAAGTTTCTATCTTATCTTCTCTGACACTTTGCCACTTAGCCTAACTTATTCAAGCACATTCAGCAAGAGAAAACATTACTTCAAATAATATACTATTAAAATAAATGTTAGTTGATCTTAAATTAGTTGGATGAACACTGTTTACCTTTTCTTCACTTATTTAAGCAAATTGAGCAAGAGATGCCAAACTTGCTTGAAAAAGTGCTCCTTTTTCCTGAAGAAGGCTGTTAAGAAATTTTTATATCACTTCAGTTGTATAAAATGGGGCCTCATAGCAATACATATTAATATATTTTGATAATTTGAGCAATATGTCCAATATAAGTTGTATTTAAAATTATTTACTTTCAGAAAACTGCATGCAACCGAAGGAGGTGGGTCCTTGCAGGGGCTATTTCCCTCGCTGGTACTATGACGTGGGTCGAACCATGTGCCTCCAGTTCATCTATGGAGGGTGCAGGGGCAACAGGAATAACTTTGAGCGGTACGCAGACTGTAACAGAATGTGCGAAACTATGCTCAGAGGTAGGTGAAGGCTTTCGGACTTGTATGTTTCTTGTCATCATTTTGTTAACTCTTCAGATTTTCATTAGTTAAAACAGTACTTCCAGGGTACTGCCCTTACACTGTAATAAGGGTACCAATAGCAAAAAGAGAAATTACTTAACATTACGTATGTCGCAGGACTTTCTTGCAGAACAGTTTTTTTTTTCCAAAGATTACTTTACTCATCAAGCAATATAATTTTGAGTGTGAGTAATTTACTCACGCTATTACATATGTCGCAGGACTTTCTTGCAGAACAGGTTTTTTTTCCAAAGATTACTTTACTCATCGAACGATATAATTTTGAGTGTGAGTAATTTACTCACGCTATTATCGTTTGCTGAATGACAGCAAATATAGGCACACTCTGGACTGGATATAACACGTTTGACATTGAAAATTTATTTGTTATTTACTTTTGATAAGGTTGGAAATTATGTTACTTTAAAATTGCTATTTAAAATAATGTAATTTTCAACCTTATATCAATAACAACACTCTACACAATATTTTTGTCTTCTGTTATTACTTTTAGTTTTTAGTACAATAGATCTGTGATCTCTGTGCTAGACTCTTTTTAAGCCACCCACCCCTAAATCATTTACTTTAACTAATTAATTAAATCTTAAACCAGAGTAGAAGTTCCATATGTTCGACAAAGATTCACTCCATAAGCATGTATTTAAGCCTATCTGACACTTACTGCTTCTGCCATTGTTTTCTGCTCATGAAGAATTGCTGTACCCTTTTCGACATCAGCATAAAAATAAAGAATTAAATAAACTTACTTTCTCTGAAATCTAGGAAAAATATTAAACCTAAAATAAATTTGTGTTGTTTTGGAAAATGAAAGGACCAAGATGCTTGCTTTCGGGGTCGCTGTGTCAGAGACACTCATCCCCACATCGAATATGATGTTGTCGGACCATAGGTGTAGATTGGAATTGCAAGTGGACAGCAATGTCCCTCCACTCCAGTGGGCATGTGGTTTTAGTCAGTATAAATTATTAGAGTGGTCCAGTATAAATATCCAGTATAAAGTTAGTCAGTATAAATTATTAGAGTGGTCTTGGTATGGTTGATGCCTGCTCGGCTGTAAAAGAAAAGGTGGAAAGGGCAGAAACTCGCAAGAGCGAGCCACTACAGAAAACCGAAGAAGCGTCGAAATTTAAATTTCAGCAACAAGGAATAACAAAATTAAAAGTCTACAGATGACTACAATAAAAGGTCAGCAATGGAGAGAAATATATTTATAAGTACTGGGCTGGTGTCATGGGCATGTGCAAATGCTAGCTGCCTGAAAAGCTATTGGTCGGCTCAGAATCCGCAGGTGGAACTACTTCCGTTCACCAAAGTGGACATCTGTGGCACTATCTGCCGACGCCAAGGGGGACCAAGCGGGGAAAACGTTGAAGAAATACTTCAAATAAAGTTGCAAAATAATTTTGAATGGAAAACTCTAGGAAACCCTGTCCTGGGGAACGATAAACCTCGCTTTCTTCCACTTGGTTCGCTGTGAATCAAGAAGAAGATGCCTTGCCCTACGTTTCCTGCAATAGGAAAATGAGGTCACGGTGTAAGTTTGGTCAGTGTCTCTCATACAGGGTCTGCTAGAGTTTTCTTGTAAAAATTTTGACTGAATTTTCAAACCTGCTCTGCAACGCCAAAGACTTTGAGGTCGTGATGAATTACTTCATTTTGAATGTACCTAAGAGCTTTAACAATGCAACGCAGGACTTTATTTTGGAAAACTTGCAATTTCTGAATATGGCATTTTGCCGCAGCACCCCAAATGGGGATGGCATACAAAAATGCTGGTGTGATGACTTGTTTGTAAATCAGCAGTTTATTAGGGAGGGAAAGGTGGGATATTTTACCGAGAAGAGGGACGAGGGAATGATAGGTTTTATTAATCTTAATTAATTTAGTTTCGATATGCTCTCTGTAAGTTAAACGGTCATCTAAGGTGACTCCCAGATACTTTACGGAGTGCGAGAAAGGAATATTTTCATTGAAAATTTTGAGAGTGAAATTATGGTTTAGTTCTCGATAGTTAGGTTTAAAGATACATACTGCACTCTTGGTCACATTAATTTTAATTCTCCACGTAATGAGCCAATGCTCAAGGCTGTGTTTAATCTAGCTTTGGAGCGTATTGATGGAGTTTTGTGGTGAGCAGTTTTGCACTATCAAAGCAGTGTCATCTGCAAAGATTGCCAGCTTGATTTGTGGTATGCTTGGTAAATCGTTGATGAAGATGTTGAAGAGGAGGTGACTCAAGTTTCCTCCTTGGAGGACCCCAGCTCTGATTAGTTGGACAGAAGAGAGAGTTTGATCACTTCATATGCGGAAAGAATGATTACTGAGATACGAATTGAAGATGGTTAAAAAGTTGGGTTGAGATTCCAGGTCGCACCAGTTTGGTGATTTGGAAAAAAAAAAAGGTGAAAGAGAAAATGACCCAGAGACATGATGATCTAAAAAAAACCAGATTTAAAATAATAAAAAAAGTTTATTTTAAACAAATTAAAATCTAACAAAACAATTAGAAATTACACCCAGGGTTTTCAGTTTAAATTAAGTAGAGAACTCTGTTATGATATATATATATATATATATATATATATATATATACACACACACAGTATCATAAATAAAAGTCATTTACATGCCAATAAAAACATCCAGAAATCTCACATATAAGGCACTATGCTGCCCTTCTAAGAAGATTATGATATAATATCCAAATGTGAAATGACGAAAGGATAGGAGAAGCAAGGTACCACGAATTAGCTTGGGGGGAGGGGGACCCACGCTCCCCAGTTAAGCAAGCTTTATGTCACGACGAGACTCTCAGTAGCCGGTACATTGCTAAAGAAAGAATACGTATGTATTAAAGATATGTACAAAGTGAACAAAGCCAATGCTTTAGACCAAATTTGAAATATAAGTCTCACTTGTCCCGTACTATCCAAATTAAGCAAGTGTATAATAAAGATGATTAAAAAACCGATCTCAACCCATAAAAAACCACATTAGTAAAATTACAAATTTTAATAAACCACAAACACTCTAACCTCCCCAAAAATATTCAGGATACTGAAAGATACCTTTCAAACAGCATAAAACCATTCCTCTATTCCATGATAAAATCCTTAAACCATGTTATAAAATCCAACTACACTACCAATTCAAAACAAATGCTCCAAGTTTACTACAATTATGTCCTTGATGCACCTCACTACACTTCTACCATACTATTTAATACTTTGGTATTTTTTCTTTAGCAATGTACTGACTAACAGGCGTGTCATCATAACATAAAGCTTGCTTAACCGGGGAGAGGGGGTCACTACCCTGCACCCCTCCAGCCAATTTGTGGTACCTTGCTTCTTTCTTTTCATCTTTTCCCATTTGTATATTATATATATAATATAACGTCCGAAATTCAGAATTATTCAAAACTAGCCGCCTTTGGCGACCAGCCTGTTCGCTACCCTTGAAAATTCTGACCGTGGCAAATTGTAACCGTGGCACACTCGCTGGCGCGACCTTACCAGAAGGTGTAAGGTAACTGTTTGGACGGCCAGGAAGTGCCACCCAATTTAGACCGGAACTCAGTGGGGGAGACATCCACAGGGACCGTACCCTCCTTCCCCTACCACCAACCTTTCGGAAGGACTTACGATCCCACATGTTTAACGTGATCGTACTCTGCGTGAACGCGGCTGCAGTTTTGGCAGTGGCGGGAATCGAACCCGGGCCTACCCAGTGAAATTCCCGCGCGCTAACCACTGGTGTACTTCGCCCTCCGCGACATTTTCCATAATTCTTTTATTCACCGAATTTAGACCATAACCCAGTGGGAGAGGCACCCACGGGGACCGTACCCTCCTTCCCCAACCACCAACCTCTCGAAAGGACTTACAGACACACATGTTTATTCCGCGTGATCGTACTCCGCGTGAACACGGTGGCAATTTTGGAAATCGAACCCGGTGACGGAGCGTGAAATGCTCTTTGCTATTGCTGTGTTAGCTGAGCGACTAGACTAGAAAATTTGGAAGTCATTTGCAGATTTAGCAGTGTTTGGCCATATCCATATCTTAAGTGCTGGTAGAAAAATTTTTGTAGCATATGATACGCAGTAGTGATGTGTTTTCTCAAGAAAACAAGCTCGTTAAACACAAACACAATTTATTTGTTGTGAGATCCATTGCATCAGATAAAGTTACAAAATAAATCACTGTAACATTCGTTGCAAAGCAAAACTATATACAATGAGCTAGCAAGCTCATGAAAAAGGTTTTAAACAGTCTATGACTAGGCACACACTCTCAGTTACTATAACATCGGTAAGTAGAAAAAACAGCTACTGTACCACACATGCCGTGCACGTTAATGAAACCACCATCATCAGGTCACACGTCATGGCTTTAGAAGTTAGACTACTCTCTACCGATCAAGGTCTGTAAGGACAGCGATAAGGTCTTCCATGTCTACTACATGGTCAGAGAGTCTCACTGACTAACTCCGAGATCACTAAGGTCTGCGATAAGATCAGATCTCCTCTCTCGATCTATCGAAATAACTGAGAATGTGTCCTATCATATATACACCGTGATGGGTACGCTCCGGAACACAACCGTTGACGGCAGCGCCCTCACTATATGCAAAACAGGATGCGCGCGCGGCGAGAAGGCGATTTGCATGAATGGCATGTTCTGTTCCCGTCACGAGTCGTTCACGAGAACGGTGAAACCATTCTAAAAATGTAAACACGTTCTCACGATAACGAGAATCGCGACGAAAACAGAACCAAGTTTCCAACAATCGGCCCCCTCATGCAAAACCCCAAATCTCGGCACACGTGCTATCAATCAATGAAATTAAAAAACATAACAACAAAAATGTCAAGTTCTTTAGTATCCAGCAAAAACATAAAGTATGTACATCACTTTTCATGTTGAGCAAAAAAAATTTTTATCATTGAAAGAAAATTTTAGATATCATTGAAACACTAAGTTCCAAAAAAAAAATTAATTTTAGTCAAAATTTAAGTTTCAAGAAATTTATGTATAACCATTTAAATTTAACATTTAAGATTAAAAAAAATTTACTATAAATATCAAATTTAAGTTGTGTAGAAAATTTTATGTATAATTATTAAATTTAACATTTAAGATTAAAAAATTTCACTATAAATATCAAATTCAATTATGTAGAAAATTTTATGTATAATTATTAAATTTAACATTTAAGATTAAAAATTTCACTATAAATATCAAATTCAATTTGTGTAGAAAATTTTATGTATAATTATTAAATTCAACATTTAAGATTAAAAAAATTTCACTATAAATATCAAATTCAATTATGTAGAAAATTTTATGTATAATTATTAAATTTAACATTTAAGATTAAAAAATTTTACTATAAATATCAAATTCAATTTGTGTAGAAAATTTTATGTATAATTATTAAATTTAACATTTAAGATTAAAAAAATTTCACTATAAATATCAAATTCAATTATGTAGAAAATTTTATGTATAATTATTAAATTTAACATTTAAGATTAAAAAAATTTTACTATAAATATCAAATTCAATTATAGCTGTTCATTATCTCTGTCCAAGACCAGTATACACAATTAATACTAATAGCAGTGACATAGATAATGAAAGATTTTTCTTTCTGTATTGATATACAAATTTAAATAAGTGGTTTGTCATCAATGAATCATAGCCAAGTGTATGATAACAAGGAGTAAACACATAAAGTAATACACATAAGCATAACTGGCTTATGCGGGAATTGAAAACATGGATATATATATACATTCAGTGTAATGTGGAAAAATTTTAAAAGTTCATTGTAAACAATACACATATATATACTCTAAATACAAGTATCTGCATCACAGAGGGAGGAGTAAATTATACGATATCCTAACCATATTTGTAAAAGAAAGAAAAAATTTAGAAGTTACAAATTTAATCATTTTTGTTTTTGAAAATTTGATTACAAAAGTTTAATGCTCTATCTTTGGTCATTGGTTTTGTAAAGTAATCTGCTACATTTTCCTTGGTATTTACAAAGATGATTTTAAAAGATTCATTCTCAACTAAATTCCTCAGGAAATGGTACTTTATATCAATATGTTTGGTTCGGTTATTCTCTATTGGGGAATTTGAAAAATTAATTGCAGCTTGGTTATCACAGTAAATTATGCTATTATTTCTGTTAAATTTTAACCCTAGCTTCATACATTCCTCAATGATATTTTGTAGCCAAATAATTTCTTTCGCAGCTTCTGTCAATGAAACATATTCCGCTTCCATCGTTGACAGACTAACACACTTGTGTTTAAATGTACGCCAAGAAACGGGTACTCTATCTATAAGAAATAACATACCCCCGAGTGACACCCTGTCATCCCTATTGGCGGCAAAATCCGAATCCGAGTAGCAATTTAAATTTAAGTTACCAATGCCTGATAAGTTTAACATGTAATTCTTTGTTTTCTCAAGATATCCTAAAAGTTTAAGTAATGCGTCCCAATGTTTCATGCCAGGATTCTCTTGGAATTGAGACAGAATATTTACAGCGTAACATATATCTGGTCTAGTTCTACTTGACAAATAGGCTAAACATCCTATCAAACTTCTGTATGGGATATTTTGCATTTGTTTTAATTCTCCATCATTCATTGGGCAATCATTTTTGCTCAACGTGATTCCTTTTGTAATAGGGAGTGAAGAAATAGGATATTTGAATTCTTTAAACATTTGGCAAACTTTATCAATATACTGCCTTTGATGTATAAAAATTTTGTTATTGATTTCTGTAAATTCCACACCTAACAGTTTTTGGACCTTCCCTAGAGTTTTGATATCAAATTCTTCCTTTAGTAAAGAAACTGCATGATCAATATCACCTTGATGTTTTGAAAATAAAACTATGTCATCCACATATACCAACATTAATACTTTGTTCTGGTAAAAATATGCACAATTGCACCATTTGAGTTTGAAGAAATTTAATTTTCTCAAAGTGGTGTCAAGCTCATTATACCACTCTCTGCCGCTCTGATGTAAGCCATATATTGCCTTTTTCAGCAAACAGACATGATTTTGTTGGTTCGGATCGACATATCCAGGTGGTTGTTTCATAAAAACTTTGGCATTCAATTTAGCATAAAGGTATGCCGACTTGATGTCTAATTGAAAATGCTTCCAGTTAAGCAAACATACAAAAATTGCAAAAAAAGCTCTTATTAAGCAAAAATTTATAACGGGGCTAAATACTTCGTCATACGAATCCCCCTTCTCTTGTGAATATCCCTGAGCCACTAATCGAGCTTTGAATCTCTTTACTATTCCATTTTCATCCCTTTTGATGGTGTATACCCATCTGGATCCGATTATCTTTTGTGAGGTGGGTGTAGGCACTAAGTCCCAAACACCCCTCTCTTGCATTATTGCTATTTCATTATTCATGGCTTCTTGCCATTCCTGCGAGTGCGGAGATTCAATTGCCGATTTATAGTTTTTGGGAACTATTATCTCTATGTTGCTTGCCTCTGGCCTTGATTTGATATCTCTCTTTTCTCTGAAGTTAAACAAATTTTGGTCATAATGTATGTTAGCCTTAGCACAGAATTTTTTAACATCATTATGACTTCTCAGCCTATGTTTATCACCCCTCACTGAGTAGTAAACATCAGTTCTAGTTCCATCAGGCCTGGGTACAGCTTTCCTTTCCCAATCTATGTTTCAACAGGGGGTCAGATCGGAATCAGCAGGAGAGTCCTCTTCCTCACTAGTATGACTAGTGTCATGGCTCTCACCTGCTTCTTCCTCTGACTCACTATCCAAACATCCCGATCCTGAATCTGATGTTCCAGTAAAACCCGATTTCCTTTGGGTGAAGTTTCTAGGTCGAATAGGGTCCAGGACGCCTTCCGCTGCTTCCATCTCCTCAAAACGGACATTGCTTATTTCTAATATTTTTCCTTCTTTCACAAGAAGAATTCTATAGCCCCTGGTATTTTCCGCATATCCTACCATAACTCCCAGTTGAGCTCTTAGGTCTAGCTTCTTCCTAAGCTGTTTTGCTATACCAGCATAAGCCTTACATCCAAAAACTCTGAGATGGGATACAGCAGGCTTCTTCCCATAGTACAATTCGTGTGGAGTTTTAACTTTAAATTTATGGCAAATCCTGTTCTTTGTATAAGTAAAACATAGGATTGCCTCTGCCCACATTTTGTCACCAACTTTACTTTGATTAAGCATTGCCTTGACACAATCTAATGCAGTCAGGTTGAATCTTTCAGATACCCCGTTTTGTTCGGGTGTATAAGTGTTAGATCTTTCATGCTTTATCCCTAACTTTTTCAAAAAAGCTTTAAATTGACCGTGACAAAATTCCATGCCGTTATCAGTACGGATGCACAAAATCTTTTTGCCTAATTGTCTCTCCTGACAAGCTTGAAAATCTTGGAAAACTTTAAATACATCTGATTTCTGTTTTAAAATAAAAACAAACACCTTACGGCTAAAATCATCTGTAATAGTCAAGAAGTATTTGTTTCCCCCCAATGAAGCTACAGGCATTGGACCACAAACGTCCATGTGCAGTAATTGCAAAGGTTCTGTAGATCTAATCCTGCCTATTGGTTTGTACGAAACTCTTTTAGATTTTGCAAGTTTGCAATGAATGCAATTTACTTTTGCATATTTTAATTTTGGGAGTCCGTTTGCCGCGGAAACTTTACTTGTTTGGTGCAAGTAGTCTGAGTTAATATGGCCATATCTTCTATGCCATAATTCAGTTTTATTCAGAATTTCAACTGTTGAACCACTAATTTTATTTGACTTTGATTTTAAATCAGATTTTTTTCTTTTATTCAAGTTAGGCTTAATTTTGCTTTGACTTTGACTATTTGTTGCAGGGGTTTTTCTAACCTGTTTAGAATTTTTGTCCCTATCCTGATCTCCTTTACGGCCCTCAACACTACTATTTAAACTTTTAGTTGAGTACTGTGGTTTTAAAAAGCAAAGCCCTTCTTTACGTTTAGCGTAAAAGAAATTTTCTCCCTCAGGAGTCTTAAACCATAGAACACCTTTGGCTGCACTAAAAGAATAGCCCTGCTCTTCTAATACAGATGCGGCCAACCAACAAGTTACGCCGTAATTTTGGTGAATACATAACATTTTGTAACACAATATTATTTGTATGATCTTTAAATTTAACATACATATTCACCGTTCCAATAGCCTCAACTGGGCTTTCCATATCACCCACTGCTAGCGACATAGATGTATCCTTACATTTATCAAATTTAGAAAACATTTTAATATCATTACAAAAATGTCGCGTAGCAGCGGTGTCAATCACCCAGCTGAGCCTATTGTCAGGATTATCAACAATATTAGCTTCTACATTTATTTTTGAAAATACTTCAATAATACTAGAGCTAGTCATCTTTTTCAATTTTGGGCATTGTGCCTTTACATGACCATTTTTATTACACATAAAACATGGTCCTATGACCTTAATAGACTTTTTAACTTTGGTAACATTTTTGCATTTAGCGTTAACATTGGAAAAATATACAGATGAATTGGAACTTACATTATTATTGTCATGATCCTTCTTCAACTGCCTAATCCTGCCCTCCTCCAGTGAAAGTTCCTTTTGAATCTTATCCAATTTAAAATCCGTATCACTCCAACGATAAATGATTTGGATGATACTCTGGTACTGGTCTGGGAGATACCGGATGGCTTGGAACGCCACGTACACGTCCTCCACGGGATGGTTCACGTTTTTGAGCTTGGTTACTGCTTTCCGTATCCTCGTACAAAATATGTCGATGGGTTCCTCGATTCCCGGGCGAAGACTGAAAAACTCGTCCAACAGATGAACTAGATTAGCGCGCGTTGGGGCCTCAAAATGCGCCTCCAACTTCTCCCACGCATCCGCCGGGCTGTCGCTGATGTCGAGCAGTTCTCTGTATTCTGTCGAGATATTTCGAAACAGGATGGAAAGTGCGCGGTCGCTGCTGCGCATGTACTCCTCTCGCTCGTGCCGTGACGTAGATTCGTCGACTGGTAACGCAGTGCGGTTGACGTGGCCGTAACATCCTTCTCCTTTCAGGATAAACGAAATTTCATTACGCCAGGTGACGTAATTGTCCCTGTTTAACGCTTCTATGCCGTTGCTCACCTCCATAGTCTTTAACTGTGACTAGAGTGCGTTGTTTACCTTTCTGCTTGATGCAAATGGCGCCGGTCGCGGCCCCCGTCGATGGAATTCACAACTCTTCACTGCTGCTTTATCACGGATAAAAGTTATGGCCTTGACATACTGGGGCCCATAACCAAATGACGGAGCGTGAAATGCTCTTTGCTATTGCTGTGTTAGCTGAGCGACTAGACTAGAAAATTTGGAAGTCATTTGCAGATTTAGCAGTGTTTGGCCATATCCATATCTTAAGTGCTGGTAGAAAAATTTTTGTAGCATATGATACGCAGTAGTGATGTGTTTTCTCAAGAAAACAAGCTCGTTAAACACAAACACAATTTATTTGTTGTGAGATCCATTGCATCAGATAAAGTTACAAAATAAATCACTAACATTCGTTGCAAAGCAAAACTATATACAATGAGCTAGCAAGCTCATGAAAAAGGTTTTAAACAGTCTATGACTAGGCACACACTCTCAGTTACTATAACATCGGTAAGTAGAAAAAACAGCTACTGTACCACACATGCCGTGCACGTTAATGAAACCACCATCATCAGGTCACACGTCATGGCTTTAGAAGTTAGACTACTCTCTACCGATCAAGGTCTGTAAGGACAGCGATAAGGTCTTCCATGTCTACTACATGGTCAGAGAGTCTCACTGACTAACTCCGAGATCACTAAGGTCTGCGATAAGATCAGATCTCCTCTGTCGATCTATCGAAATAACTGAGAATGTGTCCTATCATATATACACCGTGATGGGTATGCTCCGGAACACAACCGTTGACGGCAGCGCCCTCACTATATGCAAAACAGGATGCGCGCGCGGCGAGAAGGCGATTTGTGACGGAAATATGTATCATATCCGTAAGTTATATATTGAAAATTAACGTATAATTAAATTTCTGATGAAGCTGGTGATAGAATAACTATGAGCCACGAAATTCTGGTTCCACAACTTCGTTGAAAATTTAAAACAGAGTGTTGCAGCTATAACAAACGTTAGATAGTAGTTGTAGGAATACAAGTAGCTGTAGAAGTGTTAAATGAGAACAGTTCCAGTTTAAATCAAAATCACTTTTATTGAAGAGTGAATCCATTGTATTTGCTTACAGTATATATCATGAAAACAGGTAAGCCAAATAACTAAAGCATACTATTTACAAAACATGAGCACTACAGCTCATATGAAGGTTTTTCAGTGTAAGTTCCATGCCTAGACACGTTTCTGGTTTACGTATTATTTACACAAGTAAGTGGAATAAAAGCATTTCACACTTACGTGACCACGTGCACTTTCCGACGCCACCACTAGCTGGGCACACGCTATGGCAAAAACTTTAAACTTTCCGGATCAGCACTATAAAGTCCACAACACGGGAAACATGGTCTCCTTAACTGAGAACCATCAAAACTACTAAGTTTAGTTTAAATATCCGCGTTCACCGATAAACACTTTATCGTAACTTTTCGACAACATCGAAACATGACTTTACGAAGATCCGTCTGCCCGATCTAGATCCTTCCATCGATCAGTATAAGCAAGCTATCCAACGAGCTTTCCAAGCGATCGATCCGTCGATCAAAACGATCTACATTAAAACCAGAGCGATCTACTGACAAAGCGATCTCCATTAAAACCGATCTGACTTAAAAGCGATCTCACTTTAAAGCAAAGCGATCTCCTTTAAAGCGATCTGACTTAAAACCAGAAAAGTGTCTAGCCTTTATACCCGAAGATGGGTGCGTTCCGGAACATAACCGTTGCCGGCAACGACCTCTGGATATGCAAAACAGGATGCGTGAGCGGCGAGAAAGGTGATTTGCATGATCAGCCAAGTTTTGTCCACATCGCGATTCGTTCACGAGAACGGAATAATCATTTTAATAATGACGTCACGCTCCCGCGAAACGAGAATTGCGATGTAAACAAAACCAAGTTTCTAACAATCGGCCCCCTCATGCAAAAACACCAACTCTCGGCGCCCATGCTTTCATCCAACAAAAGGTTATTCTAAGAATCAAAGTTCTTAGTATCCTAAAAACATAATGTATGCATACACAAAATTTTATACATTAAAGAAATTTATAACACTTATAACATTTAGAAAGTGAATAGCCTTTTCTCAAAATGGCAACAATCAAATGAGTACACTTATCTATTATGCAGATCATAAGCATTCTTTAAATTACATGTTTAAGGATAACATAGTCAAAGAAAACTGTATAACCATACTATTGCCCTTTCTTAAGTACTAGCTCATACTGAAGAAAGCTATTTCTTTACTATTTTGAAAATTTATAAACAAATATTAAGTTTAAAATTTAAAAGTCTAAAGATATCAAAAATTTTAAGCTCTAGAAAAATTTTAGGTATAGTTATCAATTTTAATATTTAAGATCAAAAATTTAAATCTAAACATCAAAATCAAGTTGTAGAAAATTTAGTGTATAACTATGAAATTTAACATTTAAGATTAAAAATTTAAATCTAAACATCAAAATCAAATTGTAGAAAATTTAGTGTATAACTATGAAATTTAACATTTAAGATTAAAAATTTAAATCTAAACATCAAATTCAAGTTTGTAAAAATTTAATGTATAACTATGAAATTTAACATTTAAGATTAAAAATTTAAGTCTAAACATCAAATTCAAGTTTGTAGAAAATTTAATGTATAACTATGAAATTTAACATTTAAGATTAAAAATTTAAGTCTAAACATCAAATTCAAGTTTGTAGAAAATTTAATGTATAACTATGAAATTTAACATTTAAGATTAAAAATTTAAGTCTAAACATCAAATTCAAGTTTGTAGAAAATTTAATGTATAACTATGAAATTTAACATTTAAGATTAAAAATTTAAGTTTTATTATCTTAGCCCATGACTAGTATACACACTAAATACCCAATACAATGGCAATGATAATAAAAGATACAGAAGGTAAATATACATATGAGATAAACACAGATTAAAAATTTTATGTTTCATGTGAATTATATCAATAATGTACAGTCAGACACATATTTATTCACATAAGCGAAAATGCATTATGCGTGTAGTAAAAATGGATATATATATTTTTTTTCAAGTGTAATGTGAGAAAAGTAACAGTTCATTGTCACATAACAATATATACTCAAGATACATTTCATTTGTATCAATGAGAGAGGAATAAATTATAAAATACCCTAACCATTTATACTTTGAAAATATGAAAAAAAAATTTAAAGTAAAATTTTTATTTGAACAGTTAAATTTTATATTTTAAAGATATCATTACTAAATTTTAAAACTCTATCTTTAGTCATTGGCTTCGTGAAGTAATCTGCTACGTTATCTTTAGTATTAACAAAGTTAATTTTAAAAGACTCGTTTACAACTAAGTTCCTTAAATTCCACACCCAAAAGTCTTTTGACTTTTCCCAATTCTTTGATATCAAATTCTTTACTCAAAAGTGAAACTGTATGGTCTATATCATTTTGTTGTTTCAAGAAAATTTTATCATTCAACTTTGCATAAAGATATGCGGACTTAATGTCCAGTTGAAAATGTTTCCATTTAAGCATGCAAACGAATATGGAGAAGAAAGCTCTGATTAAACTAAAATTAATCACAGGGCTAAACACTTCATCATATGAGTCCCCTCTTATCTGGGTATATCCTTGAGCTACTAGGCGAGCTTTGAATCGTTTAACATTTCCCCTTTCATCCTTCTTAATGGTATAAACCCATCTACTTCCTATAATTTTTTGTTGTGAGATGGGTGCAGGCACTAAGTCCCAGACACCCCTCTCTTGCATTGTAGCTATTTCATCATCCATGGCTTCTTGCCATTTATCGGACTGGGGAGATTCTATTGCCGATTTATAGCTCTTGGGTATCAAGATCTCAACATTGCTTGCTTCTGGTTTCCTTTTGATATCACTTACCCCCTTTTTCTCTCTAAAATTAAACATTTGCTGATCATAATGAATGTTAGCTTTTCCACAAAACTTTCTGACATCATTATGAGATCTCAGCCTTTTATTGTCACCTTTTACTGAGTAGTAAATATCCGTCCTACTCCCATCAGGTCTAGGTACTGCTTTCCGTATCCAGTCAATATCTGAGCAGGGTGTCAGACCAGAATCAGCAGGAGAGTCCTCATCCCCACTAGATTTACTAGTGTCACGGCTCTCACCTGCTTCTTCCTCTGACACTCCTCCTAAGCATTCTGATTCCGAGTCAATCGACTGAGTAACGTTCGATTTCCTCAAGGTGATTCCTTTAGGGTAATTAGGGCCCAGGACGCCTTCCGCTGCCACTTCTTCCTCAAACCTTACATTAGAAGTTTCCTCAACTTTCTTTTTACCCGCTATATAAATCCTATAGCCTTTGGTGCTTTCGGCATATCCGACCATTATTCCTATTTGGGCTCTCATATCCAACTTATTTCTAATTTGTTTGGCTGTGCCCACATAGGCTTTGCACCCGAAAACTTTGAGGTGAGCAACGGCTGGCTTCCTTCCATAATATAACTCGTGTGGAGTTTTGGTTTTGAACTTATGACATATTCTGTTCTTGGTGTGTGTAAAACACAAAATCGCTTCTGCCCACATTCTGTTATCAACCTTGCTTTGATCAAGCATAGCTTTCACACAATCTAGTGCAGTCAGATTAAATCTTTCAGAAACCCCGTTCTGTTCGGGTGTATATGCATTTGACCTTTCCGATTTAATCCCCAATTTATTTAAGTATTCCTTGAACTGGTTGTGACAGAACTCCATACCATTGTCCGTACGGATACACAAAATTTTTTTGCCTAGCTGCCTTTCTTCCTTAGCTTGGAATTCTTTAAATATCTTAAACACCTCTGATTTTTGTTTCATTATATAAACAAACACTTTCCGGCTGAAGTCGTCAGTGATTGTCAAAAAGTATCTGTTTCCGCCCATTGAAGCTGTAGGTAAGGGACCACATACATCCATATGGAGTAATTGTAAAGGTTTAGTGGACCTTATCCTACCAATTGGCTTAAAAGAAATTCTCTTAGACTTTGCTAACTTACAGTGTGTACAGTTAATTTTTGCATATTTTAGTCTAGGGAGTCCATTAGCCGCGGAAACTTTACTTGTCTGATATAAATAATCAGAGTTAATGTGGCAATATCTCCTATGCCAGAGTTACGTTTTATTCAAAACCTCAGAAACCGCACAACTTGGTTTCTCATTAACCTTTTCTTTTGACCTCGACTTCACCTCAGAGTTACGTTTACTTTTATTTATTCTAGGCAAATTTTTCATTTTGTCAATACTGTTTTTCTTATTTAGGGGTTTTCTATCTTTCTTAGAATTTTTATCCCTACCCTGATCCTTTCCTTTAGTTTTACGGTCTTCAATATTGTTATTTGCAGTCTGAACTTCGTATTGAGGTTTTAAAAAATATAACCCTTCTTTTCGCTTAGCATAGAAGAATTTTTCTCCCTTTGGAGTGTAAAATCACAATACCCCATTAGCCCCTTTAAAAGTATACCCCTGTTCCTCAAGAACAGATGCGGCTAATAAGTTTCGTCTTAACTTAGGCGAAAACATTACATCAGACAAAACAATATTACTTCTTATGTTCTGAAACTGAACATACATTTTGACCGTACCGATAGCCTCAACTGGGCTCTCAATATCACCCACTGCTAGCGACATAGATGCACCTTTGCTTTCCTTAAATTTTGAGAATAAATTAATATCATTGCAAAAGTGCCGCGTAGCAGCGGTGTCAATTACCCAGCTGAGTCTATCGCTAGGATCCTGCACAGTATTAGCTTCAACTCTAGCAGATGAATACAATTCAATTATATTTGAGCTAGACTTAAGAATAGGGCAATTATTTTTTAAATGACCTGCCTTCTTACAAAAATAACATGGTCCTATGACCCTTTTAACTGGTTTAACACTTTTAAACACTTTGTTATTTTTACACTTTACATTTACATTACTCTGAGACAAGAATACAGATGAATTTTGACTTACATTGTTTCTATCACTACGGAGTTGCCGGATACGTCCTTCTTCCGCAGACAATTCATGTTGGATTTTCTCCAAAGTGAAATCTTTGTCCTCCCATCTGTAGATTAGCTGAACTATTCCTTGGAAGTCATCAGAGAGGTATCTTATGGCCTGGAATGCCACATAGACGCTTTCCACCGGGTGCTTGACGTCCTTCAATTTGGCGACCGCCTTCTTCAAACGCGTACAGAAGATATCCACCGGTTCATCTGGCTCCGGACGTAGGCTGAAGAACTCATCCAGTAAACGCACCAGGTTGGCGCGAGTCGGCGCGTCGAAGTGCGTTTTTAACTTATCCCACGCATCTGCCGGATCGTCGTTAATGTCAATTAACTCTTGGTAATCAGATGAAACATTTTGGAACAGGATCGCTAACGCGCGGTCCTTTCTGCGCATGTGATCTTCATAATCACGGCGTGATGTTTTTTCATCCACCGGTAACGCTGTTCGGTCTACAAATCCGAAACAGCTCTCTCCTTTTAGAGCGAATGAAACTTCATTCCTCCAAGTGACGTAATTGTCTCTAGTTAATGCAGTAATTTTATTTGCCTCCATGGCAAGGTGGCCTTTTGGAACTGAGCTGAACAGACCTTTTGTTTACACTTTCGTCGACATGCAAATGGCGCCGTCCGCGGCCCCCGTCGACAGGATTCGTTGGAACTCTAACACTTCTAAATTTTTAACGTTGTTATGGGGAGCACTGGCCCATAACCTTTGACGGAAATATGTATCATATCCGTAAGTTATATATTGAAAATTAACGTATAATTAAATTTCTGATGAAGCTGGTGATAGAATAACTATGAGCCACGAAATTCTGGTTCCACAACTTCGTTGAAAATTTAAAACAGAGTGTTGCAGCTATAACAAACGTTAGATAGTAGTTGTAGGAATACAAGTAGCTGTAGAAGTGTTAAATGAGAACAGTTCCAGTTTAAATCAAAATCACTTTTATTGAAGAGTGAATCCATTGTATTTGCTTACAGTATATATCATGAAAACAGGTAAGCCAAATAACTAAAGCATACTATTTACAAAACATGAGCACTACAGCTCATATGAAGGTTTTTCAGTGTAAGTTCCATGCCTAGACACGTTTCTGGTTTACGTATTATTTACACAAGTAAGTGGAATAAAAGCATTTCACACTTACGTGACCACGTGCACTTTCCGACGCCACCACTAGCTGGGCACACGCTATGGCAAAAACTTTAAACTTTCCGGATCAGCACTATAAAGTCCACAACACGGGAAACATGGTCTCCTTAACTGAGAACCATCAAAACTACTAAGTTTAGTTTAAATATCCGCGTTCACCGATAAACACTTTATCGTAACTTTTCGACAACATCGAAACATGACTTTACGAAGATCCGTCTGCCCGATCTAGATCCTTCCATCGATCAGTATAAGCAAGCTATCCAACGAGCTTTCCAAGCGATCGATCCGTCGATCAAAACGATCTACATTAAAACCAGAGCGATCTACTGACAAAGCGATCTCCATTAAAACCGATCTGACTTAAAAGCGATCTCACTTTAAAGCAAAGCGATCTCCTTTAAAGCGATCTGACTTAAAACCAGAAAAGTGTCTAGCCTTTATACCCGAAGATGGGTGCGTTCCGGAACATAACCGTTGCCGGCAACGACCTCTGGATATGCAAAACAGGATGCGTGAGCGGCGAGAAAGGTGATTTGCATGATCAGCCAAGTTTTGTCCACATCGCGATTCGTTCACGAGAACGGAATAATCATTTTAATAATGACGTCACGCTCCCGCGAAACGAGAATCGCGATGTAAACAAAACCAAGTTTCTAACAATTTGCATGAATGGCATGTTCTGTTCCCGTCACGAGTCGTTCACGAGAACGGTGAAACCATTCTAAAAATGTAAACACGTTCTCGCGATAACGAGAATCGCGACGAAAACAGAACCAAGTTTCCAACACCCGGGCCTACCGCGTGCAATTCCCGCGCGCTAACCACTGGGCTACTTCGCCCTCCGCGACAATCTCCATAACTTTTTTTTTATTCACCCAATTTAGGCCGTACCACCAACCTCTCGGAAGAACTTACGGACCCACATATTTAACGTGATCGTATTCCACGTAAACACGGCGGCAGTTTTGGCAGTGGCGGGTATCGAACCCGGGCCTGCCGCTAACTTCCCGCGCGCTAATTTGCAATTTAAAATGACCATATGCTTAATTCCATCATCCTCATTCCATTGTTTCATCATTTAAAATATCCATAAACTTAAAATATCCATTTAAAAAATCCATATCGTTCCATCATTTAAAATATAAATATAATAATTTATATGGAGTAAAGGAGCTCTACGTGAGGAGAACCGTGACGTCACCTCCACCTTGACGTCCCCACCCACCACCTTCCCTCCTTCAGCGGGGGAGAAACGAAGCGGCACGCTGAGCGGAACGCCGAGAAATTGAAATTCGGAAACTTTTAAAATCTCGATCCTGTGGGCAATACGGAATATTTCCTGACCAGATTGGACTTGTAAGAATGCCAGATGTTTGACCTTTCTAAAAATGTAAATTATTAGTCGAAATTATGAGTACTTTTTACTATGCGAGAATTTAAAAACCAAAAATCGTTTTTTTGAGTCAAAAGTGACTTTTGTTTTAAAATCATAAAAAAATATTAGAATTTGTCCCTGAGATTTGAAATTGATATATTTTTACTCGAAATTCTCTGCTCTTTCCGATGGTGTGATTTGTTTTTTTCTACGATGTCCGGATCGTGGAGAAAACAGGTCAAAAAACGGTCGAAATCGCATAAAACATTAAATAACAAAAAAAATAATTAAAATTTTAAAAATCGGTTTTCACGTGTCCCCTTCCCACCCTCCCGGGTCTCCGATTGCCAAATTTCGTAGCTCTCCGACGCGCGGTCGCTGAACGTATAGTGTATAAGACAGACAGACGCACAGACAGACATTGCCTTTTATTATATAGATCCTGATACTAGCATGATGTTTTTTTTTTTTAAATAATGGACAGGCACTTGAGTATCCAACCATTTGCCCATAAACTGTGAAATATAGCTGGACCCTATCAATAGGGAGGGTCAGAGATCAAAAGACCAGAATGCCGACGTTGACAGTATTCTAGAAGGCGGATGTTATCGCCGTTCGTGACGTCACTGGGTTAGAAGGAGAAGTGCCAGTTTCTCCGACTAGCATTCATTTCTATGGGAAAACATAGACTGTGTCAGTCGTTGTTTTAATATAATTTGTAATTCTATCGTAAAAGTGAAGTTTAAGTGAAAATTTGTGTATTATAGATGTATATATATTAGTATTTTCATGTATATAAAGTATAATTTTGGTAAGCACAAAAATGCCTGGTTGATGCTCGGTTGCTTTGTGTTCAAATTATTATAAGAAGTCAATGGGATCTATCAGTTTTCAAAGATTTCCAAAAGATCCTACATTCCAAAAATTATGGACCATGAAGTGCAAAAGAGAGGATAAAATAAACATTGCTAACGCAACTGTCTGTTCGAGTCACTTTTCTGATAAAGATTTTGAAGAAGATTTTCGGGCTAAATTTTGAATTTGAAGCCGGTTAAACGATTAAAACAAGAAGCCAACGGAATAAAAATCTCACATACCATTAATACCGCAGTTAAAAATAATGTTTTTAATATAGCAGTATAAAAAATACTTATGATTGATATGTTTCATTGATATGTAAAATAGGTGGTCCTCTAAGTAATCCAAAAAACAAAATTAATAAAATAAAAACGACTTCATATGCAGTATCTAAAATATATAAAAATAATTTATATTTCTGATACTAGCAATTATGGAGATTTCTTTCTTTTTTTGGAGGGAAGGGGGGGGGGAGATATTAGCATTTTTAAGCTAATTTACACAGTTTAGATTATTGCAAAATGTATGTAAAGTTAATTTTAAGTACCTTAAGCATTTTACTTTGTTATTAATATACATAATCATAAAACGCAATTCTTTAGTAATCATAATATTGACATTATATTCACATCATCTGAAGTTATGGGACATTTCGTTTTGATATGTAAAAAGCTTAGAACACAAAACTAAAATCATCAATGTTGAAATATAATGCATAAAAAATATATTTACAATAAAACTAAAAGCCAGCGGCACATTTTTCAGAAGAAATAAAAAAGCGGGAGAATACTTTCTTAGAAATGCATGGCGCATATATATCAAAAGAGAAATGCGTCATTAAGAACTTGCAGTCAAAGTTAGCGAACATTTCTCCTTCTATACCACTAAAAGCCATAACTTTGTTTTCACGAACCAGAACATTCATTCGCATTAAACACTTAAATAAGACTTTTATGCCACAATTAGTAGAGAGAAAAAAGCCTCTAAATGGTGTAAAAGCAATATCATGGCATAAAAATGGTATGTATTGATTTATTATTTATGATCCACGTGAACATTGCTTTAAAATTTTAAAACTGTAAATAGTTTATATATTTAAAACGCTATAAAGTTTAATAACATCAATTTTGCATGCTTAAAATATCTTTGTGAAACTGACAGATCCAGTGGCTTAACCAAGAGTCATAATACTCTACTAGCTCACAAAATGCATCGCCTTTTATTGGGTAAATAAAATAAATCTACTGTCATTGACCATCCATTCGACCGTCAACTCCCCCCTTTTCCCAAGATCTGATCTACGCTTCTTAATATAATATATAGTTATGTAACTACTAGATTGATGATATTTCATAGTCATCAATATATGTTATATGTATGTGGGATTTTTTACGCAATTAGATATTTTTGAAATACATATTTATATTACATGTAGAAAGTATTATCAATGTTTAAGGTAATGGATACTATATTTTTAAAAATCCGATGATTAGATATTTATTCATATCATCATATCTGTATTAAAACACTTGAAATGTAATTTTTATATTTACTACATTTTTCACGATATATTTCAGCTTTTATTATAAATAATATATGTATTATAATATTTTAATGATAACCCTATGCATTTATGAGTAGAATAATTTAGTTTCATTCTTCTAAAATTTTATTACGAATGATCTTATCTCCTTTTCGAATGATAAACGCGAACTTTCTAAACTTTATACACATATCTCTATGTCCCCTCTTCTTGACTTGTAAGTCAGTGACGTCACGCTTCAAGTTTCTCTCCCGGTCGAAAAGCAACCCCCTTTCTCTGACCTACCTTATGTTTAAAGTACCTTGCCCTATCAACACTGTAAGAACAAGGACATAAAAAAAAATCTCCCCTCTTTGAAAATGTGAAAGAAGTAATTGCCCTCTCAAAGGAGATCCCAGCAGCCACCTGCTAATCTATTTTCAGAAGGAATGGGTTTCTCCCACCCATAAGCAGTAGCTCTTTGCCTGTATTGTTCCATGATGCATTGAGAGGATAGGAAGAAATTTCAATGCTCTAGATATTGACTTGATTAAGTAATTGATAATAATTACTGGAATAAGAGGAGCATCTCAAAGGAAAATGCAGGACATAATGGGATTCGTTTTATCATCTATCTGATTTGCGAACAGCAAAATGTGCTTTCAAACCTTTATGGCCTGGGCCACCATTAGAAATTGAGGCCCCCCCCCCCCTCCATATTTGATTTTCTCATATTTTGTGAATTTTTCATATTTACTCCAGCTCCCAAAAGGAAATTTAGTGGTCTGGGCCTTTCCAATCTAGTGGTGTCCATTCCCACTTATGGATGGCGCTGTTGCAGCAATCGGAAGATAGTTACATAGTAATTTTTAGAAAAACTTCAATGGTAAACAAGCACGTACGTGAATCGGTCAATGTACCATCTAAATCCAAAAATTACTTCGTTCTGATTGACTAATCGCTTTCGGATCACTTGTTAAGAAGTTTTACCCCCATGGTCTGTGATCCTGCAAATTGAGACGTCAACTTCCAGTTTATGCTAATTTATACTGCAACCGATTAGAGATTAGCATACTCCAGAAGAAAAACATTTACTTCAACTTCAATGATACGGCACTATTTAAGTTAGTGCTTGTATCAGTTGAGTATCTTCACGATATATCTTCATGATCACGTATGATCGTTATCTTCATGTACGCCGGTTATGTGATGTTCTTGGCCGATGTTGTTAGGCCTAACTGTGAAGTCTTACAGTTAAATTTTCAAGACTGTTTATGCAAGTTAAATGTTTTGCTGACGCCATTTTCATAAATTATGGATGTGGATATGTTTCTTTTTAGTTATGATGTTTTTAAGTTCATGAAAATAAATTAAGTTTTTTTTTCACGTCGACTACTTTCACTTTTTTTCACTGTGATGCTCTGCTATTCAACTGGTTACGAATTTTTACCAATGCAAAAAGAAAAAAAATTATAACAGTAATCGTGACGATGTTGATATTAACGAAAAGAAAGTTTCTTTGGAAAATTTAGAAGGATTACTGAACAATGTTATTAAAAGACTGGAACAAAGGATTTTTGTAACGGAACAAGAACTTATGTCATTAAAATTAAAGAAATAGTTACTTTGGAAAAACAAAATTATAAGACAATGCACCATTATAAAAATTTTTGCTAAAAAGTTTTGTTTTAAAGGTGTATGATAAATTAAGAATTTTCTATTTGAGTATCTTTTTGTTTGTTTGTTTCATGTTTATACTTAACTGTTTCAGTTTGCATTTTGTAATGAAAAAATATATTAATTCAGTCTAGAGAATGCAAAATAGATTTTATTTATTGGTCAAGTGCAGCTAATAAATAAAATGATTTCAATAATAAAAATAGTTTATGTAAATCCAAAGATATATTACAGATAATTTGTAGCACATGCATAAAACCATAACTTAACAAAAAAGATGAATCATTCATAAGGCATTGATTATGAAACACTTTCCAACTGCAATGCAATTTTATTTAAACATCTCTAAAATGGGATGCATTTATCATTGATATTTTTTAAACTATTACAGTACTACAGTAATTTATTATACTTGAAAACTTCAAACTTCATTGAAAACTAGTTAAAGAAAATGAACTTTATTCAAATGACGCCATTGAAATATAAATCATCTGCCTCTCAATGCAAAATCAATAAATATGTCATTCATATCACTTACTAGCAGTATACCCATTCTTCGCACGGAATATATAATATAATGAAATTAAAACTTCAATTATGTGCAAATTCCTATAGTATTTTAAATGACATTGTTATTCTAAACATTTTATTGAAATATTTAATTATCCTAAAAAGTTGTATAAAAATATCTGTATTCATTATATAAAATTATCACTATTAAAAAATTATGAAAAAACATCCTGGTCCAGTTTGTAAGCAAATCTATAAAAACTATTATTTAATTCCCGCAAAGCTACAGGAATTATCAAGGAAATTGAACTTAATTTTACAAAATATTGAATTTTCATCAATTAGGTGTCATTTTCATTAATATAGTATCATTTTATCAATTTGACATCATTTTCATTAATTTGACAGCATGTTAAAAAGTTGCCAAATTTGACGGAAAGTGGGACAGTTGGATTAAGAGACAAATTCTACTGAAACATCTTTACAGTACTATTATCTTTCAAAACACAATTAATTTCATTAATTTAGCGTCATTTTTATCAGTTTGACAACAGTTTTTTAGATTTGGTGATATTTTCGTTAATTTGATGACATTTTTATCAATTTGGCAGCATTTTTATTAATTTGACGATAGTTTTAGCGATTTGACAAGATTTTCATCAATTTTTGCAACATTAAAAAATGGCACCAAGTTGGCGATATCCCACCAAATCCCTCGCTAAGTGTTACAGAGACAGATGGATGGAACTATTTATATTTTCGTAGATTAGAAGATTATACTCATGTATTAAAAGTTATACCCATACTACCAATATATGGATTTTAAAAATGTTTCCCCAAAATAAAACAGACTGTAAGAATTTGAAAATATCAATAACCTATATACTCATTAAACTCAAAGGCCGTAACGGATATAATCCAATAAAAAATGCTATTTCAATAAAATTCATTTATATACAGGGTGTCTAGTGCTATCGATGCCCAATGGCTATTTCCTCAACTGTTAGTCACAGAGATACACTTCCAATTGCAAAAATGTTTTAAATTTTAAAGTCTATTTTTTTTTTTTTTTTTTTTTTTTGCATGAAATTGTATGAGGATGATTTTCCTAAATATAATTGGTAGGACCGGGGGACCGTATAAAAATTTATATTTCGTATTTCTTTCAGAAATGTATTTATTGATTTAAACTGTTTTTAAGATGATAGATTTTAAAATTTAAAACATTTTTGTAATTCGAAGTATATCTCTGTGACTAACACCGATAGCACTGGACACCCTGTATATTTCTTTATCATTTAAATCAAAAAAGATTTACTGTTGTAATAACTCATTGAGTTTCTTAACAACATTTTTTTTTTTTCAAATATAAACTCACTGGATTTAATTCCATTGCTTAACAACATTATATCATTTATTTTTATGAAATAATTTTACGGAACAAATATTGTTTGTATAATGTTATTTCAATAGAAGCTTTAATAGTGTATTTTGTATTAATATCTCGATAACTCTTGGTCTTAAAAACTCAAAACATGGACTAAATTTTAAATGCGGCTTTTCCAAGTCTACCCGAAAATTTCATTCAATACGGTGCAGCCATTCTCCCATGATAATGAAATAAATAAACATACAGAGATTTTCAATTTTATTTATATAGATATTCTAGACTCCACAGCTAAATAATTTTGCGTGAAAAAAAATTCAGCAATTCCTATACAACTCACCTAATAATCTTTTGATCTGTTTACATTCAACATATGTAAAAATTAGGCTTAGTTGTAAAAATAAGTTCAATGGTCATTTTAAATAAAAAAAATATTGCAATTGGTAGACACAGAATTTAAATACGCAGGTAATATGCAAAAATAAAGTGGCTTTAGGATGGATGCAACACTAAATACAAATAAACGGTCCTTAAAAATCGTAATTTTGACATAGTGCAAATTATGGCATTCATCTTATTTTTCGCAAAGTCACGTGATCTCTTCGTATAATATGGGGGTAATTTTTATTTCAATTTTTATTTTAAAAACTACTTCACATATTTTGATGAATTTTTTTTTTTACACATTTTACTTGATAATTTGAATATTTCCTAAAATTTTTGAAGTAATTTGTGTATTTTAACTCTTTAAAAAATGTTTGAAAAATTAGGTCCCATATGGTTCAATGTATTTCATTTTTTCAGTCTAGGCTAAATCCAAAACTAATTGGATGATATTATTCTTTTACATTCCCATATGTCCCACAAACTGTCTCAACAATATACTAAAATTTCATTTTGTTAAAGTTATTTTTACTGTAATTATCGTGCAAACAGACAGACAGAATCAACAAAGTCATAAACACTTTACAACTATGTTGGAAAGTGTTAAAAAAGAAGAAAGCCAAAGAAAGGGATTCCCTGGTTTCGAAAATACTTTTTATTTTATTTTATTTTTATTCTTAAGTGTGATTTTGTCACAAATTTATTTGGGTGCTAATAAAGGCTTAACTTCATTTCTTGTTTTTCTGCTTGATGTTAATCAGCTCTATACCTTCACCGTGTATATTAATCAGAGAGCAAGGGGTTTAGTACCTGTATTACGTAAAATTTTTGTTGGATTTTAATATCATTTCAATTGGGTGCAGTTACAGGCTTAACTACTATCATGGCTGTATTCACCAATTCTTTGGTGTATAGTTGTGGACTCTCTTTTGGAGAGCATCAATGTTTCTGGCGTTTCTTGTGTTGGTTATGCAGACGATGTTGTCATCATTGCCAGGGGCAAATTTGGCAACACTGTCTCTGACATGATGTCTACTGCTCTCAGGAGGGTTGAGACATGGTGCAAAAATGCAGGTCTTACGGTTAATCCACATAAGACTGCTTTGGTTGCGTTTACTAGGAAGCGTATACTTAATCTTGGGGATATTCGCTTCTTTGGGCAGAAGCTTATTTGCTCCAAGGAGGTTAAATTCTTGGGAATTTACTTTGACAAGGGACTCAACTGGAAGAGACACTTGGATTATTGCACGACTAAAGCCAGAAGAATCTTCTGGTCTTGTAGGAATGCTATTGGGAAAACCTGATGCTTAAATCCCAGGGCTATCCATTGGATTTACTCGATGGTAGTCTGTCCTATCATTTCCTATGGATCCATTGTTTGGTGGTCCAGAATTAGATGTGAAACAGCTAAACTTGGAATTAGTTAAGCTTCAAAAGATGGTGTGCATTGCAATCTCTGGATGCATGAAAACTACTCCTACTGCAACTCTTGAACTTTTACTTGGTTTGCATCCGCTCTACATGCGTATTGAAGCAGAAGCACTTATCTGCATGAACAGACTTAAATATCTGAAATACTGGAAAGATTACTCAAGGGGTCATCTTGGGGTGAACTTAACAGTAATGTTGCTAGTCATCCTTCTTTCTGTATGCCACCTGATGGCATTCATGTCAAATATACGTTTGATAAGCCTTATGAAATTCAAGTCCTCTCGCGGGACGATTGGAAGAGGATTCTCACCTACAATAAACGGAACTGTTTTGTATGGTACACAGATGACACGAAGATTGGCACAAGTACTGGTGCTGGTGTTTGTTGCCCTGATGATGGTACTGAGCTGTCTTATCCGCTTGGCAATTTTGCTACTGTCTTTCAGGCTGAAGTCTTTCCCATCCTTATGTGTTGTAGAATCTGCTATGACAGGAAGTATAAGAATAGCCAGATTTTCATTTGTTCTGACAGTCAGGCTGCTCTTATGGCTCTGGGGAAGTTCACTGTGACGTCTTTGCTTGTTTGGAAATGTTATAATGCACTCTGTGAAATCGCTAGCAATAATAATGTCATTCTTTACTGGGTGTCTGGTCATTCGGGCATTCCTGGCAATGAATTGGCGGATGAACTTGCTAGGAAAGGCTCAAGTACTCCTTTTGTGGGCCCTGAGCCGGCCTTGGGAATTCCCAATGATCTTATTAGAAGAATTGTCTATGACATCTTCAGGAAACTTCAATGTAAGAACTGGCGTGACACTAAGGGACAAAGGCAAGCGAAAATACTCAACTGCAATTGCCCTAGTACACGTCAAAAGGAACTTTTCAGGCTCAGCAGAACCGGCATCAGGAGGGCTGTTGGGCTCCTTACTGGGCACTGCACCCTCAAGAGACACCTTAATATTATGGGTGTCACTAAGGATTCGCTTTGCAGAGGCTGCAATTACAGCGAAGAAACTGCAGCTCACATTCTATGTGAATGTGAGGCTTACTCTACTCACAGATTCGAGCACATTGGTCGACATGTGATTGAACCCTGGGAGCTGAATGACATTCCTGTCAAGTGCCTGCTTATTTTCGCATCGGCTACTGGTCTCTTTTCTTAGAGATCTTTTTTTCTTTTGGGGTAGTACAATAGACCTCTGGTCGATGTGCTTGGCTCTTCTGGAGCCACCCACCTTCATTTCATTCATTCATTCATCATGGCTGTATCTGCTTGATACATTACAGATAATTTATCTTGAACTTATATGTAGAACAAGAAACAAGCAGTTTAGCATCTAATTTATGTATAACCGGTCTATTCTCATGCAATTTTTTGGATAACACTTTTACATGTGCTCCATATTCACTATCCTTAAATAGGGGATAAGCTACAAGTATTAGACTATATTACAAACAATTCAAATCATTACTATATCTATACAGTACGCGACCTCTTATCCAGCGTTCCAATATCCGGACTCTCCCAAAACCGGAATACGGCAAAATAATGCCAAATTCTGTGCCAACAAGCGATTATTTGCTAAATATTGCGCTAAATAGCGATTTTTTGTTTAAAATCCCACCAAATGCTTTTTTGCTTTAATTAGCAATATCAATTTTAAAAAAATGCATTGAAACCTACTATTTTAGAGAGTTTGAAATAGGATGCGCAAACCGCGCACGAAATTCAAAATTCCTGTGCAGAAAAAAATGCCACATGCACTCGCCGCCGCTGATTCTTCTTAAATTTTGAAAACAAACGCGAGGAATTCTCGCGATAGCGAATGAAAATATTCCGTGGATCATGTTTTTTCTGAGAAGTTCCACAATTCCTCTTTTCTGGAAAACATCCGAAGTAGCACAGTTTTTCCCAAAAATTTCGTAAGCGGCTGCATCTGGCCGTCACCCCTGATAGTAGCTCTTGGAGGTGACGATCCGGCATGGGCGAGACCGTCACATTGACGGTGAGGCGTGTCATTCCATTCTTCACTAGTTTCGGATAAGTCTCCTGTATAGTATATAGGAGCTGCGACTTGTCCGTAACTAACTCCTGTATAGTATAATACAGTAGTTAGTTATGGACAAGTCACGGCAAGGTATTTTTTAATGGCGTTTCTGGGTTTTATTTTTCTGGGTGTATAAGGCAGAGCACACTAGGCACAAAGGTTTCGATTTTTCTGAATTCGTTACATTTTTTTTTCTGCTCTTTGTTCCAGAACTTTGATTTTCGGTAAAGTATTCCAACTTTTTCGCTAGAAATATCCTGATATCGCTAAAGAAATCCTACGCTCTTCAAATGCAATGTGCCGCGCAGAATTGACACTATTTTGCACAATTTAATAAACATTTATTGGAAAAGATGAAAAAATAGAGAGTCATCAGTGCATTTACGAGGGGATAGAAAGTACGTTTAAGTAAGGAATTCCCGAAATTAATTAGAGTTAACTTTTGCTGAAATGCAGAGAAAAGTATAGCAGCTATAAAATGCCATTCAGGGCCTTCTGATTGATCTCTTTAAATACTTAACCTAAGCAATAAACATGTCACATTTTCTCCGGAAAATCAATTTTTTTTCATCTCCGTGGAAATATACACATCTTCAATATTTTAAAAAATGTTGATGGAATTCCAAGATCAAAATCATTTTCAATTAAATCCTATTATTTGGATGAAAATGGCTATTTTGGACCGAAAATTTACCCTAGCAAAAAGTTCCATTGCAGTATATTTATGGGGTTTTAACGTGTTACATTTATTAATTAATAATTTATAGAAGACTGAATTTATAGAAGCAATATCGCAAAACTTTTTTATTTAAACACGATCGCCTGTGTGTGTGTATATTTCGTTTTATTTTTAAATATTTTCCATTTTTTCAATTTGCTTCCATCCACTAATATTTTTATATTTTTTGTGCTTTTTATGCTGGGATATCATCTTTTAAACATATTGTTGGTGAAAATGAGATATATGTTTAGGATAACGAAATTAAATTTTTTTTATTTATGCAGGCATTTAGAATTATAAGGTTTATTAGAAACACATTTGGAGAGCATAAATTAGAATTTGATATATTTGCACCCATAGTTGAATAATCTCATTTCAATTAAAAATGAACATCCTTCTCATCTTAATTTTATTAAAAGTACTTTAAAATATTTTGAAACATATGAACAAAGGTGCTTCTACCAAAATATTATATTTAGATAAATATATTGAAGGCCCACTTTAGTTGAAATGTTAAAAAAAAAAAAAAACTTCTAATAACTACCCTGAATAATTAACTTTTTTCAGACATTTTTGTCTTTCAAAATTTTTCTTAATCACTAAATTTGATACTATAATTACATGTAATTTGCATTTTAGTTAACCCATATACATTGTAAAAAAGCTTTTTTAAATACATTTATGTTTTTAAAATGAATTATAATTTTCTATAACGACATTTGAGACCATTCCAGTAAGTTTTAGAAAAAGTGTTCCGAATTACGGAAAAACCCCTTATCCAGAATGCCTGAAGTCCCAAGCATTCCGGATAATAGATCCTGTACTGTATTATGTTTGGTTTTTTCTTGATGTCAGGCATCTTTGTGACACGGAATGATTGCACTTGATTGATAAAAAGAGATTATTTTATTAAATTCTGCCTTAAAAGTTACACTTAAAAGAAACGAGCATTTTGCTCTGTAGTAATACAAAAGCAGAAGAACACACACAAAAAAAGGAACTTATAGTTCACGCAAAATGTAGCTGTATATATTTTTATGAAGCGCGCACAGATCACATGATATAAACAAATTTCTTTTCTTGCGGAAACGAGAGAGTGGGGGATGAAATAAAATGTCAAAAGTGCATGAAAGTGGTATTTTTGGATACGTTTTTCGCAGTGATAAGAGATCATCCATCGACCATCTAACAATACCCTCCTTCCCCTACCACCAACCTCTTTGAAGGACTTATGGACTCACATATTTTACTGGATACTGGAACAGAGTGTTCAGTGGTAGTAGTAGCCAAGCTCACAATATATTATACGCAATAGCAGAGTAAAGACATGCAGCAATATTTCTAGAGTCCATGATGAGACTATTCTTTCAGAAAAATAATCATTTATTTTTCATAAACATAAGAGCAAAGAAAAACATAAGTACTACACATACCAGTAACTTCCGGCCATCCAAATGGTTTCTCTAAGTCCTCGGACGAGACGGATGGTCTGGGCTTTCGACATACCAGTAACTTGGATATGGTAGTTGCAGAAGGTGACACATAACTTATCTTGAAAATATAACATCAGATGAATTAGGCTTAACAACTAATGGCCATGTATTTTGCCACATCATGCAAAAACTAACAACATCATACTAGATAGATGAATATTAACAAGACAACTTCAGTGCAGTACTATAAATACCACACTATAACCATCGAGGTGAAATACAGGTAGAGAGACTTATGGCAACCTTTCCGTGACCACTGAACTAAGTCACATGACTTAGGCACTCCCCTATGTGCATATTTTCTTGTGCATCTCTCCTTCCATTGCAATTGCATTAAGTTTCCGAAAGCGAGAAGGCACATTGCACGTTTGCTTTTACTTTTAAGCAAAATATGGTAATGTCCTGCGCTGCATATGGATGTACATCAAAGTTTATCAAAGGTGGAGACACTACGTTTCACAGGTAAGTCATTTCCATTTATTTTAAAAGATATTTTATATAAAATAAAGAGTTAATTGGCATGCCTTCCTATAAAAAAAAATAGATTTTCTGGCTTTGTAAATAATGTATAGCCTTGTAATTATTCTTAAAATAAAATATTTTATATATGTTTGTGTACTTTCATAAATTGTACCTCAATAAATGCTTAAAATTAGAAGAGAAAAATAAAATAAAGGTGAAACTTTTAATACGCCTAGTTTCCTCTCTTGGTGACATTTTTTTTACGCCAACTTGAATTGTTTACATTTTCATACTCTTTTCCCCTGACAATGTTTTCATGCCATATAATGCTATGAAATGATTAATAACTCCCAAGAAATTTATATAAATATCAGTAAGTACACATTTAAAATTGATATTTTTTGCTGAGCCATATTTTTCCAGATTTTATTTTCTTTTTCTCACAAAAACTTTCTATTTCTTTTAGTGTCCTTAACCTAGGTCCCTTTCCTTTATAATAAAAATCTGATGTGGGCAACACATGACTTTCCTTATATAATGCAATGAATTTACTACTTTTACAGTTAAAACAAAATGTTATTCTTATAGTTGATACTTATATTTTTTCAAAGATATTGAATTTTCTTGAATTAGTTCGTCATTTTCATTGATTTAGCATCATTTTTATCCATTGGGCGAGATTGTTAATTTGGCAACATTTAAAATGTTGCCAAGTTGGCGACATTTCACCAAATTCATCGCCAAAATTTCGCCAAACGTTATGGACGAAGAAATAAGTTATTCTTACAGCAGATAAATGACTATTAGAGTTCAAATACAAAAGTATTACTCAAAGTATCTTTTTTCATGAATAGAACGAGCTAGATCCACGAGAATAATGTCACTCAATTTATCGCATGGTATTACATATGAAAAGTGAACATGTTTCTCAATAGGAAATATTTTTTTTTTATTTTATATGACTTTTTGATAATTTTTTTGAAAAATGTGCAATATCTCGAGAACGGTTCATGTTAGCATTCCAAAATTTATGTCAATCGTTTTCTAATGAAAAATTACATAAGAAATGTCTATTTACGTAACTTTATTAACGGTTTTGATTTTTTGACGATTTTTTCAAAATTTCATTTGAAAATTTAGGGGGGTTCTGAACATTCGATTGCATATAAAAACAATAGGCTTCCAGTGTTTACGGATTGTGATTTTTGTACCAAATTTCAGTCGAATCGGTCCATTTGTTCGTCAGTTATCGTCTCCACAGACTCACTGAAGCACACACACACACACACACATACTTTCACACACACACACACAAGACATCACTTCAAAAATGTTTGATTCGTGATCAGGGATGCTTGAAACGTGCTCTCCCGTCGAAAACTCTCGACTTCGAATTCGAATTTTCGACCCCGTCACAATACTTTCCTTATACATTATGTATATAAGGAAAGTAATAATAAACATCTTTTCTCGTTCCTGTCATCCTTGGAATGACTTTTCTGACCCAAGTAGTATCTGGATCAGGAATTGGATGTTTATCACCAGAGGACCCTGTTTCCTCACTACTTTCTGTAATGTCTTGATCTTCCTCTGATGAATCGTCTTTTTTCCTCTCCACATACTCCTCATCAGACAAGTCTGGATAGGTGGGTTCATGAGATGTAAAAGTAAATTTATCTTTTAGTTTAGGTTTCTCATTTACATTGGGTCCCAAACCGCCTTCCTCTGCATTGCACTCTTCATTAAATGTAACATTGTTAGTCTCGACTATTTTCCCCTCATCCAAGAGCCATATCCTATACCCCCGAGTTTTCAATGCATATCCTACCATAATGCCCTCTTGTGCTCTCATGTCAAATTTCCCCCTAAGTTGTTTAGGCTTGCCTACAAAGGCTTAATATCCAAATGCTCTGAGGTGGGTAACTGCTGGTTTCCTGCCGCTCTATAACTCGTTCGGAGTCAGACTCTTGAACTTGTGGCAAATTCGATTTTTGACGTATGCAAAACAAAGTAAAGCTTCTGCTCAAAAATCATCCTTTAAGTTGCTATCATTTAACATAACTCTAACACAATCCAAAGCAGTTAAGTTAAACTTTTCCGAAACCCTGTTTTACTCAGGTGTGTATGTGTTTGTCCGTTCCGCTTTGATGCCTTGGGCTATTAAGAACTTCTCAAATTCAGTGTTTCAGAATTCCATACCGTTGTCAGTTCTGATGCTTAAAATTTTGGTATTTAAAAATCTTTTTGCTCCATGCTGAAACTGCTTAAATTTGTCGAAAACCTCAGATTTTCTTTTCATTGGATACACGGTTACTTTGTGTGAAAAATCATCAGTTATGCTAAGGAAATATCTAGCTCCTCCACTCGATGGTTTTGGCATTGGCCCGCAAACATCCATATGAATTAGTTCCAATGGTTTTTCTGATCGGATTCTCTCTATGGGTTTGAAAGAAATTATTTTTGTTTTTGCTAACCTACAACATTTACAGTTTACTTTTCTCACACTGATATTTGGCAATCCTCTGACAGCTGATACTTTACAAGTATGATGTAAATAGTCAAAATTAATATGACAGAATCATTTATGCCACAACCTTGTATTTCCCCAGACTTCAATGGGTGGTTTTACATTACTTGAACTTTTAAAAACATCAAACTTACAAGACTTGTTAGGTTTAAAAACACTAACATTTGAATTAACAATTTTACTTTTAAAAACCTTGCTGGCATTTCTATTTACATTTTAACTTTTTACATTACTACAATTTTCATTACTTTTTACCATTTTGTAAGTCTTAAAATTACTTTGTTCATTAGAATTTTTAAAAGAAATGTAAGAAGTTTTAAAAACATGATTACCATTTTTAGTTTTACAATCATTAGAATCATTTTTACATTTATTTTAAAAACACTAGAATCTTTACACTTTGCGTTTTTAGTTTTAGGCTTAGTAACTTTATTTCCAGTTGACTTCTCAACATTAAAATTCTTAACTTTAGTCTCATATTAAGGTCGAAGTAAATACAAGCCGTTATGTCTTTTAGCATAAAACCACTTACTACCGTCTGGTTTGTATAAAGTAAGTAAACCATTTTTGCCTGTGAAATTACAATTTTGCTCTTCTAGAAGTGAAGCAGCAATCAAATTCCTTCTTAATTTAGGCGAATACATGACATCAGATAAATGAATTAAATGCTTCATATTATCCGTTTTTACATACATGTTGATCGATCCGACACCTTCGATTGGGCTTTCCTGATCGCCGGCAGCTAAGGACATTGTTATTCCTTTAAGTCCTTTAAATTTATCAAACAATTCCAAATTGTTACAAAAGTGCTTAGTAGCTGCCATGTCAACCACCCAACAGAATTTGTCGGTCGATTCAACATTACAATTTTCAATACAAGTTTGAATTTCACTTAATTTGGCGTGGTATGATTTGCATTCTGCCTTTAAATGACCATACGCCTTGTATATATGGCAAGGGCCTACACGTTTACTGAAATTTACATTTTTAAAATTAACATTTTTAGATTTACACATTTTAGCACTTTTAGACTTATTTACATTGTAAGCTAAAGTCTTACTTCAGTTCGCTAAAGTCTTACTTTTGGAGTTCATTGTGTCTCTGCTGGGCTATCCGGTCTTCTTTGGCAAGTAGCTCTGCCTCAATGTGTTTTAGTGTAAATTGGTCATCTCGCAGTCTGTATAGGTTTTGTACAATCCCTCTGTAATCATCATCAAGATGTCTGATTGTCTGAAATGTAACTAGGACCTCAGCCATTAGATATCCTGCACCTTTTAATTTGGAAACCAACTTTTTAATTTTTGCGATAGAAAGTCCAACAGGTTCACCTGGCACTGGCTTTTCACTGAAAAATTGTCGAAAGGTCTCGTAAGTCCAGCTCTGGAGACTTTGGCTCAAACTATTCACGTAAAATTTCCCATGCTGTCGCCAGTTCATCAATTGCCGAAATCAAGTCACTGAATTCAGTTTCTAAGCTGTAATATAGTGTCGACAATGTTTTCTCTTTACGTCTTTGGTAATCCAATTTATCTTTTCTGGTTGTGTCTACATCTGGTTTCTCTTCCGTAATGGTGATGAATCCATATAAACCCTCATTCATCAATGCAAACTTGATATCATTACTCCAGGTGGAAAAATTGTCCTTCCTCAGTTTTTCTATTTCAATAGTTACCATTTTTGTCATGGCCCCCGTCTCGGAGTTCGTACAACTTTAGAAATTATAAGACACACGGCGTTACAATACTGTTGTACTAGTGTGCTGTACTAGGGTTGCACTAGGGCTGCTGGGGTTGTACTAGTGCTGAACTAGGGCTGCTGGGGCTGTGCTGGGGCTGTACTAGGGCTGCTGGGGACCCATAACCCGTATGCTGGATACTGGAACAGAGTGTGCAGTGGTAGTAGTAGCCAAGCTCCCAATATATTGTACGCAATAGCGGAATAAAGACGTGCAGCAATATTTTAGAGTCCATGACGAGACTATTTTTTCAGAAAAATAATCATTTATTTTTCATAAACATAAGAGCAAAGAAAAACATAAGTACTACACAGTACTACACATACAAGTAACTTCCGGCCACACATATTGCTACTGTAAACCCTAGGGTTTGTCGTGTGGTCTGGGTCTTCAACATACCAGTAACTTGGATATGGTAGTTGCAGAAGGTAACACATAACTTATCTTGAAAATATAACATCAGATGAATTAGGCCTAACAACTAATGGCCATGTATTTTGCCACATCATGCAAAAACTAATAACATTATACTAGAGAGATCAATATCAACAAGACAACTTCAGTGCAATACTATAACTACCACATTATAACATGATGACCACATCATATCACCAGATCAGATAACAACATCTAACACCAATCATGATTACATGCATGATACACATACATCATAAACCCAATACCTCTACTGCCACATACACTAGCTTAAATATTGTTATGTATAGTTGAAGTAGAAGTTAAAGTTTTTCCAGAGTATGCTAATTTCTAATGGGTTGTAGAAAATTAGCATAATCTGGAGGTTGATGTCTCAATTTGCAGGATGTGCACCATGGGGTTAAAACATAGTGACTAGATGACCTAATGTGATTAGCCAATTAGCACACAGTAATTTTTGGATTTAGACAGTACTCAAACTGATGTACTTGTTACATGTGTACACTAAGGTTTTCTAGCATGTTTAACATGATCGTGCTCCGTGTGAACATGGCGGCAGTGGTGGGAATCGAACCCCGGGCCTACCTAAGGCAATTCCTGCACTCTAACCACTGGGCTACCGTGCCCTTCGTGACAATCTCCATAACTTTCTTTTTATTCACCCAATTTAGACCAGAACCCAGTGGGGGAGGCATCCACAGTGACCGTACCCTCCTTCTTTTACTACCAACCTCTGGGAAGGACTTACGGACCCACACGTTTAATGTGATCGTACTCTGCCTGAACACTGCGTCAGTTTTGGCAGTGGCGGGAATCGAACCCGGGCCTACCAAGTGCAGTTCCTGGGCGCTAATTTAAATTTTATAATGACCATATGCTAAGCTCTTAATTCCATCATCCTCATTCCATCGTTCCATCATTTAAAATATCCATAAAATTAAAATATCCATCGTTCCATCATTTAAAATATATCCATAAAATTATAATATCCATTTTTAAATTATTTTATATATACCATTATATTTTTATCCATCTTTAAATTATTTTTATGATTTTAATGAATTATTTTTAACTCTCACATTGTCTAAATCAAAACCTTACAAACTGCAGATGATTTTCAGAACATCTCAAATAAACATCTGGGTGCAAACCGTTGCTATAGAAACACTGTGCGTCTGTGGGAAGTGGGAAGTCGATCTCAAGAAATTGAAAATCATTACATCCTTAAAATCCCGATCCTGCTGCCATTCTTAATTATTTCTTGACCAGATTGGGCTTGTAAGAAAGCCAGATCTTTGACCTTTCCAAAAATGTAAATTATTAGTCGAAATTATTAGTACTTTTTCCGATGCAAGAATTTAAAAACCAAAGTTCGTTTTTTTGAGCCTAAAGTGACTTTTGTTTTAAAATCTTTAAAAAATATTATAAATTGAAATTGAGATTTGAAATTGATATATTTTTACTTGCAATTTTCTGCTCTTTCCGGTGGTGTGATTTGTATTTTCTACGACGTCTGGATGGTGGAGGAAAAAGGGAAAAAATGGTCGAAATCACATAATACATTAAATAACAAAAAAATATAATTAAAATTTTAAAAATCGGTTTTGACGTGTGTGCCCCCCCCTCCCCCGGGGTCTCCAATTGCCAAATTTTGTAGCTCTCTGACATACGGTCGCAGAACCTGTAGTGTATAAGACACACACATAGACATTGCCTTTTATTATATAGACTAGCCGCCTTTGGCGACCAGCCTGTTCGCTACCCTTGAAAATTCTGACCATGGCAAACTCGCTGGTGCGATCTACCAGAATGGTGTAAGATAACTGTTTGGACGGCCAGCAAGTGCCACCCAGTTTAGACTTGAACCAAGTGGGGGATGCATCCACAGGGATTGTATTCTCCTTCAATTACCACCAACCTCTCGGAAGGACTTATGGATCCACATGTTTAACGCGATCGTACTCGGCGTGAACATGGCTGCAGTTTTGGCAGAGTGGCGAGAATCGAACACAGACCTACCGAGTGCAATTCCTGCGCACTAACCACTGGAGTACCGCACCCTCCGCAACTATCCATAACTTTCTTTTTATTCACCCACTTTAGACCGGAACCCAGTGAGGGAGGTATCCACAGAGACTGTACCCTCCTTCCCCTACCACCAACCTCTCGGAAGGGCTTATGGACCCACATGTTTAACGTGATCGTATTCCACATGAACACGGAGGCAGTTTTGGCAGTGGCAGGAATCAAACCCGGACCTACCGAGTGCAATTCCCATGCGCTACTGCTCCCTCTGCGACAATCTCCGTAACTTTCTTTTTATTCACCTACTTTAGACCGGAACCCTGTGGGGGAGGCATCCGCAGGGACCGTACCCTCCTTCCCCTACCACCAACCCCTCGGAAGGACTTACGGACCCACATGTTTAACGTGATCATACACCACGTGAACACGGAGGCAGTTTTGGCAGTGGCAGGAATCGAACCCTGGCCTACCAAGTGCAATTTTCTTTCCTGTGGTGTGATTTGTTTTTTCTACGATGTCTGGATGGTGGAGAAAAAAGGGGAAAAAGCAGTCGAAATCACATAAAACATTAAATAATAAAAAAATAATTCCAATTTAAAAAATTGGTTTTGACGTGTCACCTTCCCACCCCCCTGGGTCTCCAATTTCCAAAGTTCGTAGCTCTCCAACGTGCGGTCGCTGAACGTATAATGTATAAGACACACACACAGACGCACAGACATTGCCTTTTATTAAGATATATGCAAAGGAAAAGCATTGTGGTGTGTTCAAAAATCCATTTTGCAGGTTTTTATAGATATATAGATTTTTATAGTTTTGAGTATTCCAGAATATGAATCAACAATTTTTTCAATGATGTATATACATCTGTCTCTCAGTAAGAGCATTCTAAAATATGAAGTAATTCTAATGAAATTTCTAATAACTTTTTTAATAAGTGAACATGTTGATTTTCAGAAATATTGGACAAGGAACAGGCTCTTCATTTTTTAACATGTTTTTCGAGAACTGAAATATGTAATAAAACAAGTGTGTATGTGGTACATTACTATTCCTTCAACTTCCCTTGCATTTTGGCACATGTTTGGATAGAAATATTCTAGTTTAAAATGATCTATTTGAGATTTTAGATCTATTACTGCCCAGGTAGCACAAATACGTAATTCTTACGTATCAAGCAATACGTAATCTTTACGTGTCAGGCCATACGTAATTATTACGCAAAAACAGTACGTTAGAATACGGTATACCAACTGTTATAAAAAAGGTTATTATTACGTATCCTTATACGTTATTATTACATATCCTTATACGTTATTATTACTTATATTCACATACATTATTATTACATATATTCACATACGTTATTATTACATATATCCACATACGTGTTTATTACATATCCACATACCTTTATTATTACGTATATCCACATATGTTATTATTACGTATATCCACATACATTATTACATTACGTATCCACACACGTGTTTATTAGGTATCCACATACGTTATTACATATGTCCACATACATTATTATTATGTATCCAGATACATGTTTATTACGTATCACATATGTGTATATTACGTATATTCACATACGTTATTATTATGTATCCAGATACATGTTTATTACATATCACATACGTGTATATTACGTATATCCACATACATGTTTATAACGTGTTCCCATACGTATTTATAATGCGTTCCCATACGCATTTATAATGTATTCCCTTACTTGTTTATATTGTGTTTCTACACGTATTTATTACGTGTTTATATTGTGTTTCTACACGTATTTATTACGTGTTTATATTGTGTTTCTACACGTATTTATTACGTGTTTATATTGTGTTTCTACACGTATTTATTACTTGTTTGTATACATATTTATCACACATTGGACAACTCTACAGTATAGTGCATGTTGCAGATATGATATTTACAAAGTTTTATGCATCTTTGTAAACAAAAATATTGAGCTAGGTGAATATGTTTTTACAACAGATGTTAAATTTTCAGATTGTGTTGATTTCAATAATGTACTTGAATTTATAAATTTTTTTTATAAATTTAAGTACTTATTAATATTGAAATCAACACAATCTGAAACAGTATCTATAAAATTTAAAATGCATTCATCTAAATCATATTTTTACAAAGATACGATAAATCAAATGTGTCATATATGCAAAATTCACAATACTATAGAATCACTCTGTTCATATGTAATATAATTTTTATTTTAATTTATATTATATATTGTTAATACAATAATTATATAAGATTATATAATTTTAGAAGTATTATTTTAAAATTCATAAATTATTCTTAATGCAATAATGTTTTCTTCCTTTATTTTCAGTTTATATTTAAATATATTTTTAATTCTAATTATTTCTAAATATTGCAAAAATTATAATCTACTACATTATGAAATATAATTTTAAATCTAAAAGATAAACTATGGTGGTATCATGCGACTGTGATGATTTTTAAGAGTGAACACAGTAAGGGCACAAAGCCCAAGTAGAACATGTTTCTAGATACACAGAACACAAACTGCTTCACAATTATTTCTAAAAATTGCAAAAATTATAATCTACTACATTATGAAATATAATTTTGTGTGCTGTAGTGTTTTTAAAAAAATTCTCAGAATTATGTGTGTTTCTAATTCTTTTAAGTATCATTTTCTTTTAAGTATAAGGCTTTTTTTACTTCTGCCAAGTATCATTTTTTTTTTATTATTTTCTTAAATATATAGAGACCAGTTTAAAGCAAATTTGCATAAAAATATAAAATGGTAAATGAACTTGCTACAAAATAATACAAGAAAAAATATACACGGAAATTACAAAAATTAGTTATAAATAAACAGGGATTCATAAAGAAGAATACTACGTGGATTGTTATAATGAACTAAAAGGAAAGCTTTTTCAAAAACGGCAGAAATTTATCATTAACCACATATTGAGCAAGAGCCGTAGAAAGTTTACCAAATTTGACATCATGAGCTCGACTGCTAAACGGATGCCAACAGTATGTTTTGTACTACCCATGTAAAATTTATAGTCACTATCAGGGGATAACAGGGGAACAACATACACCCCAGCACGTATTTTAATTGCGCATTTAATGTTTGCTCTTCCATCCCTGCTTTGACTGATGAAATTAATTTTATTTTTAAATTTGGCCATGAGGCTGCTTATTCTTTTAAATTTATCTATAAGATTTTCACCCATGTTCGCCTTAAATTTACTCAGTTTGATACTAAACTTGCTGCTATTAAAGATCATTTAGCCCATAAATCTAGTGTTCCCTACCATCCTAAGATTTTCCGTCTTTTTATTAATTTCTATCATGAATTTGGTTTTAAACCTGCTCAATATTACCACTTTACTTAATCGTATTCGATCTGATGAACTTGGGAATTTTGATGACTTTAAACTTTCTACGGTTCTTGCTCAGTATGTGGTTAATGATAAATTTCTGCCAGTTTTTGAAAAAACTTTCCTTTTAGTTTGTTGTAACAATCCACGTAGTATTCTTCTTTATGAATCACTGTTTATTTATATTTACCTTGAATCAATTTGTAATTTTGATCCTGTTCAAATTTTAAGTTATGCTTGGTGACTCATTCTCCACTCTATGCAATTCAAATCTCTTAAAAGTTTTTTTGTGACGTCATTCTCAGGAATATCATGCTTGACATTTTTCTAAAATTTGTATTAGTTCTTTTCTTGTAATATTTTAAAATTCATAAGCGTTTAAACTTATTTTGTAATTTCAGTGTATATTTCTTGTATTATTTTAATAAGTTCATTTACCATTTTATATTTTATGCAAATTTGTTTTAAAATGGTCTCTATATATATAAACATTCCATGCTTTTACTACTCATGTAGCCACTGATGAAGGGCGTATATACGTCTGAAAGCGCTCTGGCAGTTTTTAACAATATTTTGTACGTCTTTTAGGATGTTAAATAAAAGACCTTTCGTTTTTTAAAAACGTTTTATTCTTGATTTTGTTCTTGAATCTAAATTCATATAAGATGGAATGACTTCTCAAGCCTTGTGGAAGATGCCTTGTACGCTATCTCATCATCATCAATAAGGGATCCGAAAACCGCATGAGAAAACAATAAATACTTCCCATAAATTATTCGACTTTGAAGGGAGAGCTAAGATCCTTTACAAGGCAATAAAGGTTCCCAACAAAGAGCCCTCTTTGGTTCCCAAGGCAATAAAAATAATTGTTTGTTATTTAGCTTCCGAAATTTACAAGTACTAAACTGATGACAAGAAAAAAAGATTTATCCACAGAAAATGAGCACTGTGCCATGGTCATCTCTTTGTCTAGAGGGGGCTTTTCCACTCCCATACAGATAAGATCTTGTCCCAAAGCAATTCACACATCAGGGTGTCCAGTCTACGGACTCTCTTTTGCAGTTCTGGAGGACATTCTGGGTAGATGCCTGAAGGCAGAGTGTTGTATAATGTATATCATCCTGGAGTCATTTTGAAAGACCTTTTATCTAGCAGAATGTTTCTAAGCTCATGTGAATAGGTCTTATGAAAATAAAGTTGCTCCGTTTGTGTTGATGAGATCTCAGCATATGGAGGTGAAAATTTATTTTTCGGTTTATTTGTCGGTAATCACTCATATAAATGCTTAAATTAATTATTTGTAATTAAAATAGTGTTTAGCATAGGGGGTTGATACTAAAGTATGTTTAAATTAATTCTTATATTTATTCAACATTATTTTTAATTGCTTTAAAATCTTGATCTTAGAATGAACTTTATTCATTTTATCAGAATTTTATATAGTTTTGTAAAATTATTCTTGTAAAATATTTGTGTATTTGAAATTTGTATAAAACTCTCGTATGGATTTAGTCATTCAAAACATCCAAAAAACAACCAGTAATTCAATAATATCTAGGAGTATAATATCTTTCGAATAAATTGAAATAATCAAACAAAATGTCGTACAATTATTTTATCGCCTAAACATAACAATCCTATTGATTTTCAGTGAGGTCAAACCAAGAGAAGGCTTTTTCAAATATTTTTTCCTAAAACTGAAAATACACAAAATAATAATGTTACCCATATATGTACAGAAATGGCTATTTAATATTGAATTTTTTAATTTAAAAAGCAAATGACATCATTTACAAGATTTACCGTCATCCAGATATAATTTTTTTTATCTGTGTTAAAAAATTATAAAAAGTTAAATATGATATTTATTATCAATTGGGTGGATACTTTAAGTACTTTCAACTGGAAATAAATTGAAAATGTATTTAGGATTTATCGCAAACCACTTTTGAGATATTAGAAATTTTACTTTCCTCACAAAGAGCGTAATATCTCTCAAGAGAGTTAAACAATTTCCATGTGATTAGGTACACTTATTTTAATCAGTGTTATGGTAATTGGTTAAGTTAATTGGTCATTTTAATTGGTGTTAGGTATACTTATTTTAATCGGTGTCCATTTATTTGCAGTGAATTCGCATCATAAGGAAGTTCTAATTTTTTATTGTTTATGGATATCAAAATATATTCATTTGCTGGTAATGTTTTATGTTAGATGCATCAGATGTTTTAGTTATTGGATCTATGGATAATTTTATCGTTCTCTGAGAAGTACATAAAATAATTAAAATTTACAGAAAAGTTGTAGATTCTTCCAAATTATTAAATAATTCATTGAAGTTGAAGAAATTTTTACAACAGATGTATTGTTGAACATACAATTAAAAATAGTTAAGGGAATTGGGTCTCAGATATTTGCCATACTACAAAATTAATCATATCAGAAGATCGTAGGATGCAAATAGGACATTTTTCTTCTCCGGTTAGATATTTATATACTACTAGAATAAATTACCTGCTATTACGTTGCCCAGGCCCTAAATAAGCTTCCGATACTTAAATAATACATTTACAGATAAAACCACTCAATTTCCATATCGCCTTCAAACCGCCTCATTTTCCAACTCATTTCCTCCTTTCGTTTCGCAACCGTGGAAAACAGGAAAATATAATAAATAAATAAAAGAAACAAAATGGAATCCTTTCTCTAGGAGAGAAGACGTGGCTTAAACCACACCGTGAGTTTCAAGGCTTTGACGGGCATGCACTCAAACATCTACCGGAGAGAAAAATAGATATGCACTTTATCAACGATACCTACAATTTTAATTGTTATGCGTTTGTTTGAAAATTCACAAAAATTAAAATAATGTAGTAATTAAAAAAAAAATTCCGCTAGATTACGGAGATATACACACATTTTTAAGTATCAAATAATCTAAAATATACACATTTCGATGTATTTAAAATAAGTAAATAAACATAAGGAATTGTTTTACTGGTTCGATTCGTTCAAATATCATTGGAAAGAACGTTATTCGATCTTTCCAATGTTGTTAAAATAGAAACTCTGTGACAAAATTTTAGATCCCTAAAGAACCAATTTGATATAAAATAACTAAATTACTTAAAAACTTCAATATAAATTAACTAAAAATCAAATACGAGTAAAAAAAATTGCTGAGTCGTATTTGCCCGGGTCTTTCCCGGGTCCTGAAGTAGCTATCAAATTCCTTCGCTGTCCTCAGCTTAGATTTCCCGCTACAGAATACACACCTTTTTATATTAGTAAAATTAACTGTTTGGTATCTCTGTGGTGTGCTGAAATAGAGACCAGCTGATATAGAAGATCCAAACTGCTATTGCCTATTTTAAAAAAATCTGATGTGGGCAGCACATGACTCTCCTTATATAATTCACTGAATTTACTACTTTTATTGTAAAAAAAAATAGGTTATTCTTATAGTAGATACTTCTATTCTTTCCAAGATATTGAATTTTTGTCAATTAGTCATTATTTTCACTGATTTAGCATCATTTTTATCCGTTTGACGAGGTTTTCGTTAATTTGGCAACATTTAAAAAAGTCGCCAAAATCTCTCCAAGCATTATGGACGAAGAAATAGGTTATTCTTGTAGCAAATAAATGACTATTGGCATTCAAATACAAAAGTACTACTCAAAGTATCGTTTCTCATGACTGGAACAATCTAGATCCATGAGAATAGTGTCACCCAATTTATCGCATGATATTGCATATGAAAAGTGAACATATTTCTCAACAGTAAATGTTTTTTTTTAATTTATGGGATTTTTGATAAATGTATTTGAAAAATATGCAATATCTCGAGAACGGTTCATGCTAGCGTTCTAAAGTTTATCTCAATCGTTTTCTAAGGGAAAATCACATAAGAAATATCTATTTGCATAACTTTATTAAAGGTTTTGATTTTTTGATGATTTTTTCAAAATTTTACTCGAAAAGTTAGGGAGGTTCTGAACATTTGATTGTGTTTAAAAACAATAGACTTTCAGTATTCACGGATTGTAATTTTTGTACCAAATTTCATTCGAATTGCTTCGTTCGTTCATGAGATATCATCTCCACAGAGTCACTGACAAACACACACAGACATCACCTCAAAAATGTTCGATTTGTGATCAGGGATGCTTGAAACGTGCTTTCCCGTCAAAAACGCAAATTCAAATTTTCGACTTCGTTACAATACTTTCTTTATATATTATACTATATATATAAGAAAAGTAAAAATCGTTTATCGCAAAAACCAGAAACTTTGTATGAGATTTTGATACGAAAAATCGATTGATACACAAAATCAAAATATCTTATCCTGCTTTTATTAAAAGAGTGGCAATAGGAATAAAAGTTGATCAAATAATGATATGGGAGGACATTTTGGATAGATCTTTTTTTTTTTTACTTTATTGATGAATGTACATTTACTTTTTTGTTTTATAAGTGACTGTTATTACTGCTGTGTTTCACTATTTTGTAACAAGAGAATGCAATTTAAAATTATTTAAAAAGATTAAGCAAAACGTATTTTATTACAGTTAAGTTTGTCGAAAATGCGTTGGATATGGGGGGTGGGGTAATTTACATGGGGCCCACGGCTTTACCTGGTACCCTGTCCCACAATTTGATGTGGGGGGCCTGGTCATAGGAAAGTATTGTAATGGGTCAAAATTCTGACTTTTAGATTTTGACGAATTTCTTCACTTTTCAATTATGTCTGTGCATCCACAGCAATATATGTATATAACTTGACAAAATAAAATATAATTTGGTAATAATCAATGAAATTTATGAGGCCCATTGACTATTGGGGGTTACTGGAGTAAAAGACAGCACACAATTTTTTGAACATTTAAATTCGAAAATCAAAAAGAGACATAATTATGTAAGTTTAAAAATGTTACAAAAATCGATATTTTATTATATAATTTTCATTTAAAAGTGAGTATGATAACTTATAGGAAACTATCATTCACCATTTTCAAAATATTTTAAGTTTTGGATCTGAAATGGAGAAAAAAAAAAATCATAAAAAAACAAAAACACGTAACATTTTTAAGTTAGTGAATACTTTATAGGTACTTTTAGCCAGAAATAATACAGTTTTCCCAATATAGGAAATTTTATTTTCCTCCATCTAGTTGTATATCTAAAACAAATTGAGCTCATCGAAATATATTTGGCATATAATCAATAAATCATCAATAGTCTATTAATTTTTAGTAAATGACACCATTTACAGGATGCGTTTTCAAGGTATTGCATATTCTAGATCTTAAATAAAATAAAAAAGTTTTAAAATGTTTTATATATTTTTTCATTTTTATCATTCACTTTTATTAAATGAGTAAATGATTTAACCATAAATAAATGGCCAACATTATTTAGTAGTTGTGATGAGTCATTCTACTAGCTGTATTATAATCTTTACTTTTCCACAGAGAGAACTATATGTATATCTTGAAATAATAAGTCTAATTATATTAAATTTAGTATGAAGACTTGAATAGGTATTAACAAAAATCTTATTGATTTTTAGCGAAATCTATATTTTAATTTGTGTCTGTTTTCTAAAACTGACTTAATTTGTTAATATGTAGAGAAAGTCAAGCATTGGTTACAAGGGAGTGGCAAAATTGCTTTCCTCTTGGGGTGGCCAAAACATAGAATCGTGCCTGCACCTGTCAAACAGAAAAATCAATTAAAGATATATTTTCAGATGTACTAGTTTTCAAATTAATAAAATGTGGTTTGAAAATTTTCAGTATATCAATATTATTACATTTGACTAAATGTGCAATAACTTATTTTGAAAAATATTTCAATGAAAAATCAAACCTAAATTTTTTTATTTGCTAATTTTAGTTTAAAAAATATGTATCCATTTTTTTCTTTAAACTATACACACTTTAACCAATGTGTGCTTTCAAAACCATAAATATATTTCTTGAAGCTATATTTCCCATAGCTCCAAAGATCTCATTTCCCACAGGAAATCTCAGCAAAGCAGTGTCTTAAAGCAATGTCTCCAAAATACTAAATGTCTTTAAATTCTGCTAGTCTTAATAGGATTTTTTTTTTTTTTTAATTTCCACATTTTAGTAAACAAAGTTATTAATCAAAGTAATTAAAGTTAATAACTTGTCCATTACTTATGGAAGCATATATGTAAGAAAGCATTTAAAATGTAACTGCTAATTTTTAATTGGGAACATAATAGGAATCAAGTCAGTGTGTTTATTGGAAGAATTTTTTTTTTTAATTTAAATGTAGAGAATAAACTTAGACTAAATATTTTTTAATATATAGCTATGATTTGATAAATGTTTCATGATAAAAATTGCCAATTAAGAAAGGTTTAAAAGATATGATAGGATTTCTGCTAAAGCAAATAGTTAAAAAGTAAATTTGGAAGGTATTTAGTATCTCGGAGACATTGATATAGCATATAAATGGATCCATATATGTCTCTAAATGCAATGAGATTGTTCTAATCTTCTTTGCTTTGTTCTGACTAACTTTGCATCCCTTCTACTTTTGCGCATGCTGCTTCTCTGGCTAGACTACGTGAGAGCTTCGCTGCCTCCTTCTGCTATTGCCTACGCCTATGCAATGAAGGATGCCAAAGTTCATCTGGAGAAAGGACTCGTCTGTGGTCAGTGTGTAATCAGTCCCTTCATATCCCTTCCTCACTTTTTTTCTTCCACCAACCACAGTATCTGCTGTCATGTATGCCAGGTATAGACCGAGAGACGATACGATTCGTTTTACATACACGCAAAGAACATTTATTTACATTAAGATACACAGACACAAACGGCATCACAACAACCACACCGAACAGGTACAAAACGAACTGCGGAACATTTTAAAGGTAAACCAAGCACGCGCGCGTCACACAGCTTGGAAGGTTACCGTGATCTCGTTGTTGCCAGATACATAACAGTTCCTCCCCGACAAAATATAGAGTCACAGGTCGAGTCTCTTTGGAGGTCTCCTGATTCGGGTTGAGCGTCGGAGTGGCACATCAGTTTTCGGCTTTCCGGAAGCGTCTGGTACAGGCTTAGGTGGTATATCATCACTTGGAGTGGCAGGTACAGGTACATCTTTAGGTTCAGGGGCAACTTCAGGTACAGGTGCAGGCGGTTCCGATTCAGCAACATCATCGGATACTGGCTCATCTGGAAAATTCAATTCTTTATCGTAAATTGGAATTTCAGAAGCATCTTGGGATAATTCAATCGACTTCCCACATTTCCTTATTTGATCTACGTGTCTCTTCCAAATTTCATTTCCAACTTGTATGCTATAACTCAAGGTCCCATCCTCGTCGCCAACTCTTTTGTCATGTATGCCAGGTATAGACCGAGAGACGATACGATTCGTTTTACATACATGCAAAGAACATTTATTTACATTAAGATACACAGACACAAACGGCATCACAACAACCACACCGAACAGGTACAAAACGAACTGCGGAGCATTTTAAAGGTAAACCAAGCACGCGCGCGTCACACAGCTTGGAAGGTTACCGTGAATATAGGGAATTCCATAATGAGCAAAAAGAATACGAAGATGATGAATCGTAAAACTAGCTGTAATATTTTTCATCGGAATGACTTCTATCCACTTCGAATATGCATCAGAGACTACAAAAAACATTTTCCCCATAAAAGGACCAGCGTAGTCAACGTGTATCCTTTGCCAAGGTCCATTTGGCCATTCCCACGGATGTCGATTTATCCTTGCTGGTTCGTTCCTCGTTGCGATACAAGCTGAACAGTTCTGAACAACTTTGTCTCTCAAATTTGGTTTAAAAAGATCAAGCCTAGTGCGAATACATCTCTTCAAAAACAAGGCACTCGGAGTTTCTCCCGTGAGAGAATGTGGAGTTATTCTATACTGTAATAAAAATCTTTGTAATTTCACATTTAGATCTCCAGAATCACCTCTACTCGATTTCAACGAAGCTTTGAATAACTGCACTATTCTTTCTGCCTGTTCGTTCGTAGCAGGATGGTACGGTGCTGAAGTTATATGTTTAATATTATTCAGTTTCAAAAAATGTCGAAATTCGTAACTAGTAAAACTTGCGCCGTTATCACTAACCAAGGTTAAGGGAATTCCATAATGAGCAAAAAGAATACGAAGATGATGAATCGTAAAACTAGCTGTAATATTTTTCATCGGAATGACTTTTATCCACTTCGAATATGCATCAGAGACTACAAAAAACATTTTCCCCATAAAAGGACCAGCGTAGTCAACGTGTATCCTTTGCCAAGGTCCATTTGGCCATTCCCACGGATGTCGATTTATCCTTGCTGGTTCGTTCCTCGTTGCGATACAAGCTGAACAGTTCTGAACAAAATTGGCTATACTGGCATCAATACCTTGCCAATAGCAGTAGCTTCTAGCTATGGACTTCATTTTGACAATTCCAGGATGTCCAACATGAAGTTCTTCCAAAACTTGATTCTGGTACTTTTCAGGAATGCATACTCTATGACCATACATTATGCAACCATTTTGCAATGAAAATTCAGATTCTCTACCTTTCCAAGGCACAGGTAATTCAGTTCCAGATTTTAAACTTTCATACAGTTCGAACAATTTCCTATCAGTTTTAGTAGCTCTAGCTATGTCAGTTGCTGTAACAGGCATTAATTCAACTTGCGAAATATTTGTCACGTCTGCTTCAGTCAAGTACTCACAGTCCTTGTCAACTGCTAGTGGTAACCGTGAAAGTGCATCGGCATTGCCATGATTCTTAGTGTTTCGATACTTGATTGTATAACTGAATGCTTGGAGAAAAAGTGCATAATGAACCATTCGTGTTGCTGATAGACATGGTAAACTACGATTAGGTGCGAAAATTGATACTAGGGGTTTATGATCGGTTACGAGATCAAAATGTCGACCAAATAAATATTGATAAAATCTCTTTACTCCCCATACGATACTCAATGCTTCCTTGTCTATCTGCGAATAATTACGTTCCGTTTTAGTCAATGACCTTGATGCAAACATTGCTGGTTTTTCTGAACCATCTGGCATAATGTGACTTAAAATTGCTCCTATTCCAACTGGTGATGCATCAGTTTGTAATACAAGAGGTAACTTAGGATCATAATGGCATAAAATTCGGTCTGAAGCAATTTCTTGTTTCAATGCCTTGAAAGCTTTTTCACATTCTGCAGTCCACAAAAATTTAGTACCTTTCCGCAGTAAATTATTTAAGGGAGCGACACGAGTAGATAAGTTGGGAATAAATTTTCCGTAGTAATTTACTAAACCCAAAAAACTCTTCAAATCAGATACAGTTTTTGGAACTGGTACCTTCGTAATTGCATCGATTTTTTCTTGTGTTTTGTGGAGGCCGAATTTATCAATTGTATGACCACAATAATTCACAGATTTCTTAAAAAATTCACTTTTCCGCTTATTTACTCTGAGACCATATTCTTCTAGTTTCTGTAGTACTAATTCTAACCTTTCAAAATGCTCTTGATCATTTCTCCCCGTTACGGTAATATCGTCTAAAAATACGTGTACCCCCGCGATGCCTGATAGAACTTGTTCAATGGCTCTCTGCCACACTGCCGGAGCTAAGGCTATACCATAATTCATTCTCTTGTAACGGAACAAACCCTTGTGAGTATTGATCGTCAATAGATGTCGATCCTGCTCATCAACTAACATTTGGAGGTATGCCTCAGATAAGTCGATTTTAGTAAAGAACTCCCCTCCTGACAGTTCAGCAAAAATGTCCTCGATACGGGGTAAAGGATACTGCTCAATTTTTAGTCCCGGGTTGATAGTCACCTTATAATCACCACAGATTCGTAGGTTCCCATTCTGTTTGATAACAGGAACAATTGGTGTAGCCCAATCACTATATGTCACCGGCTCAATGATGTCTTCTGCAACTAACCTATTAAGTTCAGTTTCTATTCTTTCTTTTAAAGCAAATGGTACTGGTCGAGGTTTAAAAAATACCGGTTTGTAATTAGGTTTCATTTGAAGACGGCAACAAAACTTTTCCAGTTTCCCGATACCCGGAGAAAAAATTTTCTCATACTTTTGAAGCAAGATATTTAATTTATTGGTTCGAGAATTACAATTTTCAACCCGAACTGCTTTAATTGAGCTCCAGTCTAATTGGAAATTTCTCAACCATTCACGACCAAAAACTGCGTTTACTTTTGCATGTACCAAATAAATAGTTTCTGTATTAATTTGATCTTTGTATTGAATTTGCACCACTGCTTGGCCAGCTGATGTTATCATAGAATTATCGAAATTCCTAAGCAATAATTTGGTAGACTTAATGGCTACATCCGGACAAAGTTTCTTAAATTCATTCACATTCATACAACTAATAGCAGCTCCAGTATCTAGTTCAAATAAACATTTATTCCCTTCAACAAAAATTTCTAATAAAATCTTATCCCTTGCATGTCGTGGTGATTTAACGCTATTAACTGGTACAGTTTCAGAACAAGAGTCTATTTGTTTAACTGTTTCGTTACGTTTTGAGCGGCAGACTTTTGCCAAATGCCCGTTCTTTAAGCAATTCCTACACTGAGTGTTCTTGTGCTTACATTCGTGAGCTAAATGTTGAGTACTATCACATCTGTAACATTTCCGAGATTTATCAACTTCTTTGTAGGTTCAGATTTCTTAAATTTAGAAAAATCTTTTTTGATAGTTTTATCTTGCGAACTATGTAATTTTTTTATCGATACCATTTGATTCTGAATTTCACACACATCTCTCTGAGCAGATTCCATTGCGAATGCAATGCTCTTAGCTTTTTCGTATGTTAACTTATCCTCTGCTAACAGCTTTTTCTGTATATTTCCGTTTTTGAGACCCATCACCAATTTATCACGAAGCATCGTACTTAAATTGTTCCCAAAGTTACAGTGTATCGACAGTTTTTGTAATTCGGCACAATAATTTGCAATGGACTCCTCTTCAAATTGCTTCCTCTTGTAGAAACGAAACCGTTCTGTCATCTCTAGTGGTTTAGGATTCAAATGTTCCGAAAGTAATTTTACGATATCTTGATAAGTCAAATCCGAAGGAATGTTCGGAGTGGCCAGATTCTTTAACAATTTATACGTTGTTGCTCCCATAAGGCTTAAAATAGCAGGGACTTTCTTTTTATCTTCGATCCCATTAACAACGAAGTAAGATTCTAAACGTTCCACATAACTGGACCAGTCTTCCACAGACGCATCATAAGATTCAAAATTAATGTTCGAAGATCCCATTCTCGTCGCCAACTCTTTTGTCATGTATGCCAGGTATAGACCGAGAGACGATACGATTCGTTTTACATACACGCAAAGAACATTTATTTACATTAAGATACACAGACACAAACGGCATCACAACAACCACACCGAACAGGTACAAAACGAACTGCGGAACATTTTAAAGGTAAACCAAGCACGCGCGCGTCACACAGCTTGGAAGGTTACCGTGATCTCGTTGTTGCCAGATACATAACATCTGCTTCAGTCAGTGGTTTTCAGAATGGAGATATAATTAGGTTTATATCTTCAACCTCATACCTCCATTGAAAGTAATGCAAAATGATAGCTTAAAAGTTAAATTAAAATTGGCTATACTTTAAGTTAATTCACACATTGCAATTACTGGCATCGTGCAAGTATGTGACTTAGCACATGGCAAATCAAAATTGGATATTCCAATGGACTCCTTGAGTTATTGATTCAGCTTAAGTATTTAATTGACTATGTTGTAGAGTTTATTTCGATGATTAAGCCATTGAGCTAATAATTCTGTCCCATTAGCTCAATGGATAGTGCCTGGTCAATTTGAAGATCTATGGTTCAAATCTCTGCTGGGACAATGTTCTTTACAATGGTGCTTGAACAACTTAACCTAGTAGATGTGATGCAATGATTATGTAGATTTGAAAAAGACTCAGTTTTGAAATTTCAGTAGACCCTACAAATTATGGGGCAAGTTTCAAAATTATCAGTATCACAAACACACAGAATGCTAGCTTGTGTAAAAAAGGAGAAATGGAGGTAGTCGTCTAGATTGTCAGTTTCACATAAATCTGACATCTGAGGAAGGAAAGTGTAGGGTCCACTTTGGTGATAAAATCAGAAAATTCCATTCTAGTATCTCAGTGGAACATTGTCTGGGCAGTCAGATTGATCTGTGGTTTGAATCCTGGTTGAAACAATGGGAATTCAACCCACAGATATCAATATGTTTCACCTAGATGATGAAATTGTAGCTCTTGTACGGATCTCCTCTCTTCATGAATGGATCACCTTTTTCTCCAGTAAGTGGGCAAAATTACCTGACCAGTTAATAAATTTGGCAATTTCAGAATTGAGGAGTAATCAGCTATTTGTTTGAACCCCCCCCCCCCCACTGCCTTACTAAAGATGTCTTTTCTCTCATTCTTTGTTCTGTAAATCTTTTTTCACATTGAGCTGTTGTTCACACATGGGGCAAAATGTATAACATGTGTTTTTTCTTTAAAGAGTCTCAAATTTTCATTTGGCACTCTTAACTCTAATTTAGCATTTTCCCCTATAATTAAATATCTACAAAAAGTAGCTATTTTCATTTGGTACCTTAGAAAATTGCCCCTATCATGCTTACCCTGCTTGATTAGAACCTTAACAGTGAATTCTGCGAAAAATTATGAAACCATAGAATCCAAGAAATCAACCACAATCAGTCTGAAATCAAAGTTGATTGGATTCAGACAAATTGTTAATTAAATGTAGTAACAATTTGTCAATATTTGTCATAGCAGTCAGTAACGTGCGAAACCAATAACAACAATATTAAGTTATATATTTATTGATCTACACATTAATAATAATCTAAAATGTATCAAAATTGATTGCTTTATTATTTTTAATACACATAATTTAATAAATATTTTATATTACAGTGATCTCTCATTAAGACTAACAGTCAAGGGCCAACATTTATTGCAGGTATTAGCAAGAGTTCTAACAGGAGTCCATAAATTTGACATAAAATAGTAATGAAATAGTAAAGTGGTAATGAAAGTTTGTTATCCTCACATATGTAACATATTAGGTAACATATTAAGTAAATTGGAAAATACAACCTAAAAACAAAAAAGAAAAAAAAACATTCAATCAAAAAATTTTAATTTGTATAATGAGGTAAAAATAAAAAAAATATTAACATTCAAAGTATAATGGTATATAAATTTTTTCTATCTTAACGAATGAACAAACGCATTAAGCAATGTTTATAACGTGCAATGACCATAAACCTTAACCGGGAAATTTGTACTTCTACGTAATAACAGGAAATCCATCTTAAACGGATACTGTCTTAATGAGAGTCCACTGTGTTGATGATAATTTTTTTCATCACATTAACTATTTCTTTTTTCATGATTCCATGTTACTTATTAAATATTTTCAACTTTTTCATTTCCCCATATATCAGTTCCTCTTCTTTTTCAATTATCACTTCAGCTGATTTATGTTTGATTAATATCAGTTGTTTTCTAAATTCATTATGGCTTTTTACTTCTTGAATAAATTGTTTTGGTACTCTTGCATCTTTTTTTGCTTGATATATTTTATTCTGTTATCTCTTTACTGTGTTGGATCCTGAGTTAAACACTTTTATCTTTAATAATATATAGCTTACAGAAATACAGCTGCAATCATGGATAAAGTAAAACCCAGAAGAAGTATTTTTCTGTGATTGCAATTCTATTTTATACTTTATGCACTATCATGTCCATGAGCTTATGATACAAATTCTTCCTTTTCATTTATATATTTTATTTTTTTATTTTTATCTTTCATCAATTATTTATGTTGCATTTTTTTTCTATTAACTTTATTTTTATTTTTTTTTATTTTTCTACATGCACTAATATTTCAAGCTATATATCATAAGCTATAGCCATGTTTCACCATTATGATTCATATGTTTATAATTATTGCTAGCTTGCTACTGATGTTTTTTTTTTATTTATATAGCATTCTTTGATTTACAATAAGATTATTACATTATATTTATCTTGGAAGTATTGTTGGATTTTTAGTTAATTGGCATATAATGCATAAATTGTGCAAATAAATTTTAAATGTTATTGATATTACATTTGATATAGATTTTATCCTCATTTTTGCAGAAAATTACAAAGCATTTTATTATTCACAAAATATTTTAAACATTACAGCATTACAAAAAAAGCCATAGCAGTTAACAAACCAAGTTAATATGTTCATTTGTGAAAAAAGACTACTTAATAAACTATGTCATAATTTCAATATATTGCCCTTATCGCTGAACAAATATTTTAAAACATCTTGTTTTGTAAGTAAGCCCCTCTTCCAGTTTTAAGGAAACTTTTTCACTTTCTTACAACTTTGATATTCTGTACGGAGCAACTTATATCACAGTTTTCACATATTTGAATATAGGTTTATAAAGTATATCCAAATTGACAAGTTTATTTGTTCTTTACTCATGAGAAATTTCTTTTCTTTACACTTTATAATGATTAACTTTCCAACATATTTCCCAGAATTGCATCCCATGTACCAAATTGCTCTCTTTCAACTCTTTGGTTCAAATCATTCTGAGGATAATCTTGTTTGAATTATGATTCAACTGTATTGACAAATGTTCCAAAAGTCATATAAAGAATTTTTAAAATTTGTTATGTTTTAGAAATAAGCTGTGTAGGTGACAGCCACACAGCATAACATTTAAATTTCTGTAAGCCCACATAAGGAGTAATAACTTGGTGAAATACGATGCTACAGCTAAAAAATTTTACATGTATATTTAATAAGGCTACAGATGTCAATAAAAAAATTTTGATGTTTTGATAATTTATGTATAGTGTGTTTCTTCCCAGAAGTTGCTGATTTTTAATATTGTTTTATTGTGACTGTATGCTTCAAAGAGTTGAGCATCTGTGGGGTTGACATGGATGCAATCTCATGCATTCAAAGTTTGAAATGAAAATTGTAACAATTGAAAACCACTGACAGTTAAGAAGAAGCATATTTTTAACCTATGTACATAGATTAAAAATGTGTATACAGTACAGTAATGCTTTGACAAACAACAATACTCAAAATTCCAAATATTGAAATTGCACTATGGTACAGTACACAATATGGCTAGAATATTTTATTCTGGAATCCATTTTATATAGAATTCGATTTAGTTTTTATTCCCAATAAAGTTAATGGGTGGTTGACATTTAGTGAGAGTAAAACAGCTCCCATATCCTTTAAATATGTCTAATTTAAAGGCGTTGATTCAAATATGCTATTAAAACCCTATACTGAAATGACTAAGGCATTAACTAAGGATGCCAGTGATTAATTGATTTGAGGTTTAAAGATTGCAAAATTGGATGAATCTATCCAGTGAAGAAATTTTCCTTTCAGAATAAAAGAAAAACCACTTTAAATAAGTATATTACACGCCAAGATAATAATGATAATAATAATAATAAAAACCATGAAAAAAGTGTTCTATCTCGGTAAGCTAGAAACCTGCAAGTTTGCTACAGTGAA